>JAIXND010000674.1:93990868-94082727 GCA_023646645.1 Varanus salvator macromaculatus
AAATATTATTTAACACTATGTTTTTATACTGAATGATTCTTATATGATCATGCTTATGTTATCAAAAAGTGCTATAAATGCCAAGGTGTTAATTTTATATCACTAGAATGGTCATTTTGCGTCTTTCAGTTCAATTGTTAAAATGCATAAATACAGCTTTACAGATGTTTTGATTTTCTGGCTCCCACATGTGAATATGGACATTTACAACTACCCATATTTGTAAACATAGATGAACAAGAGAGAATAAGCATGATGATAGAGCAATCTTCTTGGTCTTCTTGGTGGATGATTTTCACCCAAGGAGGTACATTTCTGTTGGTGTCCTCTCAGTAGCACCCCATGCCATCAAGCATGATATCCTTTGCAGGAAGGGGAGCTACTATGGGGCTGGAAGGAACTATTCTGCCATGTCCTCAGTACTCTGTGACTGCACATTTCCAAAAGGCTGAGCCAGGGAATTGTGGCCATTCTGATGAGATTTTGCAAGGGGATCAAGACTCAGCAGTGACATGGGATGAGGGGTTGCTGATTTCTGTAGCAGAATCCTTATGGAATTCTTTCTGAAAGGACATTTGAGTGGTGCTATCTTTTATGGGTCTTAAGCAGCAGCCAAATATCTTTATTCTATCAAAATTTTAATACTTAATCATAATCTATTTTATGATCCTTTGAACTGGTTTTAAATTATTTTATTGCTTTTAATATTATGGTTGTGAATCAGCTTGGGGTTCTGTGGCAGGCCAAAAGGCAATATATCAGTATTTTTTATAAATAAGCAAGCAAATAATGTGGGCAGCAACAGAATTTTCGAAGAAATGACTGTAGGGATGTGACAATATCACGCACTTTAGGCACTGGTTTGGATTTGCCATTTTTGAAATGGTGACCACTGTCAGGAGTAAATCCCAGTAGTGACGATACGGAGGCAAAGTACCAAGCAGTACAGTTTAATACGTTCTTGCAAGAGCGGGCGCCCACCACACAGGTTGTGCGCTGTTTATATATGAAACATTGCTTTTTATTCCCTTTTCCCGGCTCGCAGACCCTTCCTCTTTTCTCCCATTGGTTGGACTACTCAGAAGATACAATCTTCTCCGTCTGCCTACATCATACTACTCCTTGATATGCTCCCCCTCCAGCACATACATCTCATGTTCATGCTAATGAGCCCATTACCTATGAGAGGTATGTCAGTTACTATTCATGTGCCTATTAAGCATGTGCAGTTCCTTCTAAATGTACAACAGGACAGCTTGGCCTTGGAGCCTCTCACTTGATGCCAACTTGTTTCCTAAATCTTGTGGGAGGATGAGATAGGACGAACAGGCCTTCCTCCAGGCATATTACGGCCAGTTGTAAAAGGCAATCAATTTCCTACTCTCTTCCACTGAAGGTGACAGTTTTACCACTGTCCCCCACTCTTACCTTCTCTGGCAATTTTCAGGACTTTGATGTAAGAAACACTATTACTCTTAGTACAACTATTTACATGATTCTATTCTCAGGCCTTTTGGCCTTAAGAGACTTCAATGATCCTGTCCTAGCCCTGTATTTCACCCTTTCTTTGGTTTTCACCTTAACACTTAGTAGCAGTAACATTTCATTTCTCACACCACAATAGTGTTTTCAGTTGTTTTTTAAAGAAACAATTTGTACAGCTGCTGTTTTTTGGCAGTGTCCAGAATTGCTTTGAGCTGCCATAGCTCCTTACTGTTTCTTACCTGTTAAACCCTTGTTTAATAGCAGGACATTATCATCTAAGTATTGTTTATTTTTCTTAGTAAGGCCAAAATAACTTAATGTTGAACATCAGAAGCGCACACACATACACCATGCCTACACACATGCATATAGGTATGGCAGAAGCATTCATTCTCTTTAAATTAGGCATTTGTGATACATTGGGTACAACACAATCTGTTTCTGAGTGCAGTAGAGCTTTCTGAATTACCTATAAAATTCAATAGATTTTTTAAAAGATAAAGTGATATGTTTTAGCGCTTGAACTGCACTATTATGCACATGAATGTTAAGTGGGGCTTTTGCAGAAAACCTCTATGGAATTCCAAGGTTTGACTGTACTAGGTTATGGAGAGTGAACTCTTCAGGACTGTGCATAATTCTTCTGACAGATTTCTTAGAAACTGTGCATACTTAATATCAGCAAACGTTGCACTGTTTTGAAATATTAATCTTATTCATCTTATTCTCTGAGACTACTACAATAGCTTTTTTCAGATACATCCTCTTAGATAAGGCCACCTTAGTGGCAATGCCTCTTGCTTAGAATGCCCTCCCCTCCTGTCAAGGGGCTTGCGTGGTACTTTTTGTTATCTTGTTGACATCTGGTAAAGTACTTTTTCAGCATATATTTTGCTTAGTTCTTTTCAGGCCACATGACTTTCATCATGTGGTTAGTCCAAGCATGTAGACTTAAAAGTGGAGGGTTTCCACTACTTCACTTTGTTCAAATTTAGATTGCTCAAGGAAGGGACTGTACTCATGAATTCACCTCAAGAATCTCAAGTGGGAACATGAACCTTGTCTGGGACCTGGGTTTGGGAACCCCGTAGCTACAATTTGCATGGGGGGAGGACTCTAACTGGAGGGCTTACCCACATGGAAAACAGAGGTACAGGATCCTTTATCAGGGCCATAGCAGAACAACAGAGGAGGTGGTGGTAAGATTAAAGTCTGGCTCACTATGCCTGGATCCCAATCTGTAAGTGTCAGTGCCTCTCATACAGACTTCATTTTTAAAAACAGTTTGTGTGACAGAAGTCATGTCCAGTTTGACCCTTAGATGAGGTTGATAAAGTATTACATCCTACAAGTTCTGGTTTTAACATTCGTTCCTGGGCCCCTTAATGGTTGGATAATCTGTTGATTAGCTTTAAACTGATGGATTTTGCTTTCAGCCCATTCAGAAGCCCTTTTTAGAGGTGAATAATGTAAATACTGAACATAAGTAAATAAATCTTGTTTTTTTAACCATTTAGCCATTTATTTTACCAACTATATGTGTTTTACCATTGTTTTCTCCTGTGTTCAAATTTGGATTGCAAGTTCCCTGGGGAAAGGGCCATTCTCCCTTTTGTTCATTGTACATGAATGGATGGTGCTTTATAAATAAATGCATTTATTTATTTAATTGATTTTAAAGGGTTAGTGCTAATCTCTTGAACAGGTTGTTTCCTTCTTGTTTGGAATGGTTCCTTCTGGTTCTATGGAACAATAGCTAGCTTTTTACAGCCAAGATTGAAGGTTACACAACACTTCATGCCACTCTGTCCTAGGATTTCTTTCTGCTTTCAGTTGTCTTCTTTTGCCTTGGTTTGGATAGCAAATCCACTTCTTCCTCCATCTCATTGGCAACAAACAGCACCACATGACTTTGCTTTGAGAAGGCCATCATGTCCTCACAGAAACAAACTAGCTTCCTATCTGGTGTTTCCTTTGGACTTGCAGCCAAGAAAAAAAATTAAAGCAACCTTCTGTGGCTTCATCAGAGACGCACATGTTTGGGGCAGCGCAGATGTCCCTAAGTAGTTTGGTGACATTTCTTTATTTCTTTATTTTGGGAAGGATGCAAACCAGGCAGTTCAGGGGCCGGTTATCGCTATAAATGGTCGGGAGTAGCTTACAGGCCTCTAAAATTAGGCACAAAAAGCATTTACCTCAGCTCTTTCCTCCCATTCCTGAAATCCCCACAGTTTAAAAAAGTTTGCTCTACCCACTGAATTGGTGCTCCTTGACAAGGGCCTATTGCTTTCGCCCTTGTGGAGGCTGTTTATGCTGCTGTTTGGCTGATCTGCGTATCCAGGAAACCATTTGAATCCCATGCTGTCTGGAAATTTCCACTGCACTCTGCAGTCTTTAAAAGGCTTCACACTTATTCTCTGCGCTTTGTTACATCAACATGGCCTTTCCCACCTCTGCAAAGGCATATTGGGTACTGTGACTTCGCATAGGGGAAATGTACACTTCTGGTCAGAAACCCATTTTTTAAAGGGCAAAATGTCTAACCAGCTGAGCATGGGAGGGCCAGTTAAACTTACTCAGCTTGCCAGCCTGCTCCTGTACAAGCTGAGTCACAAGCGAAGTGGCGACTTGTTAACTCCCTCCTCCCCACACCGTTGGCAGCAACCGCATTGCAGAGCCCTCCTCTCTTTTGCCTCACCTGCCAAGTCAGGCTTTCCCACTTAACCTGTGATAAGGGAAATGCAATCAATATATGGATTACTACTCATGTATTAAGGTACCTGGAGTTTTCAGCAACTGAGGTTTACACACTTACCCAAAATTGTGCAAGGGAGAAGCTGCACAGACCTTCTGCCGCTGTGCCTGGTGGCCACAACTCCCATTATCCCTGCATTTGCTATGCATGAGAAGAGGCTCTACATCAGGACCTATGAAAGCGCAGAAAGATCGTCTAGTTTTTGAGGAATGGGCATGCACACACATGTAGAGATAGTTTTACTTGCAACAAGTAAGTGGTTGTTGGTGGATGAATAGAGGCTGCCAGGGGCTAGACCCCCCCCCCCATGCCCCCAGTGATCCATGTGTTCTGGGTGGCTTTTAAATAGATAACAAGCTATGCTGCAGATGGTAATTTTTTAAAATTCTCCTGGAACAGGACCAGCATGTCCATCAGGGGAAGTAATTCCCTTCCACAGCTTATTTCCACTCTGTGGTTGTGCATTCTCCTCACAGATTTCGTGAAAGTCTTGGCTAACTGTGGTGTGGTATTGGTCCACTCTGAAGCCATTAAGAGGTGGAATGGAAAAGCTTCCTGAACCACATGTGGATTCTTTTTGAGAATAAAAGAAGCCACTGAATAAGAGATATCCATAAAAGCAGCCAAAAAGAGAGTCACACGATGATCAGGTTAGATAGCTTGCCAATACAGGTTGAGAGCCAAATACATCACTTTTTTCTTTTAAGAGCCAAAAATATACTACAAAACAAGAAAGGGATTTTAAAAAAATCAAGCATTGCTTAAACTCAAAAGGTTGACCATAAAGCCAGTTAATAATGTGATAAAGTTGTCAAGTTCTTATTTTTTTAAAATTTGGTGCTTGAGACATATTTTTTTAATGTAGTGTTTTTCTCATCTCTCCCAAGGTTCTGTGGATTTTATTTATTTATTTATTTATTTATTTATTTATTTAAATATTTTTATGCCGCCCCTTGCAGCAGCCTCGGGGCGGCTCACAATATTAAACAAATATATTATTAAAAACATATACCATATTTAAAAAACTGGCCCATCTCAGGTTATCATATAAAAACATACAACAAAATATAAATAAGAAATTTAAATTAATACATAAATTAAACATAAATTAAACCAGACATTAACTATTAAAATATTGTCTAAATAAAAAGGTCTTCGCCTGGCGCCGAAAAGCAAATAACGACAGCGCCAGGCGAGCCTCTCTGGGGAGCGCATTCCATAGATGGGGCGCCACCGCCGAGAAGGCCCTCCTCCGGGTACTCACCCTCCTAACCTCACGCACGGAGGGTTCCCGGAGGAGAGCCTCTGCTGCTGATCGTAGGGGGCGGGAGGGCATATATGGTCGCAGGCGCTCCTTTAGGTAGCCAGGGCCCAAGCCGTTTAGGGCCTTATAGGTAAGGACCAACACCTTGAATTGGGCCCGGACTTCAATGGGAAGCCAGTGGAGCCGACGGAGAACTGGGGTGATGCGAGAACCACGCCCAGTCCCCGTCAGTACCCTGGCAGCTCTATTTTGCACCAGTTGAAGTATCTGGACCGTCTTCAAGGGAAGCCCCACGTAGAGCGCGTTACAATAATCCAACCGGGAAGTCACCAACGCATGTGTCACCGTCGTCAGGCAGTCGAGTTCCAGGAAGGGACGCAGCTGATGTATCAGTCGAAGCTGTTGGAAGGCGCTCCTCGCCACTGCTGACACTTGAGCAGTCAAGGTCAGCTCCGGGTCGAGGAGCACTCCCAAGCTGCGGACCCTGTCTTTCAGAGGGAGTGCAACCCCATTCAAGACTAGGGTCAGGTCCCCTACACTGTAGCCCGACCCACCTACCAACAGGACCTCCGTCTTGTCTGGATTGAGCCTCAGTTTATTGGCCCTCATCCAGCCCATTACCTCGGCCAGGCACCGGTTCAGCACAGCCACCGCCTCACCTGGATCGGTGGAAAACGAGAGGTAGAGCTGGGTATCATCCGCATACTGATGATTCCGCAGCCCACACCTCCTGATGACCTCCCCCAGCGGTCTCATGTAGATGTTAAAAAGCAAGGGGGACAGAATGGAACCCTGCGGAACCCCATGGCATAACTGCTTGCTTCAAAGTTAAACTAGGACTGAGGTTATACGAGCATCACGTCAGTTACGCAAAATGTTTATGTAAGCAAACTGCTTGCCTAGTTTGATTGTGTTACTGAAACTACCTGTAGCTACCCTTTACTAATCAGACATTTCAAGGCCTTTAATCGTATTACACAGCTTATCCAATCTGGCAGTGTTTTCTCAGCGCCAAAGCATACATTGCTTCACAGCTGGGTCATTTTTACGGCAGCGTAAGTGGCAGGAGTCTCAACGTGGATTGGGGCTGTAGCATGGGACGGTATTTCTACTCTCACTAACCTCATCTGGATTGTGGGGAGAGGGGGGGATTGTACCTGGAATTTATATTGTGATATAAATATGATAATAGGGTGGGTTAAAGAGCCCTTCACTCTAGGGTCCCAATCCAGACCAGGAGACGATGCACTCCGACTAAAAATGGAAAAAATCATCTAGCTGCAAGTAATGTCTACTTTGACCCTTTTGTGCTTATTTATTGTGGAGGGAGCTTTGCTTTACAACTTAGAGAGTACACACTCTTTACGTTTGTTTACCCAACCTAGTAAAATTTTATTTTTTTTTCCTTCTGCTGTTTCAAGGATTGGGTTCTTTCACACTTGTCACTGGCCACCTTAATTGAATCAGTCCCTTTTTAATACCCTACTTTTTCTCTCTCCCCCTCCCACTGCCTTGTTGTTGCACGTAAATGTGGCAGTTTCTAGCCTTTTCAAGTGGGGGTTTAGCTGACTCAACCTGGATTATCTGATGGATATGACCTCTTGAACTAGTTTACCTTTGCACAGAAGATTGATAAATTGCCTTATACAGACTCTGACCATTAGTCCGTCTAATCCAACAGCAGCTCTCTAGGTTTAAGACAGGATTTTTTTCCAGTCCCACCTAGAGATATATGCAAAGTGTGTATTCTACCACTGAACCAAGGCCCCATCCCAAGTGCCGTTCTTAATTTATGTTGGCAATTCCTATTGCCCTTCTCCTTTCCCCCACTGACTTCCTGTGTGACATCTACTTGAATCTCTACCAAATAACACACAAGGAACATCTTTTATAATTTGTGCAGAAACCGGGCAGAGTTGTTTTAGACTCAAAGGGGAGTCTGCTGCAGATAGGATAACACAGCCACGTTGATCGTTTTGCTCCATCTTGGATTTCAAAGCAGTGAGGTTCTTATTATTTAGAATGTATTAGCAAGAGACTGACAGATGTGTCATAAAAAGTAACATTCCATCCATATCTACAATCTTAACTGCTGTTGAGAAGATTCTCACAGATTGCTTCTGAGTTTGATTTTATTTTAATTGTCCTCTATCGGTCTGGTAGCTTTCCTTCATCTTGCAGTATGAATTATGTATAATGGGGTGAGTATTCTATTTTGCTTTTATGCTTCTGATGCTATGACCAAAGGAATAATACATTTACAATTTTTATCTAAATATTTGACGTCTCAAGCTTTACCTTGAGATCCTTTTTTTTTTTTTAAATGCTGCATCTTATAAAATAGATATTAGAAGTATCTTCAAGCAGTAACTTCTTTGAGCAATGCTGATTTGTTAAATAGATTCTTTACAGGCAGCCCCGGCACAGTGCAATGTTTTTTCCTGTTTTTAACTTGTGGCATGATATGGATGATTCAGTTTAATTTGTTACAGGGGGTTAAGTATGGATAATACTATTCCTTTATGTTGAATAAAGGTGTGCCCTACCACAAGATTTAACTCAGACTTTAACGGAATGCTTTGGAAAATGGACTGAACTGCATACTTGCATACTAAACTGGACATTTTAACATGGCTATTACATTTTCCCTTGCTCAGAATTGGATAAATTTCCAGGCACACCAGCCAAATTTCAGAAAAATTGGTGCATGTATATGCCTTTATATTTTGGTGTTTTTTTAAAGGGAACTACTGATAATTTTTTTATGGAAAAATCCCTAATGCAACCTGTACTTTGGAAAGCCAGACAGTCTGTCACTCAAGCATACTTTCTTCCCCTCATCACCTTTTAGAGAGAAACAAAACCAAAAGACACAATGTTTGGTGACAAACTAATTGACTTTCAAAAGGCTGAATTGTGTTACCAGAAATGGCCTGAAGGGTCCCAATTTGGCTCAGTTTTTGACTAGCTCTGATGTGCTTCTGTAGAACAGAGGCCTTGAGCATATTGGTCAAGCTTCTTTGTTGTTATTAGTATGGACAGTATAAACATATCTTTCCAGTGCATTTGACAAGAAAGAACTGTGGGGATTCCTTGAAGTGATTAACATGTATTGTGCCATGAAACCTTGGGATCCAACAGGCCATCAGTGAGCAGGAGGCAAGGTAACCTGTAGGAGGGGAATTTCCCTCCCTTTCAGTGGTGTGCTTTTCCTTTGTGGTGTTCTGATTCTGCTGCTCATCTCCCTGATTTTACTTTCCTAAGTAGTCAGCTTTTTTTTTTTTAAATTAAAGCCTTATGAGATTCTGTTCAATTTAATTTTTCAGGGAAATAAACAACCATTTGGCACCAATTTCTCCCCGCCTTCTCTAATTGTTGTTGCAATTTTGCCCAAGAAGATACAAGCTGCAGCACTGAAACATACTGTGTGAACTAATCTACACTATGTGTACCCCTTAGTTTGTCCAATGTTATGAAACAGGCAGACTCTAATCAACATTCAAAGGGCCATTGTTTGTACATGAAGGCATCTAGCCAAGAAAGAGGACTTATTAAGGAAAGGGGTGTGGGGGGGTACTTTTAAGAAGTATCTAGTGATAAATTAGACTTTAGCAAACTGAGCATCTGAAAAATTCTAAATTTGTTTTTGTTTATCAAGGAACAACTGTTTTTAAGCATTACATACTGGCCTGATTTGATCTCCTCTACTTTGTTTTTCTGAATTTCTTCCACCCTCTTTCAATATGCTTGATATTTTATAAAGGATAAGCACTCTCTCTGTGTCTCACTTTTGTGTGTGTGTGCACACGCATGCACATATGCATACATGTGTGCATGCTACTATGATGTGAATTTTTTTATTTATTTTATTTATTTATTTATTTACAAATTTATAGGCCGCCCCTTGCCACAAGCCTCGGGGCGGCTTACAACACAATAAGTGGGACACACACACACACACACAAACTATATCTCTTTCATTTGTCTAGCACCAAGAATTACTTAGCTGTCTTCCAGATTGGTAGTCCAGAATATTTTACATATGAAGGAATGAATTACTTTATAATTGGAGTACCCAATTATCTCTTGAAATGTGTATTGTTGTTTTTAAAGGCAATATACTTATTTCAGCAATTATTAGCCCACTGCTAATAATCTGTCTTTCCTGGAAGCTGTTGGAAATGAGTTGGTCTCGGAAAGCTTCATGAACAGATTGTTCTTGCAGTGATTTATGTCAAAAGGAAAACCAATATATATTCTCAAAAAGTTTTTTGACTTTTATATTCTCAAAAAGTTAATAAATGTGGTTAAGTCTTTGTAAGAAAAAATAGGATAACCCTTAACAAAAGTAAACATAGCATCAGAATGAAAGCCTGGTCCCTGCAATTGAAAGATAACAGCTCCAGAGTAAACCACTTATCTCTAATATGTGCTGCAGCCTTGTACCTAGGTATGTGCGTGCATCCCATTTTCGTTGCAATAAATCAGATATAAATCTAGGCAACTAGGATGAGTACATATTTAATTGCAAAAACTTAATAACATATAGTTTGATGTGCTTGAATGCAGCACACATCCTGATTCTATGAAATGTCCTGTCCTGTCCTATCTTGACCTTGACAAGAGGCCCACAGGGCATAATGAAGCTGCTACTTGCAGCGAAAATAACAAAAGGGATTTAAAAGTCAGCTTAAAGCCAAAGCAAAAAATAGCTGCACTGGTGTTTAAATTCCCAATGCATTTTTAGATACTTTCATTTATAAAGGACAGTTGTTTTCTCCAAAGCTTCCAAAAATGGTTAGAATTCCTGATGGTAGTTGTGGCCCCATGGAAGGTCAAGGTATAGGATGAGTCTGAAGCATTTTATGGCCCTGGGAACAGTTCACCACTCCTTGATGGAAGGTCTTAAAGAAACAAGTTTCTGGTCTTTCCCTTCTTCTCTCCCTCGAAATTCCTTCTAGGTTGTGCCTGTGCTGATGGATCAGCGTTTGGATGCAAGTCCGTTCCTGAGGAGGTACAGGCTTCAGATGTATGAACTCTGGAGCTAATCCTGATTCAGGTGGCTCTGTTCTGATGAGCTTTTGTTGAAATTCATTACATCTCCAGCATCTCTGCCTCCAGTACCACTGGGTCTGACCAGTACCCCTACCAGAGCCCAAGCTACTGCTTGTGAAGCAGTATCTAAATCTGCCAGCAGAGGTGACTTCAGGTTCTCCATGAGCCCAGTGCTGCATGGCTTTCTGCCAGGGTTGAACACACACACAGCCATGTACATATAAACCCCCATACATATATAGGTATGCAGGTAGATAGAGGATTTAGAACTTCTTAAGCATAAGGAAGTCAAGATCACTTCTTGCTGATACCAGAGTGTAGGACACAGAATAATCAACTCATGTTGCAACAGCCCAGATTCAGGCTAGATATCAGGAAAAGTTTCCTCACTGTCAGAGTAATATGACGACAGTCCAGTTGTCCAGAAGAGTCGTGGGATTTCCCACACTAGAGACATTCAAGAAGACACTGGACAATCATCTGTGTGGGTGTAAATTGGGGCAGGGGATTGGATGCAATGGCTTTCTTGGCCCCTTCTAACTCTACTGTTCAATGATTGATTCTTTGAGTATATCTCTGTTTATCTTTTTTTCCCTTGCATTTTTGGAGGCCTTTTGGAACCGGTGACACTACTGAAATGTAACACTTCAGTAGTGTAAGGTATACACTGGACATCAGGGCATCTTTTATGTAGCTATTACAATTTATGAATCGAATATTTTAGCTATTATAGTATAGTAATTGAACCCATCTGAAATGTGTGTAGCAGCTTATTGTACTCTGTAGTTCATAGCTACATATTGTATTTCTAGTCAGTAGTTTCCAGGTCCCCAGAAATGATTTACCCTTGCTACTTGTTCAAGTAACTTTGAATTATTCCAACACTGCCACTTTTAAAAACTATTTTATTTACAAAAAGAGGAACTATTTCAGTTTACTTTCAATCTTGGATGTGTTTATTCTTGTTTGTTTGCATGGTTTCCTCACCCATTCATAGAAACCAAGCAATGCGTGTTGGTATGCTGCTTCAAGATATGCCATTCTTCTATGCAGTTCTTAGAAGAATGGCATATCTCATAGTAAAATTCTACCATTATTATGGGTTTTTTACTCTTTCACATCCAGAATGTGAAAGAATATTTTGTCCTGTATTTGGCTTTGGTTATTTGGTTCCTACTAAGGAGAGCCTGGCTGTGGCTGCAGACCTGCAGAAATAGTATTCTCTGTAGTTCAGCCATTCCTGACTTTATGCCCTCAAGGTGCTTTGGACCACATCTCCCAGCATTCCTGATCATTGGCTATTGTAGCTGAAGCTGATGAGAGCTGAGCCAGGGGCTATCAGTTGGAGAAGGCTGCTATTAGTGCCATTTCCAGAAGCTTAGTTGTGCCTATAGGGTTCTTCTTAGATGTAAACCCTCAGTTGTATCAACTTGATTTCTCCTTTAGCAGCTTTGTAAATTTTTTGCAAATTACTCACAAATTCAGTAACTAATACACTTGTATTAGTCCATTGACATTAAGGGCTAAACAATCATATGTGGTTTTTGTTGCTTGCAGTCCTAAGAGAATTTGTTTTAAGGTGGTGGTTTTCTCTTGAGAGCACAAGAGTGAGCATGCATTAGAGGTTCTTTAGTACCATAACTTAAATAATGATAATACATGCAATGAGGGTTGTTTGTTTGTTTGAGAAAGGCAATCAAGGAAGACCAATGTCAAATGACAAAAGCTTTTTTTCATTTTGTCCATGATTTTCAACTACCATCTTTGAGGGAAAGAGATATGCGTGGTACTGTTATAGCCATGGATTTTATACTTCATTCTTTCTCCACCATAATATTAGAACATAAATTGGTATCTGTAAATGAAATCACCATTTAATTGTTGTTAGTCGCAAAGTCATGTCCGACCCATCACGGTCCCATGGACAACATTCCTCCAGGCCTTCCTGTCCTCCACCATCCCCTGGAGTCCACTTAAGCTCACACCAACTGCTTCTGTGACTCCATTTAGCCACCTCATTCTCTGCCGTCCCCTTCTTCTTTTGCCATCTATTGTTCCCAGCATTAGGCTCTTCTCCAGGGAGTCCTTCCTTCTCATTAGATGTATTTGAGTTTCATCTTCAGGATCTGGCCTTCTAAAGAGTAGTCAGGGTTGATCTCCTCCAGGACTGACTGGTTTGATCGCCTTACGGTCCAAGGGACTCGCAGGAGTCTCCTCCAGCACCACAATTCAAAGGCCTCAATCCTTTGGTGCTCAGCCTTATGGTCCAGCTTTCATAGCCATACGTTGCAACTGGGAAAACCATAGCCTTGACTATACGCACTTTTGTTGGCCGGGTGATATCTCTGCTTTTTAGTATGCTGTCTAGATTTGCCATAGCTTTCCTCCCCAGGAGCAAGCGTCTTTTAATTTCATGGCTGCAGTTCCCATCTGCAGTGATCTTGGAGCCCAGGAAAATAAAATCTGTCACTACCTCCATTTCTTCCCCATCTATTTGCCAGGAAGTGAGAGGACCGGATGCCATGATCTTAGTTTTCTTAATGTTGAATTTCAAGCCAACTTTTGTGCTCTCCTCCTTCACCCGCATCAAGATGCTCTTTAGTTCCTCTTCACTTTCTGCCATGAGAGTGGTATCATCTGCATATTTGAGGTTGTTGATATTTCTCCCAGCAATCTTGATTCCAACTGGTGATTCATCTAGCCCCACCTTTCTCATGATGTGCTCTGCATATAAGTTAAATAGGCAGGGCAACAGTATACAGCCTTGCCAAACTCCTTTCTCAATTTTGAACCAATCAGTGGTTCCGTGTCCAGTTCTCACTGTTGCTTCTTGACTCGCATATAGGTTTCTCAAGAGACAAATAAGATGGTCTGGTACTCCCATCTCTTTAAGAACTTACCATAATTTGTTGTGATCCACACAGTCAAAGGCTTTAGCATAGTCAATGAAGCAGAAGTAGATTTTATCTGGAGCTCCCTAGCTTTCTCCGTGATCCAGTGTATATTGGCAATTTGATCTCTAGTTCCTCTCCCTCTTCAAAATCCTGCCTGTACTTCTGGTAGTTGTCGGTCCACATACTGCTGGAGCCTAGCTTATAGGGTTTTGAGCATAACTTTGCTGGCATGTTAAATGAGTGCAATGGTGCGGTAGTTTGAACATTCTTTGGCATTGCCCTTCTTGGGGATTGGAATGTAAACTGACCTTTTCCAATCCTGTGGCCACTGTTGAGTTTTTCAAGTTTGCTGGCATATTGAGTATAGCACTTTAACTGCAATGTCTTTTAAGATTTTGAATAGCTCAGCTGGAATACTGTCGCCTCCACTAGCTTTGTTGTTGCTCAGCCTTCCTAAGGCCCATTTGACTTCACATTCCAGGATGTCTGGCTCAAGGTCAGTGACCACCCCATCATGGTTATCAGAGACGTTAAGCTCTTTCTTGTATAGTTCTTCTGTGTAATCTTGCCATCTTTTCTTAATCTCTTCTGCCTAGGTCCCTGCCATTTTGGTCCTTTATCATGCCCATCTTTGCATGAAACGTTCCTTTCATATCTCCAATTTTCTTGAAGAGATCTCTGGTCCTCCCTCTTCTATTGTTTTCTACTATTTCTTTGCACTGTTCATTTAAGAAGGCATTCTTATCTCTTCTAGCTATTCTCTGGAATTCTGCATTCAATTGGGTGTATCTTTCCTTTTCTCCCTTGCCTTTTGCTTCCCTTCTTTCCTCAGCTATTTGTAAAGCTTCCTTAGACAGCCATTTTGCTTTCTTGCATTTCTTTTTCTTTGGGATGGTTTTAGTCGCTTCCTCTTGTACAATGTTGTGAACCTCTGTCCATAGTTCTTCAGGCACTCTGTCTGTCAGATCTAATTCCTTAAATCTATTTGTCACCTCTACTGTATATTCCTCAGGAGAGCCAGTGTGGTGTAGTGGTTAAGAGCATGGGACTGGGACTCAGATGATCTGGGTTCTAGTCCCCGCTCAGCCATGGAGCCAACTGGGTGACTTTGGGCCAGTCACAGACTCTCAGCCCAACCTACTTCACAGGGTTGTTGTTGTGGGGATAAGATGGAGGAGGGGATGTAAGCTGCTTTGAGCCTTTGTAGGAAAAAGGCAGGATATAAATCGAAAAATAAATAAATAAATAAAATATGCTTTAGGTCATACCTGAGTGGCCTAGTGCTTTTCCTACTGTCTTCAATTTAAGCCTAATTTTTTCAACAAGAAGCTCATGATCTGAGTCACACTCAGCTATTAATAACTTTAAAAAACCTTGATAAGATCTTCCAACTTAGCACTCATTTAACAAGGTTTTTTTTAATATATTTAATCAAAATGCATGTTTACTTTTTACTTTACCACTTTTTAAATCCATATTTCTTATGTGTAGCCATTTGTAGCCTAACCAGTTTTCAAAATTAAGATTGGATTTGCAAGAGTGACTTTAAATTGCTTCTGTGGCTTTCCGAGAACTATCTTCCCTGAATTATTTTTCTCCCTACTTCCATCACACTTCCATCATCCCTCAGAAGAGTGGAACATCTTATGCCAAATACTGTACTGTTCTGTATAGCAGCAGTGAGGAGAACAGAGGCTGGTATTTGTTTTGTGCTACTACTGTTACCTGTACATGACATGTTCTCATCTGTTTTCCCAGAAAGTATATACTGAAAGACATCTGCTCCTCTTATACAAGTGCCCTTTTCCTGGGCCAAGGATGTAACGATGACTCAAAGCAATTATATGCCAACATTGTTGTTTGCAATTGAGATGAAGAGAGTGGGCCTTTATTGACTTGGAGAACAAAAGAACAAGAGCTGCTTCTTCTTTCATGTGATTTCCACCCACCCTTTTTAAATATGATAGATAACTGCTTCATAGACTAGAAGGACTTAGGAAAAGGTTTCCCATGATTATTAAGTTCTAGCCAGCAGAAGCATTGTGAAATGCTAGTTCTTTTCCAGTGCCTTTGGAAAGTGTTGAGATATGGAATCACATACATGTACCAAAAAGAAAAAAAACCCCTTAGATTCCAGTTTATGTTACTTGGTATGCCTTATACTTTCAAAATGCACAGTGAATGTGTCCAGCTTCTGTCAGTGGCTCTCCTATAATATGCAGCACCAAAGATTCTTTCTGTAAATAGTCCTACAGAAACTTTCAAACTTTAGAAAATTATAATCGAACCTCAACTTTCATGGGTTTAACTTTCAAACGTTTAATTATTTGTGACTTTGCCATCTATAATTAAAAGATAGATAGATAGATAGATAGATAGATAGATAGATTTATTTATTTATTTATTTATTTGAGGAAGGGGGAGTTTTGTGGTCTACTGCCTACTGCTCTACAGACTGCCATATGTGAAACACTCCTCGGCTGCCACTGTGGCTGACCCAGAATGGTGTCCTCCCCCAGCCTGCCAGTGAGGACAAGGCAGACCTAGGACTGGGTGTACTGGTGTGATGCAGGATGCACACTGCTGGAGTGGCCTGGGCTCCAGTGCATCAGGTCTTATTTTTAGCTCAAGGTTATTCAGATCGTGAAAGAGCTAATTGTAATGCACCTACCAATACATATATGGTCAACAGTATTAAGAGTTAAGGTTTGGGGAGGCCAAGAGACGTTCACAGTTTATCCACTTTTGTGGGGGTCCTGTGCCCCAAGTCTGTTTTTTCAGGATTAATACCAAAGCATATAACAAAACTTGTGAGCCATACTGTTGTTTCTTTATCACTGTCATAGTGTAGTTAAATAACATTAGCTTAGATCAGGGGTCCTCAAACTTTTTCAACTGGGGGCCAGTTGAAAGGCAGTGGCTACATGCGCAGGCTGGTGAGGAGGAGGCGTCGCCAAGTGCACGCGAGGTGACGTTGGGCGCACGCAGTAGTGGTGGCTCACTCACTCAGAGATTTCCCAGCGAGTCCAGAAACATCTCCAAGTTAGCAAGCCACCGCCTCCAGCCCACATGCATTTGCATTTCCTTTTATTGATATCAGTAGAAAATACCATCTTTTAGAGTGTTAACTTATAGAACAGGTGACACACAGTAGGCCAATAAGACTAGAGACAAACCATATGTTAAAAATACCATGTGAACCCACATGACTGTACAGTTTCAGGTTGCAGATGGGGAAGCTTCATAACAGAATGCTGTACTGCATAACAATAACAAAAAATCTATATTTAGAAGCTTAGCATGTTGATAAAAAGGATTATAACTTGGTCCTCCCAACTATATTTTAGTTTGCTGCTTTTGTTTTATTTTGCTTATATATTGGAGGCTTCAGTTTGCAGAAACAGATTGGCACAGAGCCTTACTTGTTTACCCATGTTCCCGTCTTCGAATATATTCATTTAGAGAGTTTTTCTGTGTGGGTCAAGAAATGTATAAACTCTGTGTAATGCAGATTGTTGGAGAGTTCAAACGGAATTGTCTACCTCAGTGAGTTAGAGACATGCATTAAATTAACTTACTGTACTGGAGAAGCCAAACCTGGCATAATAAATATTACTGTAATCAACTTAGGAACCTGACTTCTTAACACAGAACACATATTTCAGTGTATTTGCCTATCGATCGAGCTGTGACATCAGTCTTCATTGCATAGTAGCAGGTACCCTTTCCTCAAACCACTGCAAACTTGTCAGTTCCACACTAGAGTCATAAGTAGAATTTATCAGCAAATTTGTTCTATTCTATTTGAACCTAAAAAGAATCTTAAGTTTGTGTCACAATGCAATAGGTATCAAAGTAGCATAGTAAAACTAGAAACCTAAATGTTATAGAGACTAAAGTCTTTTTGCTACCATGTTTTCTGTTTGTTTTTTATGTAGTGTATGTGAGATGTGTTTGTGTAATATTGTTATTTGCCATCAAACCGTCTCTGACTTATTGCATCCTCATGAATGAGAGCTCATCAGAAAATCCTATTCATGACAGAACTGTTTATATCTTGTAAATTCAAGGTTGTGGCTTCCTTTCCTTAATATTACTGTCTTCTCCAGGGAATGTATAATATTATGTATGAACTATAATGTTATAAAACCAGAGATAACCATGAGTAAGCTCTAGTAAATGCATGCTTATCCCACAATACATTTGTTCCCAAGATGTATCGTCTTTGCTGAAACAGGCTAGTATGTTTAGAGCTCTGCAATTTGCTATGGTTTAGTAGTTTTCCATGCAAGTTTGGAAAATAGTTTTGTGCTCTTGGCTTTTTCGTTTGTTTTTTCTGCAAATGACAGGCTGAATGTTATCTAATTGAATCTCTGTGAATATAATTATGGATTGGACATGAGAAAGGAGAAGAGAGAAAGCATTATATGTGTAGCAATTATGAAATTAATTTCAGAAATTATCTGACTTGCATTGGAAGGCAGGCAGAGAAGAAGATGTCCATTCAAAGCACACAATAATAATGAAACAGAATGAAGACATCAGCTTTTCCATAGTGCTTATGTGTTTACTCTGTAGGCCAGTTTAGTTTTCAGTATCTAGAAAATGGTGTAATAGCTGGATTTATCTTTCACAAGTTGGCTTATTGAGAAACTTGTATAGTGGACATGATGGTTAGCTCCACATAACTGAATATTGCAGGAGCCCAAAAAAGCACAGAATTTGTTGGTGGGATTTTTATGAACAATAAATGGAGTTTTTCTAGCCTGTTTAATTTCATTTATGTTTGCTTCATTACAGTGTTGCTAAGAATCACAAACAGAATCTAATGACTGTTGCAAACCTGGGGGTTGTTTTTGGACCAACATTAATGCGGCCACAAGAAGAAACAGTTGCTGCAATTATGGACATCAAATTCCAAAACATTGTGGTTGAGATCTTAATAGAAAATCATGAAAAGGTAACTTGTCTATGAGTTGTGCATTTTACAATTTTAAAAAAATGCTTTTACGTCTAGTACTTTTTAAATAGCTCTTTTATTTCATTGACCTGCAAGATCAGTTAAGACAGTATGTATGTATGTATGTATGTATGTATTTATAGGTTTTATATCCCTCCCTTCACCATGTCTATTAGTAATAGCTCCATTAGTTAGAGCCTGTCTGTCTACATTCTGCCTCTGATAGAAGAGGGTTCCAGCTAAGGAAGAGGTAGTAAAATGTTTTGGATCCTCTAGCCCAGTGTTGGCGAACCTTTTAGAGACCGAGTGCCCAAACTGCCACCCAAAGCCCACTTATTTATAACAAAGTGCCAACACTGCAATAAAACCTGAAAACTGAGGTTTTAGTTTAGAAAAAACAGCTCACAGCCAGTCCAAGCAAATATATATATATCCTTGGCAGCACACTGAATGGCCATGTGAAAGCTCGGATGAGTTGCGGCTTGTGACACCATTGCCTGGTGCCACTTCTCCTTTACGAGCATGCAGATGGGCCCTATGTGCGCTGTTACCCGATGCTCGGCTGCAGGGGCGATGCTGGGACGACTTGGCTCCCATGCCAACAGCGTGCTCTGCGTGCCCACTGTGGCACGCGTGCCATAGGTTCACCACCACTGCTCTAGCCTTTCACCATGAGGATTCCCCAATGGCATGCCCCTTTTATCCCTTTAACTGCACTTGGAATGAGACTGTTTTTCTTTTGCTTTAGGAAGAAAATAATGCCTTTCTGAAATCACTGACTATTATATTAATGAACACTTTTAACTTAGGCCATATGTGCATGCCCACTGACCAATATACCCAGAGAAAAAGGTCTATGTCATAGGTATAATTTGGTATAATGGCTGCTGGTGTCACAAAGTCTCCCCTTGCCCCAAGAACAGAAGTGTTCAAATGACTTTTGTCCAGAGTCTGGATTTCTTTTTCTACAGACCAGTCTGGTAGGCTGGATGATGTCAAGGGAATGCAGCCCTGTCCTCAAAGCACCTCTGCTTCCTTCACATCAGCCAGTCCTGCTTCTCACCAATTTTATGCTCCATGCAGAGAGGAACATGGAGCTTCCTGTCTTTGCATGGCAGAAAAGGACATGCCAGGGCTTGGAGAAGGAGTCCTTCCAAATATGCAGATTGGGATGGCAAATGGTGTATGAAGCCAGATCCCTGATGTAACCTTATATCACTGACAAATACCACTGCAGAGATTCCTGTTCTCCAGGGCTTGTGAAGGAGGGGTTGATCTGGGCCAGTGAGAAATCTTTGCATGTCAGATTATGTCCGCTGGCCTGAAGTTTTCCATCCATGCCCTAACCAAGGGGAAAATGGTCATACACCCCTATTCGCCATTTGTTACTGGATTCTTACAGGGATGTCTTGCTTTGCACTGTTTTATTCACTTCATGCTGAGATGCCATTATTTTTCCAAATATTCCTTGTATTTGAGAAGCAAGACCTCCAGTTTCAAATCTGGCATCCTTCCTGGTGTTAAAAAAATGAAGAATCCTTCCACTTTATCTGTGATCAGTGACTTGCCTTTGAAATCCAATTAGGAGAAAAAATGGAAACTTCTTTTTTATACAAAATCATTGCTTTTCCCAAACAGCTTTAGAAAATAGTATCTGAAAAATAACTGCTGGACTCTCAGTAAAGTGTGAGACAAAGAAAGACATATGCTTAATAGATCTTCATAGTGACTATACTTTCCTGGCTGGTTGTATATGCTTCATATTTTAAGTATCAGTAGTTGGATGACTTTTCATGTACTGCATCTGTCAGAAGACATCACCATTGAGAGCTTTCTACCGTACACTGTTGTGCATTTTGTTTTCACTCTTTCTTCGTCGTGGCCTCTGTGCATCACACACATGGGTGCTGCGCCTGCGCAGTGCCTCTGGCCGGAGATTGCAAGCTAACGGTTTTTTTAGGCGGGAAAGCTCCGCTCCCCTCCCCCCCTTAGACCTATATAAGAGCGGAGCGTCCGCCATTTTGTTCAGTCTTTGCGACCGCCGTCCGCTGTGCCTCGTGCCGCTTCGCTCTCGCTCTGACTATCTGTTCGTTAGCTCTTCGAGATTCTCCCAGTTTTTTGCCCTCGTTCCTCGTTACTGTTCGTATAGTTCCTTCTTGTTGATTCTGTCTTATTCTTCTTCTTCTTCTTTTTTCTATAAAAAAAAAAAAAACCAAAAATATATACTTACCCTCTGCACTATCTTCTTTTCTTCTTTTCCAACGATGGTGCAGCGTGCGGCCTTCCGCAAGTGCGCTGAGTGTGGGTCGAAGATGTCACCTACCGACCCGCACGAACTATGCCTCCTCTGTCTCGGTGAGGGGCATAGAACCGATAAATGCGCACATTGCTTGGCGTTTTCCAAGCAAGCTCGGAAAAACCGAGAAAATCGCCTTCGCAGGCTGTTATGGGATCGGGCTCTCATGCAGTCCGACCCCGTGGTGACTGCTGCGAAATCGGCTCCCTCTGTGGCCCAGCAACGGCGTCCATCGGACGAAGGCGCCTCGTCGGTGATGGCTCCGCCCGCTTCTCCTAAGAAAAAATCGGAGAAACGGAAGCATTCCGACTCTTCGAAGTCGAGCGGCCACAAGAAGGCTAAGAAAGATAAGCCTCCTAAGCGCCCGAAGGAACCCGAGCGCCCACGGCACCGAGATTCGGGTTCATCAGCGCCATCGGTACCGGGCCCAACTTCGGTACCGACACCACCCGACGCTGTGCTTCAGGAGGCCATGAGGGTCACCCCGCAAGGGTCCCCTAGGCGTGTGATCGACCGCCCTCCAGATCCGCTCCCTACCCTCCCCAGGGATTCCATCTCGGATGGAGAGATACGGGACTCCCCTACACAGGCGAGATCCCCCACACCGATGCCTTCGGCGGCAGCGGATGTCGTGTTGTCTCCACCTCGAGGCCGTCGGAGCCGGTCTGCTGAGAGGCCGATAGACAGCTGGTACCAACCACCGTATCAGCATTGGCCTGATCCTTACTCCGTGGGGTACTACCCGGCCCCTCGGGGTCGTTCTCCATCTTATCGGGACCGTCCTCGCCCCAGGGATCCGAGACGGGACTCTCCAGCACCATCCAGGCACGACAGCAGCCGTTCTCAGTCGCCGCCTGAATCCTCCTCGTTGGCTCATCCATACTACATGGCCGATTCCGACGATTCTGAGATCGACTCGACCTCTCCCGAGGCCGTCATTTCTACTCAGGACCCAGCCTCACCGGACGAGTCGCATGGATCGTTCGCGGACCTGATGGGTCGGTTGGTTCAGGCCTTGGAGATCGACGCTGTCCAACGCCCGGGCCCGTCGTCGGATAGAATTTACGATGTTGTGCGGGGAGAACAGTCTACATCCATTGTTCTCCCCCTTATAACAACTCTCAAGCAGGCTATGACCCAACCTTGGGACCTGGCCTCCCACCCCCAACCTACATCGAGGAGGTATGAGACGATGTATCGGGTTCGGGAGGAGGACATTCCCTTCCTCCTCAAACACCCGAAGCCGAATTCGATCGTCGTCGAATCCTCCCAGGGTAGGGAGGCCAGAGGCCACACCGCGCCGCGAGACAAAGAGGGGAGGAAGATTGACTCTCTTGCCCGCAGAGTCTACGCGGCGGCAGGACTGGGGCTCCGCATCTCAAATTACGAGGCGACGTTGGCGCGCTATCAATACTTTCTAATGCAGCGCCTCCACAACGTCGCCTCGACCCTGCCGGACCATCAAGGAGATGTGGCCAAGGTTTTGCTGAAGGAGGCCATGCAAGTGGCCATTCAGCAGTTGTCCACAGCACGCCATCATATGGACACCAACTCGAGGGCCCTCGTCGGTGCCGTGTCCCTCAGGAGGCACGCTTGGCTTCGGAACTGCCACTTCCCCGACGAAACCAAGCGTCGCATCGAGGACATGCCCTTCGACGGGTCCGGGCTGTTCCATTCCAGGACTGACCACAAGTTGAAGAAGCTGCATGAGTCCCGCATGACGGCGCGCCGGATGGAGCTACCACCCCAAACCCGGCGTAAGTGGCAGTGGAACCGCCCCACCTATAGACAGCCCTTCCAGGCCAGGCAGCAGCCCCAGCAGAGGCAAATGCAACAGCGTCGCCGTCAGCAGCCTCAACAACGCTACCAGCAAGCTCGGCGCCGGTTCGATGTGGACAGACGCCAGCGCTGACGGGACGGGCGAACCTCTCCGCTTTCCCATCCAACTCCCACCCCCCTCTCAAGTGAGGGTCGGCTGCAAAGCCGGCTCCCCATTTGGGAGTCCATTACATCTGATAAGTGGGTGTTGTCCATCATTCAGCATGGCTATAGAATTGAATT
Organism: Varanus salvator macromaculatus; assembly: GCA_023646645.1. Classification (NCBI taxonomy): domain Eukaryota; kingdom Metazoa; phylum Chordata; class Lepidosauria; order Squamata; family Varanidae; genus Varanus; species Varanus salvator. The sequence continues at coordinate 94,013,639 of JAIXND010000674.1, forward strand.
CGATACCGTCCCTCCATCGAGCCCGATAAAGTTTACATCGTGTTCACCGGTTTTGCTCGATGAGATACAACAACTTTTATCTAAAGGGGCTATTCGTCAATTATCCCCTCTGGACGGACTTCATAGATTCTATTCGAGGTATTTTACGGTCCCGAAACGGGACGGTGGTCTCCGACCAATCCTGGACTTGCGTCCTCTCAATCGTTTTATTCCAACTAAAAAGTTCCGGATGACCACTCTTCAAAATATCCTGCCATTGCTGCGGAAAGAGGACTGGTTCGCCTCCATTGACCTGAAGGATGCGTATTTTCACGTCTCAATCCATCCAGCCTATAGACGCTTCCTTCGCTTCGCTGTTGAATTCGACCTTTATGAATTCATGGTATTGCCCTTTGGACTGGCTACGGCACCTCGGGTGTTTACTAAGTGCATGGCCCCGGTATGTGCCTACCTCCGCCTCCAGGGCGTACAGATCTACCCATACCTGGACGATTGGCTCCTGGTTTCACAGTCTAGAGACGATCTACTTCGTTCTATCAATTTGACGTGCTCCCTGTTGGACAACCTGGGACTTCGTATTAATACGGAAAAATCATTTCTTGTTCCGACACAGATACTTACCTTCATCGGAGCTCGTCTGGATTCGACGCTGGAAAGAGCCTTCCTCCCCCGCGACCGACAAGATACGATGATTCGACATATTCTTCGGATCCGTCGCGACGGCACGGTACCGGCACGTGCTCTCCAAACCCTGCTTGGCCACATGTCAGCGTCGGTCGCTGTGGTGCCTTATGCCAGGCTTCGCCTACGGCCACTACAACTTCTGTTCATCAAGTCCTTCAATCCGCAGTGCGATCCACAGTCGAAGCCGATTCGAATCCCATCCTCGGTTCTCCAGTCACTCCTTTGGTGGACCTCCGTGGCGAACCTGTCTGTGGGAATGCCCTTTCGACAACCACCTCCATCGGTGACGGTTACGACCGACGCGTCCCGCTTGGGCTGGGGAGCGATTTGCAACGGCATTCGAACTCAGGGCATGTGGACTCGTTCCGAATCCAAGGAGCACATCAATTTTCTGGAGCTCTTGGCAGTGTTCAAAGCGATCCGCTCCTTCGGGGATGTGCTTCGCCATCGTGTTGTTCAGATAACATCGGACAATATGACGACGGTCTTTTATCTGAACAAACAAGGGGGAACCAAGTCTCCAGCTTTAGTCAGGCTTTCACTTCGGATCTGGGACTGGTGCATCCCGAAGGGAATTACCCTGATAGCGGTTCATTTAGCGGGTGTGGACAATACCCAGGCGGACTTTCTCAGCCGCCACATGCTTCTCTCCCACGAATGGGAATTACATCCTCGCATATACAGTCAGCTTTTTCGTCTTTGGGGAACCCCGGACGTGGACTTGTTCGCTACCCAGCACAACAGGGTATGCGACCTCTTTTGCTCGAGGGCAGGGATCAGCCTTGGATCCCTAGGGGACGCCTTCATGATCTCTTGGAACCGTCTCCATGTCTATGCCTTCCCACCGATTCCACTGATAACGAAAGTGGTAGCGAAGATAACCTGCGACACCCCATTGGGAATCCTAATCACCCCTTGGTGGCCACGCCAGCCTTGGTTTGCCACGCTTCTTTCCGTCTCCCACGGGGAATTTCGTCGCCTTCCGCTGCTTCCGGATCTCATAACGCAGCAGGACGGAACCGTACGCCATCCAGACCTGCTCACGTTGAACTTGACGGCCTGGCGGATTCGATAGCTCCTGTGCCCTTATCGGTACCGTCAGCACCTTCGTCTTTGCCGGTCCCGGCTACCTCTTCGACATCAACCTGTAATTTGTCGGACCCGACGGGCTTGGATCCGTCCATCCAGTTTATTCTGGATTCATCATTGAAGCCTTCTACACGAAGGTCTTACTTGGCAAAATGGCATCGTTTTTCCATCTTCGCCGATTCTCACTCGTTCTCTCCACTGGAATCGTCTGTGCCTCAGATTCTTCAATTTTTGCTAGAACTTCATCGCTCTGGGCTTAAGCCATCTTCGATCAAGGTCTACACCGCTGCAATTTCCCACCATCAAGGGATGATCGAGGGGCTTCCGGTATTCTCTCAACCGCTTGTCAAGAGATTTCTGAAAGGACTCCATAACATCACTCCTGTCATAAGACCTCTTATGCCAACCTGGAGTCTTTCGGTAGTTCTTCAGGCTTTGACTAAAGCTCCATTTGAACCTTTGGCTACGATTGACCTCAGGCTGGTGTCTTGGAAGACTGCATTCCTGGTGGCCGTCACTTCAGCGAGGAGAGCCAGCGAGCTCTGTGCGCTCCGTATCGACCCACCATACTTGAACTTTCACAAGGAGAAAGTTGTCTTGCGACTTGACCCTTCCTTTCTACCGAAAGTTTCAACTTCTTTCCACTTGGGACAAGACATCGTTCTTCCAGCCTTTTTTCCGTCGCCTACAACCCCTCTTGAGCGATCACTGCATTCTCTCGATGTCCGGCGTTCCCTGGCCTTTTATCGATCCAGAACAGAATCCATTCGGCATACGAACAGACTTTTTGTTAAATATTCCACCGTGAATCAGGGAACCCCTGTTTCTTCACAGCGTTTGGCGAAATGGATAGTAAACACCATCACTTTGGCATATCAACTCGCCAAGCTCGATTTGCCTGTGGCCCCTCGAAGGCACTCGACCCGAGCAGTTGCTGCTTCTTCTGCATTCGCATCAGGTGTGTCCCTCGAGGACGTCTGTAAGGCCGCTACGTGGGCGACTCCCTGCACCTTTGCAAGACATTACCGCCTTGATGTTCGGGCCAGACGAGACTGCTCCTTTGGAAGAGCTGTTCTTTCATCAGTCTTGCAGTAAGGACACCTTTTTTCCACCTCCCTTTCTGGTAAGCTTGGCATTCTACCCATGTGTGTGATGCACAGAGGCCACGACGAAGAAAGGTAGGTTGCTCACCTGTAACCGATGTTCTTCGAGTGGCCATCTGTGCAGTCACACACATGGGTGCTGCGCCTGCGCAGTGCCTCTGGCCGGAGATTGCAAGCTAACGGTTTTTTTAGGCGGGAAAGCTCCGCTCCCCTCCCCCCTTAGACCTGTATAAGAGCGGAGCGTCCGCCATTTTGGTCAGTCTATTGCGACCGAACGTACGTTCCCTGTCAAGAAGTTAACCTAGTGGACAGGTGAAAAAACAAAGGTGGTCGGTACCGACAACAAAAATACATATCGGTACCAATAAGATCCACCTACCGACACCGAGTGGGGCCGGTGGGCGGGTTGTGTGACTGCACAGATGGCCACTCGAAGAACATCGGTTACAGGTGAGCAACCTACCTTTTTCCTTTCTGATTCTCTTGATCTTTTAAATAAAAATTATTGATAACTTATCATGGTGCAAATTTAGGGTGCGCTTTTGAAACATGAAATACAAAACAAACACTCCAAAATATCACTACTAATATACTAAATTGGGATGGATTTCATTACAGAGAAAGCTAAAAGGGAAGGAAATGATAGAGCTGGTGGGATATAATTTTAAAATCTACTACAAGAGCTTTGTTCCTATTTTATAGCATTTTTATTTGTTCTGCTTTAAATTAATAATCAGACTTGCTCATGGGAAAGAAGAACTATAATCCATATACGTACCCTTAAGTGGTTTTCCAAAGTGTTAAAACAGTGACTCGTACTGGAGTACATTCAGTAGAAGAATGCAATTGATTTTGAACTGTTTTGAACTAGCATTGAACTCGCATTTCCTTTGGTTAAGTAAAAGGCCACTTCTATCTAAAGCTTTAGTCATTTTGGTAGGAAAGGAAAGTGTGCATTGAATCCTTCCAGGGTGTGTTTTTATATCCATTAATTTCATTGCACTGGCCAATAAACCATGTTCTTTGTCGTGGCCTCTGTGCATCACACATATGGGTGCTGCACCTGCGCAGTGCCTTAGGCCAGAAGATTGAAAGCTAATGGTTTTGGCGGGAAACTCTGCTCCCCTCCCCCTCAGTGGTATATATGGAGCAGAGTGTTTGCCATTTTCCCAGTCTTTGCGACCGCCATTCGTTGTGCCTCATGCCGCTTTCACTTTCGCTTAGATCGTTTCTCGCCCGTTTTTTCCTTGTTACTGTTTTCTTGTTCTCTTCTCCAAGTTTATATATCCTTACTATAGTTCTTCGGCTATTATTCTTATTCTTATTCTTTTTATTCTTCTTCTATAAAAAAAAGAAAACCCAAAAATATTCTCTACTCCCCCTGCACTATCCTCTCTCTTTCCTTTCTGCGATGGCACAACGGGCGGCATTCCGCAAGTGTCTGGAGTGCGGTTCTAACATGTCCCCAGCGGACCCACAAAACCTGTGCCTCCTCTGCTTGGGGGAGGGTCACAGGACGGATGAATGTGGCCATTGTCTGGCCTTCACTAAGCAGGCCAGAAAAAACAGAACTGCTTGCAAAGGCTACCATGGGACCAGGCTCTCATGCAATCAGACCGACTGGTTGCGAGGTCTGCTTCTACTCAGGCTGCTTCTACTCGCCGTCCGGCTTTGACTGTGCCACCACAACACTGTGCTTCTTCCTCTGCTGCTCCGCCCTCACGCCCTTCAGATGAAGGCGATTAACCATGGGCGACCAGCCTGCTTCCCTGCCCAAAAATCAGCAGGAAAAAAGGAAGCACACCAGCTCGGAGAAGGGCTGAGAAGCCAGCACGCAGATCTATGTGCATGTGCACATAAAAATGCCAAAAAAGATAAGTCCGAGAAGCCGGCACGCAGATCTAAAAAGCCTGAGCATGCCCAACATCGCAAATCGGGCTCATCGGTGCCCTCGGTCGTGACCGTTGTCACGTACTGATACCATCGGGCCTGACGCTTCAGGCAGCCATTAGGGTTACCCCTCCAGGGTCCCCTCGCCATGTTGTCAGAGCGGAAAGCGAGCCACCTCAACAACCTCAGGCTTCACAACTTGAGTCGATCTCAGATGGAGTGATCCACAACTCCCCACCTAGAGCTAGGTCCCCTACGCCTATGCCACCGGCACAGTTGGATGCGGAGACGGAGATGTCTCCTCCTAGACACCGAAGCCACTCATCTGAGAGGCACTCTGATGAATGGGACCATTCCCGCTACTCCTATTATTCGGGATCAGGAGATTACTGGTCGTTTGGTTTCTACCCGGGCCCTCGGGACCATCCTTCTTCACCGGCTCCTTGGGATTGTCCTTCTTCATCGGCTCCAAGGGACGCACTACCAGCACCCGGTCATAGGGAGAGCAGTCAATCCATGTCGCCAGGAGACTCTTCCTCCAGCGCTCCTGCACCTTACGGAATGGACTCGGATGAGTCCGAAGTTGATTCCACCTCCCCAGATGTGGTTGTTACATCTCAGGGCCCTGGATCACCAGAAGAGCTACACATCTCCTTTGCAGAGTTAATGTCTAGACTGGTTCGGTTGCTGGAGATCGAGGCTCAACAACAGCCTGGTCCCAGCACCGACGGATTCTATGATGTGGTCTGAGGTGAACAATCGACTTCTATCACTCTGCCACTAATTACAACTTTGTGTCAAGCGATGACCCAGCCATGGGATCTGCCTACTCATCCTCAACCGACATCGAGGAGATACGAAGCCATGTACCAGGTTCGGGAGGAGGACATCCCATTCCTCCTACGATATCCTAAACCGAACTCGGTCATGGTGGAGTCTTCGCAGAGCAGAGAGTCAAGGGGTCACATGGCTCCCTGCGACAAGGAAGGGAGGAAGATCGACTCCCTCGCACGCTGAGTCTATGCGGCCTCTGGGCTCGCCTGCGAATATCCAACTATGAAGCGACATTGGCGCGCTACCAATATTTTATCATGCAGCGCCTGGATAACATCATTTCGGCTCTCCCAGACAATCAAGGCGACCTAGCAAAGATCTTTGTAAAAGAAGCCATGCAGGCTGAATTACATGCAGCCATGTAATTCAGCAACTCTCGACGGCTAGGCATCACATCGATACTGACTCCAGGGCTCTGGTCGGTGCCATCTCCCTCCAACGACTTGCTTGGTTGCAAAGTTGCAACTTCCCGGAGGAGATGAAGAGAAGAATCAAAGAGATGCCTTTTGACCGGTCTGGACTTTTCAACTCCAAGACAGACCACAAGTTGAAGTCGATACACGAGTCCAGGATGACTTCTCCGCATATCTCACAACGAATTTCTTCATCTTCCATCCGTCCCATACTTAATAACACAGCAGAAAGGGACAGTCCGCCACCCGGACTTGGCATCGCTCAACCTTACGGCCTGGTGGATTCGATGAGTGTCAATACCAATTCGATACTGACAGCATCAAATTTCTGTGGGGGTACTACCCACAGGTCCAATACTCGAATTACTGCTTCAGATCTGTTGGCTCTTACTACTTCGTCGAGGTCAACGGATTTCCCGTTGGGATCGACAGTTCTCCATTCAGAAATTCAGAAGATTCTTGAATCTGCATTAAGACCATCAATCCAAAGATCCTATGCAGCAAAGTGGCGACAATTCTCTTCTTTTGCTGAGTCTCGTTTGTCCGTTCCATATTCAGCATCGATAGAGAATATTCTTCTGTTTCTTCTAGAACTTCACCATCTAGGACTTAAACCATCCTCTATAAGGGCGTACACATCTGCAATTTCTTACTACCATGGCACAATACATGGATTATCCATTTTTTCACAACCTTTGATAAAAAGATTCCTCAAAGGACTACAAAACCTCCATCTGACAATAAGGCCAGTTATACCTACTTGGAGTCTTTCAGTGGTGCTCCAGGCACTTACTAGAGCTCCATTTGAACCCTTGGCAACTATAGATTTGTGCCTTGTTTCTTGGAAGACAGCCTTTCTTGTAGCGATTACATCAGCTCGAAGAGCTAGTGAACTCTGTGCTCTTAGAGTAGACCCTCCCTATTTGAATTTCCATAGAGAGAAGGTTTTTCTTCACATGGATCCCTCTTTTCTACTGAAGGTGACTACTCCTTTTCACATGAATCAAGAGATCGTCTTGCCTGCATTTTTTCCGTCATCATCCAATCCGATTGAGAGATCACTACATGCACTTGATGTAAGCCGCTGCTTAGCCTTTTACAGATCGAGGACTGAATCCATCCAATGCTGCAATAGACTCTTAAATATTCTGAGCAGGATAAAGGCTCTCCTGTTACTCTTCAGAGACTCTCCAAATGGATAGTTCAGACTATTGTTCTGTCTTACCAGCTGGCCAAGATGGACTTACCTGTAACTCCCAGAGGTCATTCTACACGAGCAGTAGCCGCTTCTTCAGCTTTTGCGGCAGGTGTTCTGATTGACAATGTCTGCAGGGCTGCAACTTGGGCTACTCCGTGCACCTTCGCCAGACTATCATCTGGAAGTCCGTGCGAGACAAGATTGTTCCTTTGGAAGAGCCGTTCTTTTAGCTGTTCTACGGTGATGACACCTCCCCTCCTCCAATTAGGGTAAGCTTGCTAATCAACCCATATGTGTGATGCACAGAGGTCACGACGAAGAAAAGCAGGTTGCTTACCTGTAACTGATGTTCTTCGAGTGGCCATCTGTGCAGTCACACCCACCTGCCGGCCCTGCTCAGTATCAGTGAATGGAAGTTGTCGACGGTACTGTACTATTTTTAAAAGATACCTACTTCATCTTCTTAGGATGAATTCTTTACACTAGGGGGCGAATGTCTGATCTGTCAAAGACTTGGAAAATGGCGGACACTCCGCTCCATATATACTACTGAGGGGGAGGGGAGCAGAGTTTCCCGGCAAAACCGTTAGGTTTCAATCTTCCGGCCTAAGGCACTGCACAGGCGCAACACCCATATGTGTGACTGCACAGATGGCCACTCGAAGAACATCAGTTACAGGTAAGCAACCTGCTTTTCTCTGTTTTAGAAACAAAAATGCAACGAATTAATAAAATAAGAAATAAAAAACCAAGATAAACTAGTAAAAAGAGTAGTAACACTGCAGCATTACATAAATGGTTAGTTTTGCTTGAGTTGCTTTCTCTAATAGTGAAGTAATGGTTCACAGAACAGATTATGGAAAGAAGTAAGCTGGTTTGGATGACATGACAGCCCACCAAAATTTGGTATTATAGATAGGTTGTCATGTCATTCCAGGTGCTTCTATAAAAGTATTTCCTGATTAATGCTAGTTCTTCTGCTAGAGGCAGGAAATGGCATGCATATCATTTATTCCATCAGAAGATTTGTTTGTTTGTTTGTTTAACTTGGTTTTTTCTGTGGACACACAAAGTGGCTGACAAGATTAAACACTGTGGCACATTAAATAACATAAGCACAAAACACACACCTTAAAACCACAGATGAAACTAAATATAAACAGCAGAATAAAAAGCAAAAATATCTTTCTTTCTATCATTCAGCATTCTGTGAAATTTCAGAAAAGAGGGAGTTGTTATTCTGAACACCAACAAATTGTTCAATCACTTTATGTCAATTGTAGATCCTCAACTACTTTTTAAAGAACTTGCTTTTGCATCTCATTAATTGTACTGAATATAATAGAATTAAATTCTTCAACCGGTCTTTTATTTACATAATTAGTTAATTTTGCCATCACTGTATATTCTGCCAGCTTCTTTTCCCATTCTTCAATTGTTAGGGATTCTAATAATTTCCATTTAGAAGCAATTGTAACTCTTGCTGCAGTTGTCATATATTTAAATAACTCTGCCCCATTCTTTGATAAAGTCTCTGTGATTATATTCAAAAGCATATTCTTAGGGCTCATAGGAAACTTAGGTTTAAAAGATTTTTTTTTATTTTCTAATGTATCAATGTCCAAATTCTTTTGTTTTACAAGTCCACTACATATGGGAGAAAGTCTCATCCACCTTGTTACATTTCCAACATTTTCTATTGTAGTTCTTATCTATTTGCTCAATATCTGTTGGAGTAATATACCACCGATAAAACATTTTATACCAATTTTCTCTTAATGTTTGACTAGCTGTGAATTTAACGTCTTTCTTTCATAAAGCTTCCCATTGACAAGGTGATATTTCTTCTCCAAGATTTTGCTTCCTAATTATCATACATTTCTTGTCTTGCTGATTGTCAGTGTCATGCTGTAGTAACTGTTTGTAAGTGTCCCTAGATGATCATTCTGTTGTATAATCAACTTTTCAAAATCTGTCAAATTTCTTAAAGAACCTTTCCCTGATTGTATTTTCCCTTTCAATCTTGAAATCAGTTGATGATAAACAAACCACTGTATGTTTTTCACTTCATCTTTTCATTGTTGCCAAGATTTGACTCATCCTTGTTGATCCAGCATACTTCTATAAGTTATACAATCATTATTTTTCCTTAAGTAGTTTCCGTATGCTTCAACCAGGGACATCAGAGGAGAGACTAGAGGTCTTTTTTTGGTCATGGAATACCGATTTTTTAGTATGCCATCTCTTAATATATGGTTATTATTTGATGTCAGGGCCTTTTTAACCCATTCTTTAAGCCATAAAAGATTGTGTATTCCATCTTCAAGATCTGCTATTTCTAACTTCACTTGACAATCATTAGCATTTATAATCCAATCTGCAATACAAACCAGGCCAGCTGCATAGTAGTATAGCTTTAAATTAGGTACTGCAAGGTCTCCTCTTTCCTTTTCATCCTGAAGGATTTTAAATCTAATCCTCGGCTTTTTGCCATTTCAAATAAAAGTATTTAGTTGCCTTTCTAGTCTTGAAGAGTTTTTCCTGGTATAGCAATCTGAAACAGAAAGTTCAATGTAGGTAGTACATTCATTTTTATAATGGAAATTCTTTCCAATCATGATACTTTTAGTTTAGTCCATTTTTTAGTAAATCTTTTTGGCTCTTCATCCACATTATTTGATGATTTCCTTGAAATAGTGTGTCATTATGTCTTGTGATATTTATGCCTACATATTTAACTAGGTTTGAGGTTACTTTACATCCTGAAATCTTTTTCATACTTTCCTCTTACTGCTTTGTTGCAAATTTTAGTATAATTTTGGGGGGTTTTGTTATTGATCTTATAGCCTGAATAGAGTCCAAATTTTTCAATTTGCTCCATTATATACTGTATAGACTGATGTGGATTTCGAATAGTCAAGACTGTGTCATCAGCATAACATTTCATTTTGTATTCTTCACCTGTTTTAAAGCCTTTGATTTTGGGGTCTTGTCTTTTTTGCTAAAATTTCCAGTACAATAATAAATACAAGAGGAAATGAAGAACATCCTTGGTGTGTTCCCTTCTCCATTTGAAAACTGTCAGTTAATTAAAATCTTAGCATGTTGTTTAGTAGAAATTGCTTGAATCCAGTTCAGAAAGCTTGAACCAAAACTATTTTCATTCAGCACTTAATAGGGAAAGGGCTAATGGTGTCTTCCCCAACCTGGTGCCTTCCAGATAATGTGAACCACAACTCTGTCATCCCAGTCAATTAGCTGTATTGCCTAGTGCAGTTGGTTACTGTAGGCCAAACGCTGTAGAGGGCACCTAATGTGACTCAACTGATGGATCACAAGGGGATGGAATTCCACAGCCTTAGTGACACTATAGAAAGGGTTCCTTCACAAATGCACATGCATCTTATGTCACATAACAGTGAAACCACTGGCAGAGCTTCAGGTGCCAATTTTAACCAGCAGACTCATAAAGGAGGAGAAGCCATAGCTACATTTCTATCCCTTTTCAAAATTTCTGCTGTTGATAACCCATCAGCTCTAAGGCCTTGGAGGTATATATTCTGTATGTTTATCAGTTAACCCTGTTGCTGTCTCTCTCTCTCTCTGTTTTCTGAGATGGAAGAGAAGATTGCAATTTGCTTCTGATTGACCTGCTTTGGATGCTGTCAGCTAATATGTGTAAATTCATCCAGCGAGGGCAGGTTTTCATAAGCTGTTTACTTTTAAGTCTATCCTAACCCCCTGATCTCTCAGAACCTAATAAAACCACATAGAAGGTGGTGCAGTACAGAGAATGTGTGCTATGTTGTATGTATGTATTTGCATCATTTGAATAGGAAGTCCTCCAGATTGGTGCACAAGGTTCAGCTTCAGCTCCTCACCAATGTAGAGCTACTGTCATTCTTGTTTATTCCAAACTATTATTTGAGATAATCAACCCATTGTCTCTTTACATTTAATAGAGAAAAAAAATGGCTGATTTAGAATAGTGTTAGCCTGATGAGATCATTGATTGACCTGTCCACTTTTCTTCAAGAATTTCTGCTGAACCCTGAGTATGAACTTAACATACCAATCTTTAAGATTAATGTACAGTATTTGAATGTGCTGTCAATGTCAGCAAAGTAATTGCAACTTGAAGCTTCCTGGAACAATGGGTTGAATTACAGGGTGATAAAGATTGCCAAGATAGCTAAATGCTGTATGCATGGCCAGTATCTGCACCATCAGCAGTGGAGATATGCAGCACTGGAAAACTATTCCGTTTGAACTGGAGAGACTTCTGCTTCTCCTCTTCTCCTTCTATACCACCAAATAGCTGAAGCTCTTTGGGCAGTTCACAACTATTTATCAAAGTACAATAAGAAAAAAGAATACTCTAAAAATACAGATACAATAAAACGCAGTGTATAATTCCAGTGTACAAAACTGAAAACCATGTATACATCTAAAACAATTTCAGTTAAAATTAACCTGATAAAAACAACTGACATATACCATCATATACCATTAAATGCCTGAGAGAAGAGGGAAGTTTTAATCTGAACCCCAGAAATGACAACACTAGCACCAAGTAGGCTTCAGTGGGGAAATTCCATGATTGGGGTGGCACCACTGAGGAGGCTCTCCTCCTTGTTGTCTCTTTCTGAGTGTCCCTTGGAGTTGGAGATCAGAGGAAAGCCCCAGATCCAGATCAAGTAGATTGGGTCATGGGTGGTGTTCAATCATCTGTTGTGGACCTAAGCTGTGTGGAGCTTCATAGTACCTTGAACCCCCCATAACTTCTAACACATTTCCAACCTGATGGCTAAAAGTGGGCCAAGTCTGGGAGATTTTTTTTGCTTTTGCAAAATTGTTTGAAATATTTATGCAAATTTATAGGCAAGAACTGCCTCTCTCTAGCATAATTTGTGCAAATCGGGGCCAAATATTAGGTTAGAGTCATTTCTTCTGTTTTTTTAGCATTTAAAATGAGAAGTATGGAAGCATCGTTTTCTCATTGCCTATGCACATATCTACCTTGGCCACCTTGAATTTTCTGACAGTAAACTTTTGTGTAAAATTTGAGCCTCTGCTCTACAATTTGCACAATTTTTTATGTTAAACTGTGCTTAACCATAGAAAAACTTGTTTTCTTTGTGGCATAACCATTTTAAGGCTAATTTGTACTGTCATTGTTGAGAACTGTTACTGTCTGCACTCCTCTCTTGTGTGGTTGTTCTCTTGTATTGTCCAGCTGTTGTGTAACTAAATGCTTTAGCATTTATTAAGTTTCAGGCTTATCTTTTTCTTTTCTTTTAAAGATATTTAACACAGTTCCAGATACGCCTCAGTCAAATTCACAACTGCTTTTGTCTCGAAAGAGGAGCACAGATTCAAAGCCACCATCATGCAGTGAGAGGCCCTTAACGCTCTTCCATACTGTGCAGCCTAGTGAAAAGCGTATGTATTTGAAACCTTTGTGGACCTGGCTGTGTTGTAATATTGTGTTGCATTATCTCAGAATGGCCAAGAGCACATATTGGATTGTTACATTTTCAAATAGCCACCAAATAGCCAAAATTGCCTGGATATTTCACAACAGTTAAAACCATAAAATACAGTAACATGATAAAGCAAAATGGAACAGTTTTAAATTGCAGTTTTATCAGCATTAGAGAGTCAGGGAAATATACTTGCAAGGGAAGATTACTGATTAATATGGCGTCTCTTTCATCAGTTTGATGTCACTTCCTTAAATGTTACCAAATATTATTCGGGGGTTACTCACTTTGGAAATATATGTATATTCTTTCCAACTATAAAAATTCTTAGGAGGGAGATACGTTTTTGATCATTTGCATGCACAGGTCCCAGGTGCTATATTCTGAAGGGTCTTCAAACTTCTTAGTAGTAGTATTTATTAGAGTTGTGCCCCACATTTTTTTCTTACATACCCAAAGTGGCTTACATCATTCTCCAAGATTGTATACTTTAAAGTATATGGAGGTAATTATTTAACATAGATGAGCAGCACATTTTCCCCCAGATTATCCAGTTCAAGCAATATGAATTAAATGTAAATGTAGTGTACACCATCACATCTGAAACATGTGATTGGCTGTGGTTCCCTAATTCATGTACATTAGGTAAATAGACCCAATAACTGATTGTGATCGAATGTCAAGAAGCCATGCATTTTCATACTCCTTTGTTTTGGCTTGGTTTTTTGCACTGCTAAGTCACTGTTAAGATTTCAGGGCAGCTATGTATAAAACCCCTACCATTGAAAAACGTTCCTGTCATAATTAGACACACTATGCCATCTTGAAAATTTCCAGTATCCTTCCAGATAAGGCAACTGACAGTAATGATGGTTTTGGGAAAAGTAAACCTTTCACAATATGGAATCTATTGCACTCCTGTTTTACTATTGTAGACAGCTAACAAAGATAGACCACCTTTTTATTCCAGTTCATTCCTTCCCATTAATGTTTCACCGCTTGCTGGGGGGGGGGGGACTTTTGAGTGAGAATCTGGTAGAATACATCAGGAGCATCCAAGGAGAGACAGCAGAAAACTTACTCAGAAAGGCCCTATGTTGTCATTGGGATTGAAGGGTACTATCTGATGGGGCACTCACAGAATCATAGAATATAGAGTTGGAAGGGGCCATGAAGGCCATCGGGTCCAACCCCCTGCTGTTGGAGGACACCAAGTTACACCATCCCACTCAGATGGCTGTCCAGTTTCTTTTTGAATGTCTCTAGTGTGGGAGAGCCCACCACCTCTCTAGGCACTTGTTTCCATTCAGTTCTCCTGCCTGTTGTTGCCTGCAGGTGGCCCCCACATCTGGAGGAACTGAGATTTAGTGCTTCTGGGAGCAAATAGAAATGAGCAATTGTTCTCATTTCTGAAATGGGACTGGTTGGCAGAACTCATGTAAATGAGTCCTGATCCGGAAAATGACTGCTTCCACTCATATTGGAACTTCCTCTGGGAAGGTTAAATCTTTGTTCTGTAAATGGTGGTTCTGTGTTGTTCTGTAAATGGAATCAGCAGGGGTGCAAGAGAATTGGCAGAATGTCCAGTGATGACATAATTTTTCTAAGTGTTTTAGGCAGTATTCCCAAGATGGACCTAGAAGTAATACTGTTCTTAAATATGTAAGAATCAATATTTGTGAGCATTTGGGCAACATGCTCCCTATGTTTTCCCACTTCTGACTGGTTAGAAATAGTTATTCACTACCCCCAATCTGTGTGTACTATGTCCTAGAAAATAAATACATATTTGTAAGAAAAGTAGCAAGCATTTTAATCATTCGTGAATTTTAGAGGTAACCCTGCATATAGTACCAGAAAATTAATCTCCTTGCTTCTGATTTCTTGAGAACACTCAATTAATGTAGTGTGGTAAGTAAAGACAAGAGGTAGCCTAAAGATCTACAAAATCTTGCTAAGATACCCGGTAAATCCTTGGAGATAGATGCCTGATGATAGAGGAAGTAGCTCCAAGGAATCCTAGTTTCCTGCCCTAAAACAAACTTCCTCAGACCATGCCTCCTTTACAGCAATATGCATATAACTGGAGCATGACTAGCTATACAGCTGGAGTGCAGAGCCCCCTTCAGCCTCAAACCATTTGGGGGGCCATATTCCAGTGGCGGATGAAGCTGAAGAAGTATAAGGGCAGAGAAGAACAGGGACAATAATACCAGAAATATGAACATATTTTAACTTAAAGCTCTCACTCACAGAAACTAAGCCTGAGGAGAAGCATTTCAAGCTTTTCAGAATGAGGCACAAACTGCATGAAAGCTAGGAAATCTTTTCCATTTGCCAGAGAAAAGGATCCATTGGTAGGGAGAAGGAAAATGGACTGGGACAGAGGGCATGCCCTGAAAAGGAGGAATGCCCTGAGGGCTGCATATGACTCCTGGAGCTGAGGTTCAGCATTCCTTCAAACTTCACACAGAATTAGGGGTTTTTTGGACCTAGGATAGGTGTAATATTTTAACACAAACTAGTGCAGAAATTCCTCAATCTGTAGTAGGACAGATGCCATCTTGCTTTTTATTTAAAAACTTAATAAATGTCAGTGTCCTGCCCGCAGCTTATACTGGTGACTCTTTCTTCCAGAAGAGAACAGGAACAGTATCATCAACTTGAGCCTGGAATCGGTCATACCGCCAAACATCAACAGTTGTTTCCTCCACTCCAACAGTACTCCTCAATCTAATATGAACTCAAGTGACCCCGACTTAGAAGTTATTAAACCCAGCAGGCCAAACTCACTGTAAGTACAGTCCTGATTGAAATGTCAGCAATTCCACTGAGCTGATGCACAGATCTATTCATTAGGAACAAGGTGTTGTTCTCCACAGAGACTGTTGGTATAACAGCATTTTTAATATTAAAGTTAAGCACAATCTTCTCCTGTTTTCAAACTCTGAACTCAGAGGTGCAAATAAACCTGTGTGTGTGTGTGTGTGTGTGTGTGTGTGTTTCAAAATGTTTCCATTTCTCTGAATTTACTATAAGTCTTTGGATCATATTTTATGTCTTTATGCCCTTGCTTGTAAATTTTTGCTCATGTCTTGTGTTTAGTGTGGGCTATGCAGAGTATTTTCCAATTTCATTTGCGTCCAGATTTAGAGGAAGAAAAATGCTTTTGTCAGAGTCACCAGCTTGAATGTGTGTCAGTTTTTCTTCAGTTGAAAATGTTCCAATTAAATGATTAATCCTACATCTCTGGGGAATAGTGCAGTTTATTAGGAATTGTTCTAAATCTTTCACAGCTGATTTTTTAAAAAAAAAACATGAGCAGGAAGCTTATGTTTTGTGGAAAATTCCATCTTTTCACCCAGCTCCATTGTGTCTGCCAACAATAGCCCACAAGACTTCCCCTTCTCACCTGAGCTTCCTTTCTGCACAGACTCCACTTCAGACTCTGTGCAGTAACTTAGTGTTACAAAACACTGATAGTAAGCAGACCTGTGTCCCTGCACCTTTGGATTCCAAATGGTCTAAATTACAAAATAAATTTTTGTGAGCACAGATGAGTTTTTCTTGTGTTTCCTCTACTTCACTGGTCGCTGCTTGAAACAGGGTTGGGAAACTGAACATCTGCTTCCAGATGTGTGTTGTTTTAGTGTACATTATCAAAGAAATGAGATAGAAGAAACAAAAGCTGCTGGTTTTAGCTTCAGCTATTGCAACCTCTGTAATGTAACAGCATGGAATGTGTACCAGAGCTACCAACTAATACAGTGACTAATTTATTTCTGTCAAGTGTTCATATTATAACCAATTATGCGTCCAGAGCTGTCATAGATACCACATGCTCCATGATGGTCTTACCATCACTTAAATATGTTCTTGGTATCAAGGCATTCTAGCAGCTGAGAAGGCTACAAAAGCACATACTCATTGACCTAGTTTTTATACAACTTGATAATCCCCCATGAGTAATGAGCCATGGTCAGTTGCCATGTTGTCTGAACCCAGCCTGATTACCACAGTGCCTTGCTTTTTCCCCAGACATGCCAGTCGGAGAACCCTTGGGTTGTTTTAGGGTTTGTTGGACTCAGAGTGGGTTGTCATGTCATCCAAAACACGTGCAACTGAGTGTAAATCCCAGCACCTGGCAATTTGCTTGGCAAGGGAAGCAAAAACCCCTTTCTACTCTTCCTGAGCTTTCCCTGGTTACCCTCATCACCACCAGAGCCACCCACCTCACAAATGCCAAGCAGCAGTGGGAGCATGTGGCACTGGCTTGCTGCCCTGTTCACCATAGTTGAGAGCCATTTTTGGCTGGCCATGGATTTTTTTCTACTTTAAGCTCTCTTCTTGTAAATTGTGAAAGCCAGCTTCACATCTGGGAATTAGAAGCCTCTGCTGGGGCAGTATCTGGAGGGTATCTGCTATCAAAGGGCAGCAGGTACCACTCCTTGCTATTGCCCCAGAGAGGCTCCAGATAGGTTCTTTCCCCATTTGCTTTCTCTTGACAGCCCTCAAAAGTGAAGCTTTCAAGAAAAAGCAAGGTACAAGTGAACCTTGCTCACAAAGGCAGGTGTTGTGATCTATGCCTCCTTTGTGGCAATATCCTCATCCTCCTTTTTTTCCTGCTCTGACAGGCCTCTCAGATTTGGACTTTTTCTCAGGATACTAGGTATTCAGGAAAATGCAAAAATATATTTTCCCTCTTCATTGAGTTTAACAGCTAGCTATCAAAATTCTGAAACCTCTTTAAAAGGGGGTTGGGTTTTTTTTGGTCAGTCTAATGTGTGGTCTTTGTCGTTGATCTCCAGAGTGAAAAAGTTTGAAGTGTAAGAAAGAGCCAAAAAGGCTCTCGATAACACTGGGGAGGGAGAAACAGCTCAGTCCTGCTCCTTGGGGTCCTTTGGGATACTGCCTGGGACACCAAGGCAAAAGGACCAGAGGGAAGGAGCAAAGAACCCATGGGGAACCCAGTTGTCTGTCAGGTACACAATGGCTTATTGCGAGGCTGGGTTGTCATGACATTCAATCCTACCCAATAGTTTACTAATTTTTAGTTGCTAAACTGTAAGAATGTGTGTGTGTTCAGCAACTTGTGACTTTCTTTTACAATTCCTGAACTATATAGAGGATGGTTCTTCTCATGATATAAGGTTGCACATGCTTAGAGAATTACAAGCATTTACATGTTGATTTTAATCCCTGCTTCCAGCCCTTGTCCAGGGATGTTTCAAAACAACACAAAATGATGGGCTCAAAATGAATCTTTATGTGCTTGGTCATTGAAATAGCTATCAAGTTCCTTTTGAAATGTGCAGAAATAAATCCTTAATGAATGGAGCTTTCTATACATGGAGACAGTGGGAAGCCTGATTTTGATTACCAAACAGCTTTCTACTTAGGAAGTAATCAAAGATCTCAATCCATCAAAATCCATCAAATTAGGGGATGGCATTATCATAGAGGAAAATGCTATCAATGGCTGCTAATCATGAAGGCTACATATTATCTCCAGTATCAGAGGAAGTATGGATCTGTATATTGATTGCTTGGGGAGTATTAGAGTTGCTTGGGAATTAGTACTACTGCACTCAAGCCCTGTCTTGAGCTTTCTATGGGTGTCTGGTCGATCCATGTGTAAACAGAATGGTGGACTAGTTAGGTCTTCAGTCTGTTCCAGCACAGCTTTTCTTACATTCTTAACTATTTAAGAGGTAGTTACTACTCCAAGATATGCAGAACATGTGAGTTCATGTTCTGTTATTGTGTACTGGGCTCTTGTTTTAGCAACACCTAGCCTCAAAAAGGTGTTCGGATACGGGCTGTTTTGGTGGGAGAGAGATAAATGCACAACATCGTCTTTTGAGTCTGCATTTCTCTGTTGCAGTGTAGGACCAATTGCACAGAAAAGGCAGGCTGAGTCAGCCTAGCTGGACTCAGTTGGTGGACTACCATGCTAATATATGTACACATGTGCTCTTTTGCTCGCTCACTTGCTCACTCCCTCCACCCCCACTTCCTCTCTCTAATACTGGCAATGCTACTAAGAAGATTGAGGCTGCACTGAATGGAGGCTGGCTTGCTTTATTTATTTATTTATTTATTTATTTAGAGTATTTGTATGCCGTCCCATCGTATAGCCTTGGGACGGCTTACATAAAATAAAATAAAACATAATGCACATAAAATCCAGACCCACCCTGGCTGCAGATTAAAACCTATAAGCTAATGTTAAAAGTTATTAAAATATTGGTGAAATAAAAAGGTCTTAGCCTGGTGCCGAAAAACAAATAACGACGGCTTTGCTCTGTCCTGCCTCATCTCAAGACCTCAGTTTCCCTGTGCAGGCTTGACATTTTTTAAAAACCAAGCAAAAGAACATAGTGGTTGACTTTTCTCCATGGGTGGTCATGTAATACCTGCCAGTCCTGATTATCTTGGGGAACTGAACACAACCTGTGTGACAGTGAAGCAGAGCAGTCCCTCAGATGCCTTGCCTGCCCGAGAAAGAGAGGAACATGCATAGTGCAGGCCAAAAAGCAGAACATCCACAGGACCAGAGATGCACTTGTACAAACTCAGCAAAGTGCAGCCTGCTTTCAGAGAAGGGGACTGTAGGCGTAGCAGCACCATGGTGGCTCTGGAGAAGGCAGAAGCAGTTTCTGTGCATGTCAGAGAACCTGAAGAGAGGAGAGCTGGTTTCTCTATTGTGCCACAGAGAAAGGCTCCAACCTCTGCAGGTTTTCTGGAATTTGCTAAGAACTTGGAGCATGAAATCTTTGTGCTAGCCAACAGGAACAGGTACATTTGTCAAAAATAGAAGACTAGTTGCCATTGTGGACTTTGGAGGGGACATCTTAGCACCTTCAGTATTGAAAAGTGCTAACATCAAGGGTATTTGTGTAAAAAAAAACCCTCTGCATACTTAAAAAAGCAGAATCTATGCCTATTGTCTTGAGATGAATATCAGTGTTCTAACACTGCAGTTGTGCTTAAAGACACCAGTTAGAAACTAGATAAAAATATAAGAAACTGAGGTATTTGTTCATACATGATACTCAGTACAGTTTTGCTTTTTCTGTGGTGTAGAAATTAATTTAAAACCTGTATTTGGCTTTATATCAGGGTGGCCAGACTTGCTCAACAGAAGAACCACATATGGTACATGTCACCACAAGACATGGATACATTTTATTTACATCTCCGTCTCCCTCTCCCTCCCTCTCTCTCTCTCTCTCTCTCATTGTGTTTGTGTGTGTGTGTGTGTGTGTGTGATGACCAAACAGTCATTGCTACAATTATCAGGCTAGTTAATGCTAGTAGAAGTCTTGTGGGTCATTGAAAATTAGGCTGAAATGTTTTTTTTACCCCTGAGGACACTCAGCCCAACTGTGTAAGTTGATATTATTCCCCTGTAGCCATGTTTTTTTAACTCACCCCAGCAACAGCTGAAAACACATTTACAATGCAATAAGTCCTGGGGGGCACAGTGAGTCTTTTTTTCTGAGCAAACATCCAAGGCTTACATAGGAACCCCCTCAATTGACTCCTTGCCTTAGTTCCTAAATGGCCTCATTTTCTCCTTGTTCTGCAATGGCAATTGAGGGGCCTCCCAAATCTTAAATTCCCAGTGCTTTCCCCAGTTATAACCACAGCAGCATAGTGAGCGATGCTAAAATGACTAATGGACATTTTTACATCCCCACCAGCTGTGTGCCTTTCTGGAGCCTCAATGAGGCCATGACTTCTACCAGCACTGGGACACTGAATTGGCCATCTCATCAAGCAGCAGAATCGGTGACAGCAACACTCCATACCACACAGCCTTACATACCTGTGGGGACAGAGGTTCATGTCTGAGACGGGGAGAGCATCAGTCCCCAAACATCAAATGGGGCCAGAAACCTGGCTTTCAGTTGAGACCCGAGCACTCACATCCCTATTTGGGTGACATAAGGGAGCGGATGGCATGAGACAAGGGGGAAGAATAGTAGACCCAGCAGCACCCTCCCCAGGAGGAAGTGGGGAAGCAGAATGTTTGAGGGGGAAGAGAGAGCACCCAAGAACCAAGGCAGAAGGAGAGTCTACACTTGCCGTGTATCTCACACCACTGAGAGGCAGGAGAAAGAAAGATGGTGAGAGTCCCACCCTTCCCATCCCATGGTCATGAAATCAGAATCTATGGTTTTCTCTAGTTGCATATCTGAGGTGCTCTAGCACTTGCTTTCTCTATAGTAGTGTGTACACACCTTTTAAGAAGTAAGAGAAGAGTAACATACATTGAGAAGCAACTTCTGAGCTCCTTTAGGCTGCAATGCTACGCACATACCAGGGAGCAGTGCTCATTAAATTCCAAAAGTCTTTTGAGCAGACGCCATACTGTTAGAGTTTAAAACATCAAAGTCCACCTCACTGTCAGTACTGCCATTTCTGCTTTGCGAACCACAAAATAAACTCAAAGAGCTGCATGCAGCTTGCGAGCCTCGGTTTGGCCACCCTTGGTATATATGATCAAAAATGGCCTTTTCTGTCCCTCATAAACAGGGTGTTAATTCTTTAAAAAATCATGAAGTCAAAAAAAGCAGATGTGACATTTTATTTGTTTTTTATATTTTTGTAAAAATAATAAATATAAAAATAGCATTGGTATAATTAAACTTCATCATCAATATGCTACACCTACACTGAAAAGCAAGGATTTCTGATGTTTTAAAGATATAAATATGAAGCTTCTTTGAAAGAATAGCTAAGTAAACTTTCAATTACTTTGGTTGTAAGCATATTAGTTCTACAGTTCAGTACTGAACAGAATCATCATCTCTACCAGATACTTTGAATTAAATTTTCTATGAAAACAGAGAAGCAGGGTGATCATTTGTCAGATATGAATACTTGCATTTTACCTACCAAATATCTGCATTTCTTTTTCATCTAATGAAATATTCTATAGCAGTTTTATCTATTATCAAACTTTGTTTTAACCTATCATGCATATGTATTTCATTCTTGTTTGCTGCTTTGGTTTGTGTGGGTGTAGCTTTCCAAGACAGAGTAAAGCAGAAAGGAGCACGACTGGAAAGCAAAAGAGATGACAAACAGTCCAGTGTTTGTCATTACATACTTAAGCTGCAATTCTATAACTATTTGCCTGGGAATAAGTTCCACTGAGATTAAACAAATACTGAAGACCCTAATAAAATTATTTCTGAGTTGTTGTTAGTCACGAAGTCATGTCTGACCCACCGCGACCCCATGGACAACATTCCTCCAGGCCTTCCTGTCCTCCACCATCCCCCGGAATCCACTCAAGCTCACACCAACTGCCTCAGTGACTCCATCCAGCCACCTCATCCTCTGCCGTCCCCTTCTTCTTTTGCCATCTATTGTTCCCATCATTAGACTCTTCTTCAGGGAGTCCTTCCTTCTCATTAGGTGGCCAAAGTATTTCAGTTTCATCTTCAGGATCTGGCCTTCTAAAGAGCAGTCAGGGTTGATCTCCTCTAGGACTGACAGGTTTGATCGCCTTGCAGTCCAAGGGACTCGCAGGAGTCTTCTCCAGCACCACAATTCAAAGGCCTCAATCCTTTTGCGCTCGGCCTTCCTTTTGGTCCAGCTTTCACAGCCATACATTGCAACTGGGAAAACCATAGCCTTGACTATACACACTTTTGTTGGCAGGGTGATGTCTCTGCTTTTTAGTATGCTGTCTAGATTTGCCATAGCTTTCCTCCCCAGGAGCAAGCGTCTTTTAATTTCTTGGCTGCAGTCCCCATCTGCGGTGATCTTGGAGCCCAGGAAAATAAAAACTGTCACTTCCTCCATTTCTTCTCCATCTATTTGCCAGGAAGTGAGAGGACCGGATGCCATGATCTTAGTTTTCTTAATGTTGAGTTTCAAGCCAACTTTTGCGCTCTCCTCCTTCACCCACATCAAGATGCTCTTTAGTTCCTCTTCACTGTCTGCCATGAGATATTTCTGAGTAGGAATGTTTAAGATCGAACTATTAACTTCAAATCCTCATGAGCGCTGGTCATAAGAAAGATCCTGACCTGATCTGCACAATCAGACAAGGCATAGTACATTGTTTTAATGGCTGATGAACTGAGCCTCTCTGTGAGAATATGTCACCTTTGTAAGTAAAAAAGGAATGCATGCAAAATATGTGCAGTGAAACAAAAGAATTGAAAAGCCTGCTATTTAGTGTAAATTAACATGGGTTAGTGGACAGATCTGCACCGTTGTTTAACTGTATTACTCAGAGACCTGGTCCAGACAAGGCAGCTCACTCCAGATTTGAAGTAAAAGATAATTTACAGTTTATTGAATACATATTGTGATGAAATATGGATACAGATGATCAATGAACAAGAAAAATGGCTTATGCTGCTGTTATCTATGGTCATGTTGGTTCTCTGAATATGCCAGGGGATGCTCTATGGACTTCCAAAGTTACCTGACCAAATTACCTGTCAATTCTTTTTCCCAAGCTGAGAGAAAACTGAGAAGAAAAAGGCATGTCAGGGATTTCATAGCATCAATTTCAGAGACTATGAGTAAGCCACAAGCTAACCCTGCTTCCTGAGACAAGGGAAAGAAAAGTCGCTTTAGTAAAGAAACAGTTTAGTTCTCAGAACAAAAATATCCCTAATCTAAGGAATATAATCTGGAAGAACAGCTTCCAGGCAATTATCTTTGGAATTCTTTTTTAAACAGTTTAAAGGCTTGGCAACATTCCAAAAAACTATCCTGGCTTTTGGATTCTATGTAAATGCACTACACTATGGACCTTAATAACCTCCTTGTCATTCTTCTGACAGTCTCTACTGTCCATAAAGGAAATACATGGAAAAGTTTACGTTGGCAACTTAGTTTAAATCAGTGATTTATACTACTTGTTGATGATTTAATTTGTTGATTTAATTTAATAATTTGTATAAATCAACATTGCTCATAAATGATTTATTCACAGTTAAATTTACAAGAAAATGCTTCATGCTGCTTTTACTGTAATGTTTATTAAAACTTTTTGCCACATTAGAAATGTCGGGTAACTTTCTGCTAAATGTAGTTCATAGATCTCCTTCAGTGTTGCATTTGTCTTTTGAGATTTCCCTGAATAGAAATGTAATGATAGAGTTTGCCCTCCAGTGCCTTGGTTTTTGCATTCTTTTGATAGGTCCATTTATAAAGCTGTAGCCACTGCTAACACAAGAAGTGTTTATACTTCTTGTTGCTATATCTAGTGACATCTTTAATAAAGGGAAGTTTTGAAATTTTTGCTTTGCCTGTCTATATAGACAATTGCAATTCAGGAAGCTCTCAGAAGTTATTTTGCTAGAGGGCAAAGATACTTCCTGTCTAGCAGCCAATTGGATTATTGTATGAATATATTTTATTTGTTAAGGTTGGGATTTTATTTCATACAGAGAGTGCCCTGGATAGCAGCTGTTCTTTAGTTCAGCAGGGCTTGCCTGTCAGAAATGTGTCAGTATTGCACAGCAAGGACTTGCAGGAAAACTGAAGTTAACCCATAATCAGCTCTATGAAGAATATAGAATTTAGCATGTTCGTAGGGCATGGGAGTTCAAGTGTTGCTTTTCCTTACCGTTAAAGCAATTCTGCTCAATATGGAATATTAAATAATATTTCTAGATGCAGTTGAATGATAGTTAGTCTTCATTGTTAATGTGAAATAATTCACAGGTTAGGTTCTTTTCATATGAAATCATGCAATAAAATTTTATTTACATGGTTAACTGCAATTTTTTAAAAAATTACTTGAAGTTTGATATTTTAAACTACATTTTCAAATGTTTCTACAACTATAAGCTTCTCTTTAAAAAAAACTCAAATCAGATTTAAAATGTGATCTAAACGTAATGCAAACCTATTAAAATTAGTCATATACCACTAGTTTCTTAAGCCTCAGTCAATGTCACCCCATAAAATGCACTATCTGGTACTGTGCATATCAACTTAAAGGCTTTATTATGTGGAAAATCTCTGCCTTTTGAGGTCATACATAATAAACCTAATGTTGTAATCACTTTTAGTTTAACCATTTTTACCTTGGTTTTCAGCCAGAAAGGCCCTCAGAGGAGAGAAACAAGATTCTTTGTGCATTAAAGAATCTCAAAATTCCCTTGTGTTTTGATCTTCTGGCAGGCTGGAATGAGTGATGAATGCATTTATCCCAACAATATTTGTAATTTGCTTAGCAGCTTTTGGAGTTCTCTTTCCAATCCCAGAAGAAAGTTCATCCTTTTTCCAAGTTCTTGTTTTCTATATGCCTATTTCAAAAGAAGCATGGTCTTCTTGCATACTAGCCAGGTTTCATTGCTCCCTTCTCAACCTCTTCTTCCTTGAAACACCACATGGCACTCCTAGCAAGTGCTGCCATCTTCAGATATCTCATGTCTGGTTGGCAGTACTTCATGGCATGGTCATATGACCATGCCAGGATGCATTGCATGGGATGGAGAGATGAGCATTCCAGGAAGTATCTTTTCCTTTTGGGGGGAAAAAGAAACACAGGCTGCTAAAAGCACAAAAAGGATATTTTAAAGCAGTGGGAAAAAATGCTGAAAGGACTAAGAAAAAGGTCATGCACATATGCAGACTGTGATCAATCACTATTTGGATAAAGAAGTTCATTGAGCAGCTTCCAAGCTCTGTACACATATATGTGTTTCAAATGTAGCAGTTTAAACTTGATAACTTTTATTTTGAGTTTTGCTGGCATCAGCACTTGTAATACGAATATAGAAGTAGATCATATCCTTAGGTAAGGATTGTTGTACTAGCACCACCATGTTATTACACCACCGCATATTATTTTGTGTTTATAACATTCAAGCACACGCACACACACACATGAAAGACCACAAAAAAACCTGAAGTAAAATCACAAAATTCCAACTTGGATGCCCTTTCTTCAGCCCTGGAAATTGTTTTGTTGTTACACAGCTTTTGAATAGCTCTTTCTTCACTCTCGAAGGCTAGAATATCTCTCCTGAGCCTTTATTATTGCCTGTAAGAGATTTACACCACACACAATATGCTGGCTTTTTTGCCCTGTCCCTTTTGCGTTCCCCACCAGTGGAATGAAACTCCTGAATTCAGCCCTTAGGCTAAAAGAGCTTTTGGCACCCCTTTGGCATTTTTATTCTAGGGGAATGAACAGTCAAAATATATACAGTAAATCAACCAAAAGTGGGCTCTGTGTTCCATCATTGGTTCAGGATGGCTCCTCTGAAAAGGCTGCAACTTGGTTTCTGAATGTGACATTCAGGCAAAACCCAGGATGGGGTATAAGGGGTATATATAACAGGCATTATCCTCAGGGTACTTCCAGGCATAATTGTTGGCAATCAGGAGGCATTGCTTCTCCATCTTCTCTCTCCTAAACCAATTTTCTGCATGAAGGGGAAAGATAGAAGAAGTGGTAAGAAAACAATCTGAAGTCCTGCCTGGAAGCACAGATATAAGTGGCTGAGATCACAAAAAGCAGGAAGTTGGACTAGAAATTGTAGTCAAAAGACAAAGCAAGAAGAAAGAAAACCTGTTTGAAAATTTAAGTCAAAGATAGGTGAATGTATTGGTGTATAGGACATTTTCTTGTGTGAATGAATAATTTCTTATCAGTCTTTCTTGGCATACTGTGAAATTCTTATCAGTGTCCAGTCATAGCAAAAGTAGGTCAAGATAAGGTTTGTATATAAATGCATTGGCAGAACATGAAAAAGAATTAAAGCATGCATAGCATGCTGCATACACAGAAACAATTATCAAGGTTTACTTAAGATCAAAGTGTGGTGAGTTCTTGCTGAGTTTTCAGGGATGGTTGTTTGCAGTGTCAATTTCTTTTTTGCAAGCACTGTTCGTTCTGAGGTAGCCAATAATAGCCTTGGCTAGAATAACTAAGTGGGACAATAAGAACTAATCCCCCATTAGAGATTTCTTTAGTAAAATAGGGAATATAAAAGTTAAATAAAATAAATAAAACCACTAACAGCATCTCAACCTTGCTTGAATTGAGGTTTGGCCCTCATCCAGTTCGTTGACACAGCCGGACAATGATTCAGCATATAAACAGCTTCACCTGATAAAGATGAGAAAGAGCAGAGCAGCTTGCTGTCTCCATACTGATGGCCACACTCTTCAGAACTCTGGATGACCCACTCAATGGATTTATCTAGATTATTAAACAGTATGGAGGACAGATCTGACCCTGACAAAACCTATCCTAGAAAGCCAAACAGTATTTTCTAAGGGCCACCTTCTGGAGCTGGGCGTCTAAATAGGAATGGGACTACTACAGTACATTATCCCTCACTTCCATCTTAGACAAAATGCCATGGTCAATGGTATTGAACGCTATTAAGAGGTCCAGGAATATAAGCAGGTTCACAAACATCCTCTTCTAGCCTAGGTCATCATACAGGGTGACCAAAGCTGTTTCCGTATCAAAACCTAGCCTGGTCTGAAATGGATCCCGATAATTTTTTTCCATCCAAGAGGGCCTGGGGTTGATTGGCTACAACCTACTCAAGAATTTGCTCTGGAAACATTTGGTTTCAGACAAAGATTAAGATTTTCCAGGCCTGATTTCTTCAGGGGTGGTTTTGTTTTAGGTGGCATAGGACTACTTCCTTTTACAAAGAGATGTTGGTCCCTGGCCAGCTGATTGTTCCCTCTTTGCTGGCTTTTTAAAGACATGATGAGCAAGGTTCCAGTATGGAAATTGTTGAGTTTGAGTGAGTACAGTAAATTGAGATTATGGGGTAAGGTAATTACTCTTGAGATGAATATTATTTCTGGATGTGCTTGTTTTACATGGTTGCCTGTATATATACCTGCCAAGAATTTGTAAAACTTAATGTTTCATTTTATAAATTTTATGGGATTTTATTCTACCATGAGTATCTCTGAAAAGGTCAGAGATAATTTGGCCTTCCCAATCTTTCTTTATACTATTGGGTTATACTACCTGTATGCCTTATTGCCCTGTACTACATACTTTTTTTCCAATATTAGATTAGACTTTTCATGCTTGTTGGTTTTCCAATGTTCATATTGAAACAAATAAGTTGCCTTCCCTGGTTATGGCAACAAGAGAGGCATGATACACAAAAACACATCAGTTACAGTTTTGATCCATTTTCCTATGCAAATGTAGTATTTTGGAGAGATTTTAAATTTGTCTGGCAGACTTGGAAGGGTAAACTAATTTTTACCTTGGATCTGCTAGTGAGTTTCTGTCATTTTCCACTTTGCATGCTAAATATGATTTGTTCAGCGATGTCTGAATGGTAGTATGTGTAGGTGGAAACAGTTATCAAATCTAGGTTTAGCCCTGCTGCTTTTGCAGTTTCAGAGTTACTTTCCTTATCAGAATTATTAAGGTTGATCAAATATATCATCTTACAATCCAGGTTTATAAATGCTTACCAGTGATTAAATATGATCCACAGAGTTTTAATTAGGAATAGAACAATGCATGGGATTGTCCCATCAATGGATTGTTGTATTGGCATCTGTCTCTGAAGTGTTAAAGGATTTAGGTTACTTATATTTAGGTTAAAATCTTATTCAGCAAAAACTTGTATTTCTTGTATATTTTAAACCACATCCTTTTAATTAAAGATTGCCTTTTTAGCAAATCTTGTTTAAGTTTTAGAGGTTTACAGTTAATACAGAAGTATTGACCCTTTGCCTTTTCCACATCTTGTTGTATTATAACTTGGAACTGACATAGATTTAATTCACATTGCTACCACTTGATATACACAAGAAACTCAACATTGTGATGAAGCAAAACTTCATTGTGGTGCAAAACTAAGTAAACTAAAAGTAACAGGAACTTCTGGTTGTGTAAGTATTTTCTGCCTTTGCTCCTACATGTCTAAGTAAGCTGAGGTGCAACCCACTGTCTTGAGGAGTCACATATTGTCAGTAGTTGAATGGAGTCCATCCTTGTGCAATTCCATGATCTGACACTTAATAATGCAATATCAGTTTCTGGAATCCCCAATGTATTTTGGAGAACATATATAAACAAGCAACATAATGAAAATCAAGGAACTATAACTCTGGCATAAAGTAATGCAGAAGTACCAATCAGGGTTGGGTTATTTAAAAATTTCCCAACTGCATATGAACATTCTACATTGGAGGCAGTTGGACGGCCATCTGTCAGGGATGCTTTATCTTGGAATCTGGCACTGAGCAGGGGCTCAGACTTGATGGCCTTACAGACCCCTTCCAACTATGCAAATCTGTGATTCTATTCCCAGGAGCACTATTAAATCCATTAGCATCCTCACCATGAAGTGTGGTGGTAGCATCATGTTGTATGAATGCATTTCATTGGCAGCAACTGGGAAATTGGTCAGAGATGAAGGCAAGTTGTATGGAGTCAAATATAGGACAATTCCAGTTTCAGTCTGTGAGTCCCAAGTGATTATGACAGCTCAGAGTGCCTTTTACATCTTTGATTGGTTCACTAGCCACAGCCTTTCCTAAACAGGGTTAGCTTCGTCACTGTGATAGAGGCACTAGTAACCTCAATAATGGATCATTGGAATCTGCTCTATGTGGGACTTCCCTTAACGCTGCTCTGGAAGCTGGAGCTGCGAGGGACGTTCAATGTGTTCTCGGTATCAGCATGAAGAAAAAGGAATAATATATTGGAATAATTTTTATTTTTCAATGTAATCCCCCCATAACTTCAATACATCTAGAAATTAACTTTTCAATTCCCTGTAAAAAATACCCTTCCTCCTTGTCTAAAAAATGTGTGTTAATTGCTGCCTTGAGCTCTTCATCATCAGAAAATCGCTTTCCATGAAGATCTTTTTTAAAATTTGGGAATAGGTACTAGTCCCTGGGGGCCGGGGCCAGGCTACAGGGTGGCTGGTTAATTTCTTCGAAACCACTGTCTCGCACAGTAGCCTTTGAAACAGGCACATTGTCGTGAAGAAGCAACACACTTGCAGTCAGTTTTCCCCGCCTTTTTTCTTGAATTGCTTCTCTTAAATTACACAGAGTGGTTGCGTAAGATGCTGCATTTATGGTTTCACCTTTTTACATGTACTCGATCAATAAAATTCCCTTTGTGGCCATGATCACTGTGGCCATGATTTTTCCGGCCGATAGAGTGACTTTGAATTTTTTTGGAGGGTCAGCACCTTTTTTATGCCACTGCATGGACTCCTGCTTACTTTCAGGGTCATAGTGATGAACCCAAGTTTCATCTCCAGTAACAATCTGGTCGAAAATACTCGAGGGATCTTCAGCACAGAGCTCTTAAAAACTCCCTACAGCACTCGACTCACACTTGTTTCTGAGGCGCCATGAGCATTTGTGGCACCCATCTTGCACAGATCTTTGAAAGGTTAAGATGGTCATGAAAAATAGTAAATATGGTACCAACAGATAGGTTTCTCATCTCTGCTAACGTTTTGATTTTTATTCGGGCATCTTCCAATACAAGTTTCTCAATTTTTTTCACATTTTCTTTCGTAGCGGCAGTAACCGGCCTGCCTGAGCGAGGGTCGTCTTCAGTGCTTTCTCTGCCCCTTTTAAATTCACTTGACCACTTTTGAACAGTAGATAATGAAGGTGCAGAGTTCTGGTAAACAGCCACCATCCCTTCGTGAATGATTTTTTGACTTTTTCCTTGTTTTGTAAGGAACTTAATCACAGCTCGGTGCTCGATTTTCTTCAACATTGTTGCGTCAGTCATTATGGTCGTCTTTCACTGAGGTTTACTAGGGAACTAATGATCACACTTATTTGAAATTTTGCATGTATACCCTCAGATAGTGTCATTAGCTAATGAAATAATTAAATTACCCACATCAATAGCAAATCAACCCGATACCGAGAATACATTGAACGCCCTTCGTAGTGCAGAATGCTGTTGTTAGAAGCTTCCCCTTTTCATCACAAAATAAAGTAAATCATGCAATTCCTTTATTGAAGAAACAGTGCTGGCAGCCTATTCATTACTAGGCTGGATTTTTGATATTAGTGACAGAACCTTAAACAACTTGGGTCCAGGAGATCTGAAAGAGCACTTTCTTTCTTACCAACATACCTAGTCACTGAGGTCGCTGGAGGACATTCTTCTGGTTATTTCATGTGGACATGTGAGGTGTGGAGCCTTCAGTGTGCTGGCTTCATTGCTATGGAATTCCCTGTTTCTTGTGGTAAGGCAGGCTGTGACACTGTTTTGTTCAGTATCTGCTGAACTTATTGTTTCTTCTGGGAAGTCGTCCTTGCTAACCATCCATGGCTTCAATATTATCTTGCTTGAATGTACTGAGCTTTTTATTATTATTCTTTTATTTGATTTATCTTTTTGTTGCTCATTCCTCTGGAATCTGTGCAGTGAATTTTTCACAGAGCTTTTGAATGAATTGACCTGCATCACATATACTTCTCTGATAGGCTTTGTTCGAAAGATTGCAGCAGCTAGTCTCTAGCACATTTTGCAGTAAAACATACTGATTGTCCTATAGAGAAATGTTTTTCCCTATAGAATTTGCTTTTGAATGTAATTTCAGGGCTTCGTTTTCATCTTATAAATTACAACAACTCTTGCACTGTTCTTAAAAATGTAGTATTGCATTTCTCTATCACATCAGGTGCAACTGTTCATTTTTTCTCTTGGAAATATGTACAGATAGCAGCAGGAATTAACTGACTTTATAAGTTACCATTCGTGTGTATTGCTGTTTTTACTGGGAGAAGGAGTATGAGTTTCTCACCCATATTATGCTCCTAAAAAAGTAATATATTTGTTGCTTTGATGGCTCTAATGAAAAAGCATAGCTTACTAACCCACAAAGAAAAGTGCAAACTCCTCTGTTTGCTGGATTTGTTGTTTTGCTCAGGCAAATCCAATAAAATGTCAATAGGAAGTAGTTGTCTTGGCAACCCATATAGAAAACAACACATATACAAGAGTTGTACTTGCTCAGGTTGCTATCCGCCTACTCCCTGAAAAATCCAATGTACAAACGGGAACCTAGGTTCAAACAAAGAATTGTTTTTATGAGCTGCTTTGTACAAGGATGTGGCTGTTGTGAAAGACTGGTTATCTCTAAGGAACAGAAATATGTGAGGTGGATTGACTGGTTATATGTAGGAGGATCTCCCTGGCAATTGCCTCAGACTGTGGAATTCTTTTCCCCTGGGAAGTTTCCCACTCTTCCTTTTCTTTGTCCTTCTACTGAATGCCCAATCATTATTATTTTTTATTCCTGAAGATGTTGAAAGATCAATAGTTGTCCTGCTTATTGTCTGCTTCTGTTTGTATATGTTACGTTACTGCTGTCCAGATGTGTCTACGCTGAGATGATTGTTTTGCATGATGTATCAAATAAACAATATGTTTTAGTAACTTTTTTCATTACATTAACCCCCTTGGTTATCTTAGCAGTAGAAAATGAGGATGGGAATACTTTCAATAAATCAATATCTTGCAGATATGTGTGATAACTCTGCACATGAACACAATGGTGACTCCCAATTTCATGTTTCTTATTAGTTTGCCTTTAAAAAGTTATTATGACAGCTGTCAAAGATGATACTGCTTCTGCTTTATTTCTGGGACACTGTGACAAAACATAAGCATTTTGCAGTCTTTCAAGGCTGTAGCAAACATGAGTGTCATTTTTTGGTAGAGAAGCAGATCAAACAAATCAATAAATTTCACTTTATTTTCCTGTAATTATTCCAGTATCATGCTCAGGGTAGTGGGTTAGAGAGCCACACCTTACTATATGGTTTGGTTCCTTTTTATGATAATAGAGTCCTTCTTTCTTTTTGACTGTAGAAGGAAAGAACCCAACCTTGACAAGCTATTGCTGTTTGCTGTTTTTATGAATATTCATACTAAAGAGAGACTTTGACCCAAGCCAGCAATTTCCTGTATTTTCCTGTGATTATTGCAGGGCAATGTTTTGTAGATAACCTTTCTTCTCTGCATATCTGTTTTCTAGCCATTTTCATTCTTGCCTTGCAGTCATAGCAGTTACTATCTCAGCCTGTTGCCCACCAAATAAAGACAAAATTGCAACTTCAGCATGCTAGATGAAGTGACTGATTGCGCTTTCATTTTGGAAGGGACATAAATGTCTTTATTAAAAAGCAAAAAGCGTGAACAATTAGCATCAGCAAAATACAGCTACTGCCAAATTAAATGGGAAAGAAGCATTTATGTTTGATGTTCATTTGGAAAGATGCTTATAAAATGCACAGACAAAATCAGGCAGTGTACAAGGAGATATTTATGCTGAAAACTGACTGCTGAACTGCCAGAACATGTTCAATTTAACCTCTAATTTCAAACAAAGCAAAGCACCATCTACAAGAGAGTTACAGCATAATATCAATAATCTAAGAGCTGGTAATGGGATTTAGAAGGCTGAATTCAGGAACAGCAATGCAGTGGGATTATTCATTCTTCCTGTTTTCCCACAATGCTTTTTATAGACTCTTTTTTTTTTAACCCCCAGACTTTTCTACTTTATGAAGGGAAAAAAAGATAACACAGTCATTCATTCGATATTAAAAGTGCAGACACTGCCCAGACAATCACAAAGAATCTAATTTACCAATGCCATGCAGTCAGCAGAATCTTGAGTTAATAGCCACATCTGGCCCTCACTAGTGACCTCTTCATTCATAATAAATTACAGGCTCTGGAAAACCGAACAAATAAAGTGGCATGATAAATGTGAGAGAGAAATCTACCTGATATTGTTAGGCTTTGATTCTGTTCAGTCATCCCCACTCAACGGAAAGAAGCACAGAAATAAGCTATGGTTTGTCATATTAGTCTCTGGTAAAAGGGGTTAACTGAGGCCATCTTGGTCTGTGTGTGTACCTTCATTTTTCTTCACTTGGCTATTTATTTTAAGAAATCCTGGTTAGCCAAAGCCACAGAAAATAGAACGTCATTTCAAAAAAATCCTTTCCTGTTTACCAAAGAATAAAACTGAAATGCAACATTCGTCTTCTGGACACTAAACATGGACTTATTTCTGATTTTTTTTTTTTTTTTTAGTTCTGAGGGTTCAGGATTTTGGGCCTGAAAGGTATCTTATTCATCTTGCTGAATTGAAAGTAAGGGGAACAAATCCATACATCAAACCGAAGCATTAACAACCCCTTTTTATTGAATCCATTCAAAGGAACACACCATTTGTTTTCTGAAGTTGCAGGTCTTCAGTTTCATTTTTAAATTTTGCAGTTCATGTGTAATAATGTACTTGCAGAAATGCAAAGTACTCTTACAAAGGGCAACAAGTAGTGTTTCTTCAACTATAGAAATTAGATTATGGGACATGAGATCAGTCACAAACTATGTTATGATGGTGAATGTAAGAACTTGTGAATTCCTCTGTTCTAAATACGCATGTTAAAATATACAGGACATTTCATAACATAGCACTGATCCCCCACACCTTTTGATGTGCTGCTCAAAAATTCAGAGCCATTCTACATGATGTATTTATTATGTGCTTATGATTTTTCACTTATAGTAGTTTGTCTTGCTTTACATAAGGTCATTGTCATCCAGGCCTCTCCTTTTATTTGCACCCATTCTAGTACTACTCTCCTTTTCCTAATGAGGAAAGCCTGGTATATCTATGAATAGTGACATAAAGCCTTGTAAATTTGTGGAATGCCATTGTACCATGCCTGATGATTGTGTAATGGAACAAATAGAAAGGCAAAGAGAGAAAATGCCAAGAAAAAGCTATGTGTAAAGGAGCCAATCTGAATGCCACAAAGAATTGGGAAGCAGAATCCTTGGTAAACTAGCAGGTTAAAAGTTTCATATAGGAAAGCTCTTAGTCTCATTTTTGCTCATAAAATAAATGCTTCCAATGAGCATCTTATTTTGTGTCAGCCTACGGTGAAAAAAAATTAAATTGCCTGGTTTTATTACCTTCAAGATCAAAATCTTTTCTACTTATTATTTCTTTCACCAAATTTCTTGAACTTGGCCTCTACCATTTAGAGTTTGATGAGTGATATTAGTCACTTCTCTGTACCTACCATCCAAGCGTTATGACTATACTGCTGGCACCATTTTTTCTGTGTTGATTTTTTGAACTGCCACTCCTTTTTTCTGTGTTGCCTAATCATTGCCACTGCTGTCTGCAGCTTAGTGTGTATTTAATAGTCTGTAGAAGTCAGGGGCACGTGGAACCCATGCTGCTTCTCTCTTCTCATAGGCAACCATCCTACTTTCTTTTTTTAATCTAACCATGTTTAATATTGCAATATGCATCACTATTTTCACTAATCATGATTAACCCCAACCACACATTGCAAATCTACTTCTGATGTTGCATATAAGTTTCACCTTGAAACTACAGCCATGGCTAGTTAAACCAGTGTGCCAGGGTTACTTCCCAAAGTGTTAACTAGGAAAGAGGGAAAGGAGTGTGTGATCCTTATATGAGAAATATCAATTAGCTTTTGACTCCAAGACTTTATATGTATTACAAAGTAAAGCAGTGACAGGACAGAATAACTATCTTCCAGTTTTCTAATTTTCCACTTGCTGGTTACCAACAAAGCAGGGACATTTGATTACTAGAGAAACAACCTCACAACAGATCTGAACTACAGAGTAGGACTGAAATTGGGGTGAGATGTGCTTAGAATGTCTGCCGTAATGGTATTCTGCTATATTATTATGTGAAACTAACATAACATAAACTATATGTTATGTGAAAACATTCAAAACTAGCGTGACCCCTTCTGGCCTGATCTCTATACTTACCAGCTCCCGTGTACATGAATTACCTAATGGCCCACATATATATGTTGAAAGAAAATTATTAAGTTAGGGATTTTGCATACAGTTAACTGAGGCTATGTTTAATGTTCCATGTTTAATGGAATGGTATTCTACTGTGAATTGACACTGAAGAACACTGGAGGCCATGAGATCAGTGAAAAAGTTTTGTTTGGGGATGCAAAATGGAAAAAAACAGTTCTTCATTTGAGGAGCTTGTAAGTATTTTAGGCTACTTGGTCAATAGGAAATCCCAGTGCAATATTTACAAAGGGAATGCCAGTGTATTGTGGCCACCATTTGTGGGTAATTCTGCTTTTGTAGCAAAAATAAATGTGTATCTGTTGTTCTGTTGCACAAGCTGTTCCTGTTCTTGTTAGCTTGGCATTCAGGCTTTAGAAGCTTTTACTGCTCTTAATTTCATGTTTGTGTTTCCCTTTCAACATCCTTCTCTAGGGTCAATTCTAGAATGAACCCCAACATTCCATTAAAAAACATTTTTAAATGATACTTTATTTCAAAGTGTGGATCTATAGCAGGATATTCTTGATGCTTCCACTTACTAAAACACTTTAACTCAAACAAGCTCTTTTCTAAAATCCATATATATTTGTCATGAAAACATATGTTTTCTACTTGTTTTCACCTGAGCCCCAAAATAGAACTTATAGGTATTGTTGGACTGCTGCCAAAAACAACCCCTCTTCAATACAAGTAGTGTTCTTGTATTTCATGTTTCAATGGCTATTGGCTTTAGTTTAGATGTTTTTATGTTCTCAACAGAACCAGAACTTTTTTCATAGAGTGATTTTCTTGAGTACAGCTTAGAGCCCCACAGCAACAGAAATTATTGAGTGGGATAAAAACAACACAACAAACAACCATCATTAAATCATCACAGTTGCTTGTCCTGTTGAGGAAAACTGGTTGTGGATACGAGTCACTACTTTTTATCATGGTTGGCAACAACAATAAAAACCAATGGTATTTTGTATGACTCTTGATGGATTGTGGTGTCATCCAGACCTGGATGACCGTACCCATCAACAAGTGACAAACATAATGAGCTGGAAATGGCTTGCAGTCATGGCTTTTGGGGCATTTATTGCTCCTAAAGT
This sequence comes from Varanus salvator macromaculatus, assembly GCA_023646645.1. Taxonomy (NCBI): domain Eukaryota; kingdom Metazoa; phylum Chordata; class Lepidosauria; order Squamata; family Varanidae; genus Varanus; species Varanus salvator. Next base: position 94,050,270 of record JAIXND010000674.1, read on the forward strand.
GTCTCCTGAGATACCACCAGGAAGGGAAAGCAGAGGGAGGGACAGGAGCCATGATAAGATGGATCATCTGTCAGACTCATAGTGACAGCTAGGAAGGTTCCATTCTGGGTTGCTGCTACATGGGAACCCACCCACTGTTCCTGTGTGAAAAAAGACACAGGCAAGCCACAGCAGTAGTGTGCCCAATTTTGGAGTTCAGCTTTGGTTTGCTTTTAATTACACAATGCAAGATTCTCCAAGGTTTTAAAGGCACATTTTTTTATTTTGCTTCTGACCAAGCTGGTGTGGTTTGTAAAAACATTTACAGACTTGCCAGCTACTCATGGAACAAGTTGTCAGAAAGCCTGCTATCCAGGTTCATGAAAGAAGGAAATATTCTCAGTTTTGATAGAATTACCATCTTACACAAAGTTTAGGTACAGTAGTAGCATTGTCAAGTAGAAAGAGAACTTGGAGGTTCCAGCAGTACCTAAGTGATAAGTCATACACAAGACAGCTGAAAAAAGATGCAGAGCAGATAGGGAACTGATGAAGTAAGAGAAAGGAAAAAAGAGATCACAAGGTTGAAGTATGTTACACTTGAAAGAAAGCCCTAGGACTTCACAGTGCTTAAGATGCCGGGGAGCTTTTGGTGAGAGTTGTGAAGAGTGAGTGTTAGCTCAACAAACAAGAGAGTTTCAGCTAATGTTCAGTATAAAAATACGTAATAGGGAGGGGGTTGAAAATTAAGAACGGAGTGAAAATTGAACAAGGTAGAATGAATAAAAAAACTATAGAAATACAGGAGACCTGCAGGACTGCAGACCTGGAGCTTAGGAGTGGGGGTGAGGGGGTGGGATCCAGAGCATAGTTTTCATAAGACTTTATAAAGTCTCTTCATCTGGTCAGTTTCATATTCTTGTCAGTTGCACATTCTTTCTTTTCCACCATTACTCCTTCATTGTTTCTGAAGTTTATTTTCTAAAGTTATATAATGCTGCGATTTATCATCCTCTTGATTCCTGTTCATCTCCCCTCTCTCTAACCTCCCCTTCTCACCCCACCTCCTCCTTTTGTACTTTGTCTTGTTGATTTTAACATTTACATATACTAACATTCCAAATCATCTCTGTATCATTTACATTCTCTCATTTTTTGTGGATTTAATTGTACTTTGTTTTGGTTGTTTTTTAAACTACTTGTTATTTTCTACCTCATTCTCTGCTCACATCTTAGACCTGGTAATTTCTTTCTAGCACTGCATCTAGTACTAATGCTGCATCTTTTAGACGCTTTTACTGTGTCAGAGTATAGTTTTCTTTAACTTCTTATATTCCGCTTTTCCTCATTATGTTTCCAAACCTTTTGATACATTCATTCTTCAGAACCTTATCAAGTTCTTTGCTTCCTTTCTTCCTACTAAACACTTTCAACTACTCTATGTTTCTAGATTTCACTGTCTGCTACTTTTTGTTCTGCTTTTTGTATATGGTCATTTTTTTTTTATTCTTCATCCAAATCTTCATCAGCTTTTGTTGTTTCCTAGTATATACTATTACTATTTCTGCATTAGAGCCAACTGAATATCTCTGCCCAAACCTCACTATATGATTAGGCTCCTTATAAATTAATGTTTTCTTCCTAATCATCTTTATTTTATGCCAAGCAATTTTACTTTTATTCATTATGTCAATTCCTCCCTCCCCCATGTCTATTTACTACATTAATTTCGCCAATCAGTTCCTTTGTGCCTGTTGTAAATTGCTGTGAACTCTCAGACAGCTTTAGCTGTTCAGACATTGCAGACATGAAGTAAGTAAAATAAATATTAAATATTTTGCTAATTCTTTCCTTAATCTCTTCCAATAGTTTTGCCCATATTCGTTAATATAGGTTTTTTTTTTCATTCATTACTCGTTATTGCCTTTCTCTTTCACTTTACCAGAATAACTCGTTCTCTATTTCTCCTCATTTTATCCAGTTTATGCCTCTAATGTTGCTCCTTTTCTTTTTTCAATGCTGTTTTTCCATATTAAAAAGAATCTTTGGAGCTCCAGATTTCTTCCTCAAACCAGATTACACATTTCTCTTCTTTCTTTTCCATTTCCAACCTACGTGAACAGATAGTACATTCTCAGTGCCTCAATTTTCAGTGCAGCTTTCAACTCTTAATCGTCTGAGAATGGTCTGTTTAAAAACTTAAATTATATTCTGTCAGAAACCGTTCTTTTCTATTTTATGCTTGTCCCTCTTTCATCTGCTTTCAATGTAGTTGACCTTTCTTTAGAATTTTGATTCTTTTCAAGTTTCCATCTATGACTCTTTTTCTTCTTGATTATTTACTTGCATTCTCCCAGGGGTTCAGTTCATCACCACCACCACCACCAGGATTTCCTAGATATCAAGTCTAGTACTTTAATCACTGTGTTGCACTGGCATGCAATACTATTATATTACATTGGATGCACTGGCAGTATTCAGTATTATCTTTTCCTTCTCTTTTTCCCCCTTTGTGCACTTACAGATATTTCCAAATTTAATATGGAGAAGATAGTATTTATTGTACTAAACCTTTACTTTTCTCACCTATTTCTCAAGCAGCATAAACCTTTAGCTTTTGTAAATCTGTGCCTTAACTTTTATCCTTCACTTGCATTTTTTCTGCATTTCTCCTCTAAGTTTTCTGTCTATTTCATACTTACATTTGCAAAATCCTTCCATTTTAAGCTACTTATCCTAGTAAAGCTTTTGTTCAGAATCTTTTTCTTTGTTATGTTGACTTCTGTGTTTTGTTTATTGGTTTTCCTGTTTCTCAGCTTAATCTATTATCTCTGTTGTCAGCTTTTCTAGTTGTTGAATCTTTTTTTTGTCATGCCACATCTTTGTAGGCTTCCTCTGTTGTATCATATAAAGTTTCCCAAGTTAAATTTCTTTATGATCTTGCCTTTTCTTACTTGTTTTTGTTGCCTTTCCTGTCTTTTCCTTCTTTGTCTCCCCATTCACTGGGCACTAATATTCTTGCTGAAATTCATTCCTATGTGCTTTCTCATCTCTATGATTTCTCTGTTGTGGCTTCTGTGTGCAGAACCCTCTTCCTTTAAATATTCAGCTGATTTCACATTTTTCTCACATCAGGAAAGTATTTAAAAATCTTCTTTTCCCTCTTACGTCTCTCTTTTGTTGTGTAGTTAGGCTTAAAAAATACTATTTGTAGGCTGATTATTAGATTTTCATTTTTCCTGTTTTGTGAAAATTTCCCCCTTTTGATTCCAGCTTCTCTTTCCTTTGTCTTATAAATTTTAGATTGGGAGCCTGTAAATTAGGTATTTATTTACTTTAAAAAAATCTTGATAGTGCCTATTACTTATTAGGCATTATATAAATAATAAATTGTGGAGATTCTGCCACTTACAGTTTCTGTAGCATTGTGACTTACATCCCTGAGGACACTTTCAGGAACAAGAAGCAAGGAGGCTGGATTTCATTATTAATTTCAACTAATCAGCATGTAGTTGCAATCCTTCCTCACTGTGCAGAAGAACTCAGCATATCAGAGACAAGACAAAACAGTTAAATGTTCTGCGTTCAGTGATTTTAGTGTTTAGACTAATGATCTAGCAGTGTACATTGATATTAGCAGTTACATAAGCACCCAAAAAGCTTATTTCATATCCTTGACTGCTACAGTCTACTTTTGCATCCACTGTGTGCTTTGATTTTTTTTTTTTTAATGCTGTTGACCTTTTGCTATCAAACTGAAGGATCAGCTTTTCTGTTAAAATCCCCCACCCACAAAATGGGATAAAATTCTTTACCACAGAATTGGTGCAAGAGACCAATTCCATAACAAAAGACATCCCTCATGGCCTCACCCACATAGTTGCCAACTTTTCCACAACTGTGTAGGTGGATCACAAAAGAAAGAAACATCCATGACACAACAGTACCATATAAAAAGCACCTTTCCTTTCTTTGAATCTCTACTTCAGTCATAATTGTCAACTTACTTGATGTTAATTAGTCATGGATGGGTGGGTTATACAATTCAAAAAGAAACAAGAAAGAAGTCTGAAATGTAACAAAAGGTTATTGTGTATCCTCTCACCTACAAGAAGTGCTAATGTTTAGGGGCTGAACTAGACACCAGTGTCCAGTAGGACAAGCCTCTCCCCTCCCCTGTTTGTCTTTCCCAATGGCCTTTTCGTACTCTGTGGCTAGTGAGCACAGTGCTCAATATTCATTGACGGTTGCTTTTTCCCCTTTAAAAAAGATTTGGGGTTTATGCAAATCTGGAAGATATTCCAGACATGCTATCTTCCCCTTCTCGTTAGTGATCTTATTTTGATTACAGTCCTGTCAGCACCAACTTGTTGAATTTGCTATTAGAAAGCTTGATCAATACGACATAATTAGAAGTACTCTTCAAAAATCAACAGTGGGGCCTTCTCAGTGTATATAGTTGGGGTACTAACTAGTATCTATTCAGCATAGATACTTTCTATGTGAAACATATTCCAAAAATATATCAGAATGTTCTGTGTGAATAAGACTAAGTCCTAAGTTCTGTAGAAATAAGTGAGCATTATAAGACTATTTTAGACTTTGGTAGATGTGCTTTAGAAGGCAACTTTCTTGGAAGCCTGTGGGATAAATGTATAGACTATGTATTTATTTTTTTACATTCAGTATAAGTAATTAGTATGCAGAATATAGCATACCAACCTATTTTTCAAAGAGTCTGAGAGAGCCATATTGCTAAAAGAAAAGATGACACATTTTTTACTGTGAAATAAGCATGAATGTCAAAACTCCATGAGGGTCTGGGTGAGTAAGTGCATGTGGGAACAGCGATGTCTCACTAAAGAGATTCTAGTATCTTCAGTTTTGGAATTTTATAATGTATGTTGTTTTTAAAAATGAACAGCAGTTCTACAACGTACGCTTTTTTCTCCTACCCTGCTTGTCTCTCTATTATTAAATTTCTTCAATATTAATAATAATATTAATTATTAGCAAAATAATAAGCAAAAGTCTAGAACGCATTCTGTTGCCAGTGAAAGCAGTAGCCTTGTGCTACCCTACACTTGCCCTGTTCATGTCTAGTAAAGCACGCCATGTGATAACATCAGTAAGTCCAAGTTTCCTTTTCTCCATTTTTTTTTTGGTTCCATTTGAAAGGACAAACAAACTCAGAGTATAATGTCACTCAATTTTAAGAGAAGGAAACACAGAATGTCTGTTTTTGGTGGTAGCCTCACATTTCCCATAACTTCTATTCTAGCCTCAGATTGACAACATGTAGACAATAAATACTTTGAACCATCCTTTGATGTGGATCTTACAGAAAATTATATGACCTAGAGTCAACAGTACCTGTGATTGTGATTGTAGCTATTTAATTTAAACAGCAATAGATTTTTATTCTCTTGTAATATATAGTATATGTATTTCTTCGTGCATATTCATCTGTAAATATATAAGAGTCACCATAATCAAGGGAATTTGTCTGCCCTAACCTCCTTCTCTTGGTTTTGTCAGACTTTGTAGTTCAATTGGATCAAATTTCTGCATTCACAGTAGATTTTTCTCTAATGGTTCAGAGAGAAAAATAGAACTCTTAAATCATAAAGACATCCTGTCTCATTCTGAAAGGAGATCCTTGTGTTTAATTAACTTCATAAATTAGCTGTAGCTATAGCACTACCACTTTACCACCAAATTGAGGTAATATAATCTCTCTGATTCTTTCTGCTGTTGTAATGGATCCCAACCATCAATTAATGTGCCCTTGAGTCTTTCCATTTGGCAGCATTATGGTCGTGAGGAAGCTGATGTGCAGACAAAGTTGACAAAGGAGTGCTAAGCTGTGAAATTATCAATAGCCTAAGAATTATACTAGGTTGATTTATTTTTTTTCTGGTTATGCTGCATTTTTTTCACTTATGTTCTCATATTTAGAGTTCCCTCTGCTCCAGCTGAGACTTCGGAAGATGCACCTACATCAAATCAACCATCTATGGAAGATGGCAGCGTTGACAAGTGGTGTTGATCTCAACTACTTTTGAAGTGGACTGGCTGGGAATTGTACTATGTCCATGAGAATACTATATGTCACACCCAGAGAATCTGCAAAACATGCACAAAATAGTACATTTTCCTAGTGAATCTCTCTGGGTGGTGTGTGTGGGGGTCATTTTAAAGAGTCACTTTAAGGGGGGGGGGGTGTGAATGTGCATATTAGTTCATAGCAAGGCAATACATTTATTTGGCCAGTCAATAAAGTTGTTGTGAGGTGTGTGTGTGCTTCTGTCTACCTCTAGTACAAGAGGCAGTATGCTTATGTAAACTAGGGAACATGAGTGGAAGAGTTTTTTGTACACATGTCTTACTTACGGGTTTCCCATGGGCAGCTGGCTACTTTGTGAACAGAATGCTGGATTAGGTAGGTCCTTGGTCTGACCCAGCATAGCTCCTTACGTTCTAAGAGATATATTCTGTTCCCTACCTTCATCTCAAAAGCACTAGAGTCTGGATTTTTAGATATAAATCTCTGCTTTGTATCCTGTGCTTTGATTACATAAACATTTGCTTGCAGAAGGGAGATCAAAAAACCAAGACGGTTTGCTTTACTGTTTCTATTTGTTTCATAGCCACTTTATATATATCTTTGTAGAATTTGTGAGTTGAGTGGCTGTTAACAGAGGAACCTATATATAGTTTTCAAGGATTTCCTTACTGATTTTGCTCATTACGTACTTATAGCAAAGTATATTTTCTTTCCTTCCCAAGCATTTCACATAGTAATTCAGTGACAAGGGTCAAGAAAATGGAAAAGGAGATAGAAATGTTTAAAAGTAGCATAATGAGCACTCAGGAACATCAGCTCTTGGCTAAAGTGTAGATATGGTATAGATGTTAAATGGCATAGTGCCACCAAAAATGAGGAAGAAGAAGGGACATTTCAACTTAAAAACTCCTAATGTGCAGCTCTAGTCTTTGTTCTCTCTTCCAAAATGCAATCCAGTTTGTACATACTCAGATCCACTGAAAACAGTGGAACAGGCGGTGTGCAGGTAGGATTACACCAGCCAGGGCTTTGGATTTGTTAAATAACAACTTTGACCCTAACTCCTTTATTTGGATATCAGTATAGGAAATAAATATGCTAGTAGTTTATTTCCTATATTGATAGAAAGCAATTAACTTAAAAAAACACTGCAAGTGTCTTTTTAAAAGTGATGCTCTGGTAGAGGCATTTTTATCAGAACCATAATCTTCATTTTGTATAATACATGGACAAACATAATATTTCACGTCTGTTGTAAAGTGTTCAAAAACAGCTAACTTTGTTGAGACTTTTTTGCCCATGGGGCCTCACTTTCACTAATATATGAAATTAAAATCTATCCTGAAAATGTAACATGAAAAGTAGGTTAATTACATTTTTATTTGTGAAATAGGAAACTTTAACCTATATTTATATTACAATTTAAATTTGAATCAGTACATTTTTACTGGCTTCAACTCCAGTAACCCAAGAGTTGCTTCCAGGTCCAACTCCACAACTACAGCTCTGGCACAAACACTAGTGAATCTCTCTGCAAAAGATCAAAGTTTATCAGAGGTGAAGAGGTACCAAAGTTGATCTCAAAAGCTGTTAGTTTTTATTTGCTTGTTTAATCTATTTATATATCAAATAAAGGAATTTACTGAAGCAGCATACAGTACAAAAACACAAAGAATAATGTTAAATGGAAACTATCAGTGCATGTTCTCATATCAGAAAGAATTACCACCACCACCACACATTGATAAAAAATAAGATGGAATTACTTGGATGAAAATACTTTTCTGGGGATGCGGGCAAGCACTAGCATTCAGTCTCATTCTATCAGCCCTCCTCTAGCCTATTACTATTCAGTATGTTATTCCGGCATGAAGGGCTTACTTCAGATGTCAAAGAAATACAGTTGGGTGTCATCAACATATGATGATACCACACTCCATAACCCCTAATGACCACTTCTAACAGCTCATGTTCAAGTCAGTTCGGGATACCATGGTAACCAAATCCAGTGAAAGATTGAGCAAGGGTTGCATAGTCTCATTCTTCATTTCCCGTTAAAGTTCATCTGGTAGGGTGACCAAGGCTTGTCTCAACCTGAAGCCAGGCCCAAACCTAGACTGAACTGGGTCTAGATAATCGGCCTCATCCATCCAAGTTTGTACTTACAAGAGTTAAGATCATAATGCCTACAATTACCAGGCCACTTAAGAATAAGTAGTTTGATTTATCTGGAATGTTTGTGGAAGGAACGCTTTACAACAAAGGCATGTACGGAATGTAAAATTATTTGTGGGATTTGTTTGTTTGTTTCCTAGTTTAATAGTAAATCCATACAAATACTGATACTGATAAATACTTATTACACTGATAGCAATGTTAAATTAATAACAGAAGTTACAAATGGCTGAAGGCTTTATTTGAGAAGTAAAAAAGAAGCAAAGCCTTAAAATGCTAGGGAAAAAATAGGTTGGGTTGGATCAAGATTTAGCAAAATTAAGCAGTAGATCTTCTGCAACTTAGGCACCAGTCAGTCTCATTGATTTCATTGGGTCTCCTTTTAGTATGACTGAGCCCAGAAACTATTTTAGAGAATGGTAAAATAACCTTATAAAATAGTGAAATGGTAGATATATTTCAATCACGAGCTTCTTCGAAGACAGTGACATAACAATATTTATATCAATAAATAGCCACAATACAGATTATTATATACATAGTCACTAGATAAATCAACAGTGTCTTCTAATGTATTTGTTGTGGGATAATCTTTTGTGGACTGCAGTTCATTTCATAAGATGTAGAAAGTGTTATCCAGTGAATTCCAGGGAGTGATATGCATGTACACAGAGACAGAGAGCCGACTGGGGAAGGAAGGGAATATAAGTAGGGAGATCAGTGGGAAATGAACACAGAAAGTTCAAAGAGTGTTAATTATCTGATAAGGTGTGTTGTATTGGCTTTCCTACTTTCTGGCACTGAAGTAGTTTATGTAGTGGAATTGTAAATAGATACTCTGAATTTTAACAGCCATCTGAGAAGGGAGGGAAAAAGGGGAGAAAAGCAGTATAATCTGAGTGTCTTCCATTTTGAGTCCTGGGCAGTAACTGGAAAACCATTTTGGAAAGCAAGGGAGACAGCATAGAAGAAGTGATGGATGAACAGGGGATTGTTCTTTACAGATGTATTAGCTACTAAATAGGGCTTTTCACCTTTTATAAGACCTAAGACCTCATTGTCTTTTCTTGCATAGAAAAGACTGCATAACCTATTCCCTGGGAATACAGTGGCACTGAAAGCAATTTGAAACTCCTACATATTTGTAGAGTTGAAAGATGGAGATCCAGAAGTACTTCATGTACTTCATGGGAGTTTGCTGCGTGGTCCCTTGGGTTTTCCTTATTGGACAGTATTTCTGCCTAACCTTTGTTTTAGACTCTGAAGAATAACAGAAGATTACATTTCAAAGCATTTCTTTGCTTATCATGCAACAGTAACAACAGAAGAGTTAACAGCTCTCCTGGTGCTAAGTACAAAAGTCATATCCTGATGTTTTACTACCACCCAAAGAAAAAGAGATATGTAAAGGGGATATGTAGCTTTCAGTGGATGATACACAGTTTTGAGTGAATAATGCCATGAAAACATAACAAATTCCAGCAGTTTTTGTATGAAGTTACTTAAAACTCTTCTCTATGAAAAATAGTTTTTAATATCTATAAAACAGATTGGCCTATTTAGAGATTTGTCAGGAATGCAAATCATCCAAAGATTGTCTTCCCATGCCCCCTTTTTTCTTCTCTCTGGAGAGAAGTAGTCTCTTTAGCTCTTTAGGTATGTTTTCAGAATTCAAGTGACAATGAATGCAAGATAACAAACTGGGTTTTTTTTTAATGGTGATTTTTATTTTCAACATTTTAACAGTTTGCAAGAGAGATAAAATGGTAAAGGACGACTGAAGGAGTGACTCTTCATCTTGATTCTGTGATTTTTACCTTATGTAGGCATGAAAGAACCATCAACTTTTCCTGAAAAGAGGAGAAGGGAAGTGGGGGGGGGGGAGTGGAGGAAAATGGGAGATTATAAACAATTTCTAAACAGTTTACCTTTGGGTTTTTCAGCCAGAGTTTTACAAGAATTGATAATTTAAGAATAGGCATAGCTGAATTACACTGATGTTTGTGCCTTTTTTATTATTATCACATGTCTATTACAAACTTATAGAAGAAGGAATCTGTTTCTAATAATAACCTATACATATTTTTATTTTTTTATCAATGCTGCAATCCATTTAATTTTTATTTCTTATACCATTATTTCAAAATATATTTTCCTATATTACTTTAGTTTTATGATATTTAATTCTTAATAGATGTTGAGAAGTATATTTTGAGTGGCAATGTGTATCACCAGGAAAACCAAAGGTCTATACAGTCTCAGCTGGATAACTTCCTTAACTCAAGTTCCTAAGACTGTTCTTACCTTTAATCTTTCCTCTGGAGGAAGAGCAGACATTGCCTTCTTTAGATTACTAGAACTCCTTATGTTTAGAAAGGGAATGTCTTATTTTGCAATATAGCAACTCATTTATATGTGGAAAAATGTTATGAGTTTGGCTATCTTTTATGATGTTTTTATTGTTGTTTCTATTTTATATTATATTTTACATGCTGTTGTAGTTCACCCAGAAAGCTGCAGCTCGTGGGCAGTATAGAAATAAAATAAAGAATAAAACAAAGCACACAAACAAGCAAAAGTTTTGCACTGGTAGCTAATGCCCTCTAATAAGATTACATGGAGACAGGGAAGTAATACATTGAAATTAATCTATCAATGTTACCTTTGCCAAATTTTATGAGGACTAATACACCTCTGAGCAACCAAAAGAAACAAAAATTGGCAGATACATAGCTAAAAGTAATGTCAAGCCTGTATCCGAGTAACACAAAACAGACCTAAATAGAACCAGTTCTCTGGAGGAAATGTATCAAACCATTTCGGAGCTCAAACAAAATAAATCTCCTGGCCCTCAAAGTTTCACAACATTTTTTAATTAAAAATTACTTTCTGGTTCCTCAAATGGCAGGACTTTTTAATGGAATGTTAGTGGGAGATCAAACCCCAAAACATGAATCCCATATTTTAATAATTGTAATGGGCCCAAGGACCTTAGTCTGCCTCAACCATAGAAGCCAATTGCACTATTAAATAAGATATAAAAAGCTGCAGAGTCACACAAGCAAATAAGCTTAATACTTTTATGACTACCTTCACACAGAGAGACCCACACGTGCGCATGCACACATATATCCAGACTATGCTGGCTTGATGCCAAAAAAGGCCAGTATGAATCCAGCATGGAGAGGTAATAATAAGGCTATACATGCAAGTATAATCTCTAAAACACCATTGGCCATTGTAACATTGGCAGATAGGAGTGGCATTTCTGAGTAGAATTGCTTCACAGAATGCAAACAGGGCAAGGCTTTATTAATATAGTTTAAGGCTCCATATCTCTCTTTACATAGATGTATGAAACAAGAATGTGTCCCAGTTACCCTTCTATTCACTCTCCCTTTTGAGCTTCTAGCAATTACTTTTATTGTCAATCCATACAACATAGGTCTGAAGAATGGAAATATATACCACCACCTCAGCCTTTGTGGATGATGTACCTATGGTCCTCACCGATCCAGTATTGTCATTTCAGATATTCCAGGCAGCATCTATATCTATTGCAGAGTGCTGGGGTTAAGATAAATTATTCTGAATTAAAAATGTTTTTCATGAACAAATACTTTTCCTGTTTACCACCCAGAAAACTTCAACTATTAAGCAGTATAGAAATCAAACAATGCACTTGTCCATAGACATTCAGCAACAAATTAAAACTTTCACATTTTTCACTTTGCAAATCTTTGCAGTATTTAGGAATCCGAATAAACTTTTTTTCCTAATTAAAAGGGCCCAGCCATGGTCCAGCATTAACACACATGAAATGGATTATGAAAAGATGGAAGAATATTAGCATCTCCTGGCTATGCCGCATAGTGACAGTGGAAATGCATCTGCTATTAAAATTCTCTTATCCATTCCTGGCTTTGCCTATAGACATGAAATATAAGGAGTTAGGTAGGTGAGAAAAAATATTAGAGGCATTTGCACACAAGGAAAATACAGAGTCCTGTTAAAAGAGGTCTTGCATAGACAGACTTCACAAGGTAAGATTTCCTAAGTACACAGTGGTTATCATGCCTTGCAACTAAAGCAAGTGATTTTGATTATACAGAGTGTCCAAAGCAAACTCTGGGTAAAAAGGGAGTTAAACACCCCAATGCAGTATCATGGCATAGTCTTGAATTCCTTCCATCAAAAATATATCAGGTCATAAAATCAGTGTCAGATCTTTTCAGTAATTGGTCACTAGTGGTAAGGGAAATATGGACTATAAAATTGATAGCCGCTATGCCTTTCTTTCTCCTCTGACCATTTGCTGCTTTCATCTTGAAGGCAAATGTCACTACTTTAGCCTGTGGGCAGGAAAGGGACTATAGTGAATGCACAACCTTTATGTTCATAGTAACCCTTTGTCTTTCATCCAAATCCAAGAACAACCACAGGAAAAGGTTGCACTTTGACTAGATTAGTCATTTTGCAGATGATAGTAAAGAGCAAACAAGTGGCCCATTATCTCCTTTTGAGTAAATATTCAACAGAGAAACATCAAATATGCCAGAAATTGTGGCTGCTGTATTTGGGAATGTGTCAGATCATGCTTCCAGTAAACTAGAGTGATTAAAAGCAACATGGGAAAAAAAGCTTGCAGAAAAAGATTAGCCTTTCTTTGGCTTAGGGCAAAAACCAATCTTTCATTCTTACATGCACATTGGTAGAAACATAGAAACAGAGTGAGTCAGAAGGGTCCTCCCAGGCCATCTAGTCTGACCCCTGGCTCCAGCCAGCTCTGTTCACGACATGCCCACCATGTGCATATCTAGCCTATTCTTGAACCCCCTCACTGATGGGGTCTCAACCCACCTCCCGTGGAAGCCCATTCCACACCCTCGGGGTCCTAACTGTCAGGAAGTGCTTCCTGGCATCCAAATGGAACCATTGGAGCACGTCCTGCCCTCCTCTGCAGGGGAGAACAGGTTTCTACCTACCTCTGTGTGACATCCCCTCACCTATATGTCACCAACAGACATTGGTAAATTAAACATAGATGATACCTCCTAAAATGTTCTATGTAACAAATTTTTTCTCCCTGCTATATTGGATATGGGCAAAAAAAATCCCCCTCCCCCCAACTGGGGTAGACATATTCAGTGGCTATGGAAGATCACGCTAAGAACTTTAAGGAATTACCAAATATGGCATCCCAACATGTGACTCTTAGTTTCCTAAATATCTTTAATAACAATAATTGGGTGCTAAAGTATAAATATTTTTTCTACTGGTGGCAGTGAACTTAGTTCTAGCAAGATTATAGAAGACCAATACTTTTATACTGCTGAAAGTTTACTTCCAAGAGTTTTGACATATAGTAATAGCAGAAGGTGTAGAGAAAAAACAGATGAAATTAAAGACCTTTTTTATGCCATAGCAACCATTTATTTATTTTGCGAACAGGATAACAAGATAGCAATCGTCATCTGCTACCACCTTTTGCAGATCTTAATTTACATAGTGTGAAGTCCTCTGTGGAAATGGCTATGATAATTTGTTTATAAAGATGTTATGTTGTTGTTTGTGTTTATTATAATAAGTAAGAGAAATTTATTTTGTAAAACAGCTTGTGAGCTTTAAAAAATTTGATTGTCAATATTCTGCTTATTTTTAAATAAAGCTTTAAAAAATAACCTGCTAACACAGACATCCTTGCCCAACAGTGGTAAATGTCCATGGGTTATAAGGTAATGATCCCTAAGTTCACTCTCTGAATTTCTTTAAAAAAAAATCCTTTCTTTTCAACCAAGTAATACAAGATGCACAAAGAAAACACAATGGAATAATGTAGATGATCTTAGCCTAAGCTGATAGAAGGTGCTCCTGGCCATGGAGGTCACCTGTGAGACAAGTGACAACTCTGGTTCAAGGAGTACCCCCAAGCTATGAACCTTGTGCTTAAGGGTGAGCACAACCTCATCCAGGACAGGTTGAAAATTTCCCAGTTGAACAGATAAATGGACTCTCCACCAGCAGCACCTCCAACTTGTCTGGGTCGAACTTCAGCTTATTGGCCCTCATCCAGAGCCAAGGTACCAGTTTAGAACAATCATTGTCAAAGCTGGATTGAATCTCTGGTTTTGACCTCTCCCAGCAGTTTCATGTAGATGTTAAAGAGCATGGGGATAAAATGGAGCCCTGTGGAACTTGAAGGCATAAGTGCCATGGCACAGAGGAGTAATTCCTCAGCTTCACCAAGTGGTGACAGTTGGCTAGGTAGGCGCAGAGCCGCCACAAAGTGGTGTCACCAACTTCCAACCTTCCCAACCTGTCTAGAAGGATACCATGGTGGATGGTATCAAAAGCCGCTAAGAGGTCCAGAAGATTCAACAGGGTTGCGCTTCTCCTGTCTCCTGGCAAAAGTCATCCCACAGGGTGACCAAGGCAGTTTCTGTTTCAAAACCAGGCCTAAAGCCCAATTGAGTTGAATCCAGATAATCCATTTGCTCCAAGTGTGCTTGGGCTGCCTGACCACAACTTGCTCAAGCACCATGCCTAGGAAGGGAATGTTGGCTATAGGTCAATAATTATTTACATCCTCTGGATCCAGCTGTAGCTTATTAAGAAGTGGGGTAACCACTGCTATCTTTAGAGGGGCAGGCAACACTCTCTCAGGAAGGCATTTACCACTTCCAGGATCTAGGGATGGATCCCCTCCTTTGATCTCTCAATCAGATGGGCAAGGGTTGAGTGAAAAGGTTGTGGGACAGACTTGACCAAGGACCTTGTCTACATCCTCAGGCTGCAATAGCTGAAATGTATCCAGTAAGATGGGACCAGGCAGTGCACTGGACACCTCTGCTGATGGAAATGGGATAACCTTGGTGTCCAACTTGCAATGAATCCAAGCAAGTTTATCCTCAAAGTGCCATGTGAATTTGTCACAATGGGTCAGCAAGAGGTCAATGCTGTCTTGGCTCAGGCCAGAATGCCCCAAACCACATGGAAGAGCTCCACTGGATGACATTTCAAGGATGCAATGGAGGTGGCAAAGGACAATTTCTTTGCCACCTTCACTGCTGCAGAATAGCAATGAAGCTAAGCTGCCTTTGGTTGGGTTCATTCTGAGTTTTGCTCCATCTGAGCTCTAGCCATCCACCTTCTTGCTCCATTGCCCACTACTCTGGTACATACCAAGCAGCTGGATAGGCTCAGCGAGGGAGAAGAGAGTGCCTGGGAATTATTGTGTTAACCACCTGGATCATATCCATATGCCACAGGGTGACCTGGGGTTCAACAGGAACACCGACAATGCCAGCCACAAAATCTCCCAGAACCCTGCAAAAACCATCTGGATCCATTAGACTCCAGGGATGGACCAACTTAATGGATTCTCCACCATTGCAGATGAGAAAAGAGCCCAGAAGTCTGAACCTCAAGAGCAAGTGATCTGACCATGACAAAGGGGTTGTTGCTAACCATCCTACTATCAGATTTCCTTCTTCCTGCCCAGAGCCATAATATATAGTGTGGCCTATTATATGCATTGGACCAGTGACATGTTGAAACAGCCCCATGGTTGTCATGGTGGCAATGAAGCCCTGAGCCACCCTGGACAAGGCAGTCTTGGCATGGAAGTAGAGGTGGAGGTCCAAGATTACCTCCATCACTCAGGCAGGGAATCTGCTGGACAGCAGAGTGGGTGGAACACCAGCAATATCCCTAATCTTTAATAATCCCTAATCCACAATTAAATCATGGATGACAGAGCTTTCATTATGTACCACCTGGCATTTAGCAGCAGCACTTGAAGGCAAACTGGCACCATTGCCAGGAATCATCTGGTTGGTGGAGGGATCAGAAGAGGGAATAACAATAAGGCATTTTCTCCCTTGCTGGCCTGTCAGTCCCCCAACACTATATCTCCCTCTACCCGCAACCACTGTAATAGGGAAACCCATATCTACTTCTGCATAAACCAGGTAAAACAGTAACAACAGCCAACAGCAGTTAAAACAGAAACCAGCTGCTTGCAAAGAAGAAGAAAACTACACTGCTACTATATTATTAGTATTTCACACAAAATCTGCATATTTTGTTGGCAAAAGACACATTGAGGAATCTCTGTCTGCAACTGAGATGATAGGAAGGCTGAATTTGACTTTTCTGCACCAGGAAATGTTAATACCCTGTAAAAACAAACAGGCATACCTTTAAGTAAATAATGATAGACATCTAGCTTTTCCTCTAGTTTTTCCCATTTTTACTGTACATATCTATCAGAATCGGAGAACTGGGAGTGATCCAACCTATAGAGCTCATTGTAGAAACATAGTTCCTCGTCGTGGTCTTTGTGCATCACACATATGGGTGCTGTGCCTGCTCAGTGCCTGTATTTGGGAATATTCTCTCAGCTTATTAGAGTTTTGGCGGGAGCGCTGCCTCCCCCTCCCCCCCATTGAAATAGGTGAGGTTCCCATCTTTTCGTCAGTCTGCTTCTGACTGCCATTTATTGTATCTTGGGTTTCTCTCACTACTTTTGTTCCCTCACAAATACTTCTCGATTTAAACCTTTGCATAACCTTTATTTTCTTGTTCCTAACCCCTTTGTCTTGTCTTACCATTTTTCCTTCAACTTAATTCTTAACCCTTTCCTCTCCCCTGTCCTTTAATCACCCTCACATATTTTTTTTAAATCTATCTTCTTTATAACATCCCCTTTTTTCCTCTTTTCCTCTTTTCTCGATGGTGCAGTGTTATGCCTTCAAAAAGTGTGCTTAGTGTGGAGCAAAAATGCCATTTACAGACAGCCAGTCACTCTGCTTATTACGTCTCAGCGAGGGGCACAGGGTAGATAAATGTGTCCACTGGCAAGCTTCTATGAAATAAGTTCAAAAGAACCATGAAACTCGTCTCAAAAAGGAACTCTGGGACAGAGCTCTAGCGGCTATGAAGAAGGTTACTTCTGACAAAACAGCTGGTCTTTCTGTTTCTGAGGGAATCGCTTCCTCGCTTGTGCCCACAGCCAGTCAGACAATCATGAATAGCTCTGGGACCACAGCAAAACATCCTGATTTGTTTCAATCTCCTAAGAAAACATATTGAGATAAAGGAACCCAGGAAGGAAAAGAAAAACCAGAAAAAAGTGGAAAAGACACTCTTATTCCACTCAGAGGGACTTAAAGTCCAGGGTGAAAATGGAACTTACTGACCCATCTGAACAGATAGAGGGTCAGTAACCATTGATTCAGCCACCATTGATACAGTTGACCGTCACCACATTTACAGTCCAGTCCATGACCAAGATCATCTTCATGGTTATGGTCCAGTCCACTGGATCTTCACCAACCAGAACCAACTCTACCGACGTCAATTTTGGAGGGTGAAATTCGGGATTCCTCAATACATCCAAGCAGTGCCATCTGAATCATTCATACAGATTATGTAAAATCTGGCAGCACAAGTATAATGCCCTCCTACACCAAGTCCACAACTACCTTCTGCTGAAGCTTCTCCAGGTTTAACACACAGATTTGTACATGCTTTTGAATTCAAGATTCCTTGGTACGGAAGGAACCAATATTGAATGCTTCCTCCATACTCATGTTATGGAACCAGGTATACATGGGATTATTCCTTCTTATGGTTTTCCATATCAACCAGCCTGTCTTCAACATCAGCCTCGACAGCACCCAGATCTGCCATCTGCCACTTACCTCTATTTGGGAGGCCATTGCTGATATCTGTCCAACAGAATGTTTATCACCAGCTGGTTCTTCCTCTTCTTCCAATACAGCTTACAAATTGGATTTGGAGTCTGATATTGGCAAGGCAGTTTCCAACTCACTAGAAAATGAAGTTTTGGCACAAGGTCCTGGATCACCTGGAGAAAGCAAGGGACGGTTCTCTGAACAGATTGTTTGCATGACCACATCTTTAGGAATAGATGCATAACAGAACACCAACCCTGAACAAGATATGGTCTACAATGTTATCAGGATGGAGGATGCAGTCCCAGTAGCTTTCCTGTTTATTTCTACTTCACACCAGGAGATGATGGAACCATAGGAACTGTTGAACCATCCACATCCTATGTTTCGCCTACTTGAGAGCATGTACAGAGTCAGGGAGTAGGACATACCCTTTCTCTTACATCAGTCCTGACTGAACTCCGTGGTGATTAAATCGACTCAGGGTCATCAGAACTGAGAACATTCCACACCAACCGACTGTGAAGGTCATAAAATTGACATGATGTCTTGGTCTATGTACTCTCCCATGGAACTTGGACTATGTATTTCAAATTATGAAGCTATGATGGGACACTACCATTTTTTTCTGCAGCAGAAGATGGAATCCTTCACTTCTTTTCTACTGGACCAGCAGAGAGAACTGGCTAGAATCTTTACTGGTGAGGCCATGCAGTTGTCTAAGCAGCAACTGGCAATGGTGAGACAACATGTAGATTGTGACTCAAGAGCACTTGTCAGTGTGGCTGCTCTCCAACACCATGCATGGCTTTGAGCTAGTAATCTGTCTCATGAAACCAGACAACGTATTGAGAATATGCCTTTTGATGCAACTGGCCTCTTCCACTCAAAGACAGATGAAAGGCTAGATACTATCCACAAGGCAAGGCTCATGGCTTGATACATGGGATGGGGATCCACCTAGCAATGAACCTGGAATCAACAATTCCAATATCACCTCTTCCAACCTATGCAACAGGGCTACCTCACTAGGCATCAGCAATATAGCCAAACACCAAACTGACCCCACCATATTGACAGTTTTCTGTATCAACCGCCCAAAAAGAGGCTTGACAAACATCAACACTGATGAGCAGTGCAGACCAGTCCTCTCCCTACTCCACCATTCCCATTTGTGGATGGACTAAAACACCATATCCTCATCTCGGAATCCATCACATCTGATTGGTGGGTCCTGTTTCAAGTTTGAAACCCGTCCTCCTCTTGGATTGATCCATAGAACTTCACCTTCTCTGACTCTCCAGGAAGAGAACACTGTTGGGCAAACAGGCAATCGAGAGAATCAACCTATTGGAGAGACAGCACGGTTTCTACATACTAAAGAAAGATGGAGGTCTTCATCCTATCTTAGACCTGTGTGGTGTAAATTGGTTCATCAGTACAAAAAAGTTTAGGATGTCAAACTTGCAAAACATACTACCACTATTACAAAAGCAGGACTAGTTTGCGGCTTTGGACTTAAAAGATGCTTATTTCCATATAAACATCCTGCTTACAGACACTTTTTCAGACTTCAGGTCAGTACAAAAGCATACAAATTCAAGGTGCTCCCATTTAGACTTGCTGCAGCACCAAGAGTATTTATGAAATGCATGGTATCTGTTTGCACATATTGGAGACTCAAAGGGGTGCAAGTCTATCCATATCTAGATGATTGGCTATTAGTTTGTTCATCTAGAGATGGTTTACTGAGCTCAATCTCCATAACTTGCACTCTATTGTACCGACTAGGACTATGCATTAATAATGAGAAATCATTGCTTGTCCCCTTGCAGACAATTATTTACACTGGAGCCAACTTGGAATCACTGGAAGTGTGAGCATACCTTACAACAGATTGAAGAAAAAAAACCTAAAAGTGTCCATTTTAAAACTACAGTCTACTCTGACAGCTACAGTTTGATCAATTCAGCAAACTCTCAGACATATGGCATCCATGGTATCCGTTGTTCCACATGCAAGGAATGTGGCATGGACATGAATGGATGAGACACACAAACTATTTAGAGCTTCTGGCAGTATTCAAGGCTCTTTGATCATTCAAAAAACCTCCTATCAGGCAGGAACATACAACATGTCTACTGTCTTTAATATCAGCAAACAAGGAGGAATGAAGTCAGCCCCACTAGCAAACTTAGAGATACATCCTTGGACCTGCTGCATTGCACACAAGATCCATTTACAAGCAGCTCATGTTTCTGGTGCTGAGAACATGGAGGCAGACTTGTTAAGCTACTACATTATCCCAACACACATGGGAACTCCATCAGGACTTTCATCCACCAGGACTTTCATCAACAATAGTCGATTTGTTCACAACACAGAACAAGGTGTCCAACTCCTATTGCTCCAGAGTGGGAATAAGAGCGGACACTCTAGGAGACACTTTTATGATCCAATGGGAAAATGCTTTGTTTTATGCATTCCTGATGATTCCACTAATAACAAGGGCATTAATGAAACTGCGGCAGGACAGAGCCACCTGTCTTTTAATAACTCCATGGTGGCCTCAGCAGGCCTGGTTTTGGACCATCCTGCAACTATCGCAAAGGACATAGCATCATCTTCAAAAGATTCCATACCTGATATCTCAAGAACAAGGGAGGATTCTACACCCCAGTCTGCACACACCGAAGCTAATAGCCTGACTAGTCCATTAAACCCTACATTATCTCACCTGGATCCGAAAAGAAATTCCATTTTATAGTAAGCCCTCCAGCCAAATATGAGACAATCATATGCATCAAAATGGGAAAGATTCAAAATCTATGGTGCCAACCATAACTTTGTAGCATCCACTGCCATGGTGCAAAATGTCCTCCAATTTCCCCTCTTTTTAAATCAGTCAGGACCAAAGACAGCAGCTATTATCTCACTACCATTTCGTACCACAGAGAACAACTCAAGGTATCATCAGTCTTCTCTTACCAATTAACATGTCACTTCTTACGAGGACTCCCAAATTTAAATTCTCTGGTCCAATCATTTGTCCGGACATGGAGTCCATCCATAGTTCTCTAAGCCCTGACCAAACCACCATTTGAGTCCCTAGCAACCATGGATTTAAGACTGCTCTCGTGGAAAACATCCTTCCTGGTGGCCATCACATTGGCTATGAGAGCAAGTGACCTATGTACTCTTTGAATAAATTCACCATATCTAAATTTTCATAAGCAAAATGTTGTTCTACGGATGGATTCACACAACCTAGCCTCTGGCCCCACATCAGTGTTGGTGGAACAACTCAGGCTGATTTACTTGCTTTTAACATGTCAACACACATTGGGGAATGAACTGTCAGTATTCAGCTGGACTGGCAAAAGGGTGAGACCCTCACCTACTTATAGGTGGGAGGGGGAGGTAGGGTTCCTGTCAAAACTCTAATAAGCTGAGAGAATCTTCCTGAACACAAGCACTGTGCAGGTGCAGCACCCTTATGTGTGAATGCACAGATGACCACTCAAAGAATGACAACTACATGTAAGCAAACTGCCTTTTTTGAGACTTTGGTTTTAAGCAAGTATGTCCATTCTAAACAATCAAAAGCCTTAAGGGCATGTAAAAATAAAATGAATACAGACATTCTAGAAGAGTTACATATAGGAAAGATCTAGACAATCTAGAAGAGTTACTAAAGGTTATGACAATTAGAAAATGCCTTATAGTCCACTATTGGACTGTTGGGCATAAAATTGGTTTAACTATTAGAGATGTATTCTGTTATAAACTGATTCATCTGTTTTTGTGGGGAGAGGGCAGTGTAGGATTGTGATGAGGGTTTGGCATACTAATTCAGAAGTGCTACAATAAATTCATGGGGAGTAAAGGTTTAATCCTAGATCCCTTTCTTCTTCCCCAGCAAACTGTTAGAGAGGGTTTCAGATGAATTATAAGGTCTCTCCTGAAGTTATTATAAAAGTTGCTGCACACAAGGATTATCTTGGTGGTTTCTTTTTGTTTCTTCTTCAATAATAAATTGATTCAAATATTCATTCCTGAAGATCTGCAAAGGGTCCTGATGAACATTCAGTGGAAATTGATTTTAGAGGTGTGAAGCCACCATCAAAATACACCTCTCCCTTGTGCTTGCCAGCTTAACTGCCCTTGGTAAGGGACCGGTGAAAAAGATTTCTGTTGGTTACCTCAAAGTACATTCAGGCTTGTATGGGGGAAGATGATCTTGGGACCCAAACCATTTCAGTCTTTAAAAGTTCAAACCAAAACAAACTGGGCTTAGAAATATGTCTGAAACCAATTCAGGTGGCATAGTATCAATTCTATAAGCAGATCACCCAGCACTCACCAGTATCTGAGCAGCTACATGCTGCAACAGTTGATGTTCTTGCACTATGTTAGTCAAGCTTGAATGCTACCAGAGTATGAATGACTGAGGTAAGAGCTTCCTTTGCTAGATAGGATACCACGCTAAATTGGTAAAAAGTATGGTGGCCGTTGCTGCTACCTGAGCTTCCCTAATTCACAGCAAGCTCAGGACCACAGCCAAACTGTACACTTGGTCCTTAAGGGATATTGTAACCCCATCTAAAAGCAGGTGTATCCTCCTACCTAGATGGGCTGGTTCCTCTACCCATTGTGCCTCCCATGCCATGCCTAGGCAACTAAACTACCATGGGGGATATTATTGAAAGCCACTGAGTGTTCCCAGTGAAGCAACAGAGTCATATTGCCTGCTAATAGCAATGTCTGTATATGGAACCAGAGTTAACATGTTAGATTATATCAACTTGTGCAATTTGAATCACTGCAGAAGAATAATACATTAATTCAAACCTGTGAGAGAGGAATGGTTCATTTTTAGTATCCATTGTGATTCTTTCAACAGTAGTGAACAATCATGGAGTGTTTGGAGACTTTTGAAAGTTCAAAATGAAAGCTCAGTTGATTTATGTCATAATGCACATAATGGACCATTAGAAATGCTCCACTACACATTCGCGTGCACACATTTTCTATATATATAATATATATAGTCATCTCCAATGCATTTTCAATCTGTAATTGGTTTATGTATACATCATTTTCAGTCAGTTATCTAGCATATAATTCATTATGTGGGAGAATAACGATCACATGAGTTTAGTTAATTTATGGTACACTGTTACATTGGAGTGATTTTTTCATGGTGTAAAAAGGTATTTTAGGTTTTCCATTTCTAGGGATCAGCTATTTCACAATAAGGATATAACAAACTATGTACAACACAGCAAACGTTGCTTGGGATGAAGTGTAGTTATCAAAAGGTATGAGGACTGCATTATTTACAAGTCTATATAAATGCAAATTAGCAATGGTTCTCTGAAATTACTCTAATTGAAGTAATCTTGACTTCAAGTAGAATAAATTAAAGAGTAAAATATCACATTAGAACTTTTAAGCATGCTTCATAAAGTATGTAACAGTAAAATCTAACTTGCCTGCTATATGTATGCTATATGTCAAGCTAGCATATTGAGTCACCTTTCCTAAGCTGGAAAGGTGCAAGTCTGCAGCTGGATGGGTAACCATTTGTGGAAGCAGAGCAGGGAGTTGCATTTGATGGCTTTATAGGGCTGTTCCAACTCCTATTCTCCTCTCCTCTCCTCTCCTCTCCTCTCCTCTCCTCTCCTCTCCTCTCCTCTCCTCTCCTCTCCTCTCCTCTCCTCTCACCCTACTTCCTCCCCTAAGGCCCAAATTATATGTGATACTTTTTTATATAGTTTGACCTGTTTCAGGTTTTTGTTTAACAAATAGGTATGTGGAGAGAAGTGGGTCTGGAAATTGTCATGGGGGAAGTGGGTTTTAAACCCTTTGCCCCCATCACAGACTCAGTCAGCTTTGCCTTCCTCAGTGTCACCTATTCATTATGGAAAGCAAGCTTTGAAGCATCTGTTATGGCTTCTTTTCTGACAAAGAAAAAAATTCATAACTTGTATCTTCATCTATTGCTAAGGAGTGGAATTTTTCTCATACTTCACTGGTTAAGTTCCCTGCATGTGTTGGTCACATGCTGGAGAAGATTTGCAGGATTGCACTCTGCAGCCATGTCTTGTGTCATGTGAACTTGGCCAGAGTGGGGGGCTCTCCCACACTAGAGACATTCAAGAAGAAACTGGGCAACCATCTGAGTGGGATGGTGTAAATGGTGTCCTGCAACAGCAGGGGGTTAGAGCTGATGGCCTTCTTGGCCCCTTCCAACTCTACTATTCTATGGGTCTATGAGAGTAACTTGTTGCCATGAGTAAGAAACCACACAGAACCAATGTAATATTGTAGGATATTCTGCATAGCTTGTTACCAGTGACAACAAGCCACCCTGACCAGGATCACACATGTTGCTGAGGGTAATTGTGCAAATTCCTGCCATGGGAACAGTCAGTGCAACAGGGGAAATAAGTCACTATGGCCTATTTCCCTAATGGCAATTTTGCAGATTAGGTCATTCTTTCTTTCCATTAACTAAAATGAGAATTGATTTGAGATCTGTGCGCAATGAGTCTTATCTTTAGTCTCGGGGCAGGTGTATTAAAACAATGCAATCTCTCAGTAGGGATCTGTGATTGCCTGTGATTTAGGAGAAGGAAACTCCCAAAATACTATGTTTTGTAAAGTATCTGAGCATTATTGAAATGCTTAATAAATAGCATCCTTGAATTCGCCAGATTGTGCATTCTTTCAGAAGCATTAAGGACAGCTGTTTGTACTTTTTAGCAATAATATCTATGGTGACTTTCTAATGTGATGTGGGTGCTTCTTCTGGCTCATCTTGAATGCGTGCTTTTTTCCGACCAGATTTTCATTGTTTTATTGCTGTTGCTCTGGGAAATGCACTTGCTACTTCCATTTCTCAGTTGGTGTCAGGAAGACATCCTAAGAATATGAGAAGGCATTTTACTTGGGTTCCAAGAAAGAACTGTGAATCCTTAGTTTATTCTTTATTTCTGACATAAAAAATAACCAAAATGCTTACAATAAGCACATCACCTCAATAATAGAACACTTACAGGAAAATAATATGATTTTACTAATAAAAAAATTACTATTTACTTTTACTAATAAAAGATTTTACTAACCTCAGTTTAAAGACATCAAGAGGTAGACTTAAAACTTTAAAAGTGCAGGCTACTAATTTTAAAAAATGGCCTAAATATATTGCATCTATTTTTGGTGCCCATGGGTGGTGGCTTGTGGAGGGATGTCCAGAAGCAAAAATTTCACCCATCTTCTCACAATTGCCCATTCCCATTTATTACATCTCCCTCATCAGGTCCCCATCCAGCAATTAATGATTGCCTAATATAGGCAGAGATTCAGTTAGTGTACCACTCTCCCTGGTGCCCAGTGGTCTCCTTTCTTGAATTGACCGAGTTGATCTCAAGTTGTTCTGAAGACCCCCAACTGGTTGTAGGAGACTTGACTATATATGTCAAAGCTACAAGTGTCTGGAGTGCTCAGGGTGTCATGGTTTCCATAGCAATCATGGACCTGTGTCAGATTCAATCTGCCTTGACACTCTTAGACTGTGTCTTCCATACAGGGTAATGAGCTGAGGGTAAAGAATTCGTAACCACTTTGTTGCCATGTTATTTGATTCAGATGGATTTTGTGGCACTTGTACCCTCTGCAAAAGTGGAAGATCTATTGTTATAGTCCCCCCCCCCCCCAGAAGCTAATGGGTTCAGCGGGTTTGCTTGAGGTCTCTAGGATGGGTTTCCTCAAAATTTGCCAGTGGTCCCATCAACCGATGCTTTGATTCAACGTACAAAAAGTTCTGCATCACTTTTGAGGTATGGTGGCCATAAAGAAAGACTTCTTTGCTGCCATTATCACCACCAAGTAAGCCCTATAATGATTTATTACCTGTTTTTGGCATGGTTATCATGAGTTTTCCTCTACCTGCAATTTAATTACCAAATCAACCATTCTGTCACCTGTAACACTCTGGAAAACTGAGCAAGCTGACTCAGCTCTCTGGTAAGTTTGAAAACATGTGAGTGGTTTCACCACTCCTTGTGACTTCATTGCAGTAGTGGTTGCTTGCGCCAGTTCTGCTATAGTTTGTACAATTCTAATGGCACAGCACTTCTTTTCCAATATTGTTACACTATGAAATAGTGTAGACTTCCCTTCCTACCTAGACTTCCCTTCATTCTGAAAATAAATTCAGATTTCCACGGAGTCCCAAAGGTTAGTGCTGCTTAACTGGTTCAATCCCCAACCCCTCCTTAACTTCCAGTCTGGATATGAAATTAGTTGTGAGATACCAATTTCATCTCTTTTTAAAATCTCCTTTTGGATCAAAATTAATCTGGTTTTCCCTTCATAAGTTGCTCACATGTATAATTTTAGAACATCCTTAACAGGTAAGGAAAAAGGCACTCCACAACTTCTTCAGCACTTGGGAGCAACTTGCTCTTCGGAACCTCATCCAATCCCAAATGCTAGTATATAAGAAAGTGCTGCAGTTGCAGGTATCAAGAATTTGGCCCAGCCTTCAGGTCAACCGTGCAGCTATGTGTGCTATGTAGCCAGTCACAGTACAAAGCGGCGATGATTTTTTCAAGTTTGCCAGTGGACAATTATTCTTCAAGCTGAAATGAAGAAAGGCAGTGGAATTTGTTTGTAAAACTTGAATAATTCCTTATTAGTGCAAATGGCTCTTGGTAACTGGTATGAACTATCTATCTATCTATCTATCTATTTATTTATGGCAGCATCTCTCTTAAATAAGTAAAACTGCTAAATAGCATGTCCAATTTCTTACTTTTAGTTGCAGCTGGGTAAAATTAGGACGTCTTAGTCATGTGGGCTTGCAAATTCTGTGCCAGATATTCTGGACGGGTGATTGTGCAATAGACAGCGGTTTAAAGACTGTAGTTAGGATACTGTATCAAAAACAACTGAGAATGTATTTTACCGTTTACTGTCATCCTTTACAGGGGAAAGGATTTCTGTTCTCAAGGCTTTCAGTACTGCTTCATTTCTTTAATATCTCTGGTTTTGGGTACTGTTTTGCCATTCACTGTGTAGCTTGAGGTCACCTATATTAGCATTCCTGATTTGTTTGCTCAGCCAGCAGAGCCTATGATGTACATGAGTCTGTTCTCAAGCTGTGGGATATTTTGAGCTGCTGACTCATAGAATTCCCTCTTCATGATGCCTGCCATTTGTGAGAGATTAATATCTTAACCCAAGAATTCTAATTTTAGCAGCCTTCTTTGTTTCTTTCTTTTGGTTTTCTTGTATCAAAAGCAATCTTTTATCTCTTACTTCCTACTCTGCTTTACATAGAATGTCTCCAGCGACAGTAAATGCTGGAGTGGTAGGGTGGTGGGGGAAATACTCTCCACATGCTATATTCTTTTTTCTTTTCTATGAAGTAAATATTTGCTGTACTGTCCTCATGCAAGGCATGGTGACACAGATCTATCACCCTTACAAATTGCATGGTCGTAGAAGTATATAATACAAGTTATTCCTTTTCTGCTCACATAACTATATCCTAAATCGACTTAACTAGTCAGTTTCCTTTCATAGAGCAAAATGTCTATGATGTGAATGTAACATTTTAGTGATGGACTGTATCAAGGAACGTTGTCAAGGATAAATACGGTATCTTATCACATTCAACCAGACAACTCAGAGAACTGTATGAGCAAAAATTTTATTAGATAAGATGGCCAAGGAGTAATTCTCCAACTTATGTGTTTGATCATATTGCAAGTGGCTTGGATGGTCTTGCCAAATGATAAGAATACATAAGCACTTCTTATCAGAATTTCAAGGAAACAGGGTAAAATTATATTTGTATTAGATGGTCAGCTTGCTAAGCACTCATACTTCCATTATGTTATCTCTCAACCAGTTGGCATATGTAACCAGTTTATCCTTTTCGATAAAGTTTCATGGAATAGCTGCATTCAGATATGGCATAGCCATGATTTATCATTATACGTATGTTCCTAGGTGAGTGTTGGGCTCTCACGCACCTTCTCCCTTCCTCTGGCATGGCCACTAGGATTTTGGAAGAATTGACTTCCACTTTTGATTAAACACAACTTGGATTGTTATATCCTGTGGTAAAACTGTGGTAAATGGTTTATTCAATAAACTTTATTGGAACAGGTAATGAATCATAGCTCATGTTTAAATCAACCATAGTCATAATTAGCCAAACTTTAGAGCTTAGATGCAGCACCTTCAGTTAATTAAAAACTAGAAGCAAAAGCGTCTAATCTTTTGGCCCAGATTCCAGCAGGGATCCTGTTATGACAAGACACAACATCAGAATGCAACCAATGAATTGTAGCACTTTAGACTTTCATATAAATCAAGGAATGTTTCCTCCCATATGTTCCTGCCCTTAGGTTATCTTTGCAGAAACTCCTTTAGCAGTTGCTTGTGAAAGAAATTAGGCTGGTGACTGTAAGAGTGAGGGCTTTTTTATTGTGGCACCGTGCTTATGGAATGCCTACCCAAGGCGGTTTGCCTAACAGCTGCACTGTTAGTTTTTTGGCACTGGGCACCTGCCTCTTCCCCCAAGGATTTTAGACTAAATGGTTTTGGGATATGTATTCTTGCAGCATTATGTTTAACCTGCTTTGTTGTGAGCTGCCTTAACACTGTGTATTAAAGGGTGATGTTGTTGTTGTTAGTCGTGAAGTCGTGTCTGACCCATCGTGACCCCATGGACAACATTCCTCCAGGCCTTCCTGTCCTCCACCATCCCGTGGAGTCCACTTAAGCTCATACCAACTGCCTCAGTGACTCCATCCAGCCACCTCATCCTCTGCCGTCCCCTTCTTCTTTTGCCATCCATTGTTCCCAGCATCAGGCTCTTCTCCAGGGAGTCCTTCCTTCTCATTAGGTGGCCAAAGTATTTGAGTTTCATCTTCACTATCTGGCCTTCTAAAGAGCAGTCAGGGTTGCTCTCCTCTAGGACTGACCAGTTTGATCACCTTACAGTCCAAGGGACTCGCAGGAGTCTCCTCCAGCACCACAACTCAAAGGCCTCAATCGTTTGGCGCTCAGCCTTCCTTATGGTCCCGCTTTCACAGCCATACATTGCAACTGGGAAAACCATAGCCTTGACTATACGCACTTTTGTTGGCAGGGTGATGTCTCTGCTTTTTAGTATGCTGTCTAGATTTGCCATAGCTTTCCTCCCCAGGAGCAAGCGTCTTTTAATTTCTTGGCTGCAGTCCCCGTCTGCGGTGATCTTGGAGCCCAGGAAAATAAAATCTGTCACTACCTCCATTTCTTCCCCATCTATTTGCCAGGAAGTGAGAGGACCGGATGCCATGATCTTAGTTTTTTTAATGTTGAGTTTCAAGCCAACTTTTGCACTCTCCTCCTTCACCCGCATCAAGAGGCTCTTTAGTTCCTCTTCACTTTCTGCCATGAGAGTGGTATCATCTGCATATCTGCATAGTTCTTCTGTGTAATCTTGCCACCTCTTCTTAATCTCTTCTGCCTCTGTTAGGTCCCTGCCATTTTGGTCCTTTATCATGCCCATCTTTGCATGAAATGTTCCCTTCATGATATATAAATATAATAAATAAAGGCCTGATCAGTTCCAGAAGCATAAATACCAGCTTTGCTTTACAAATGTAGAAAATGCAGAAAGCACAGTAGTATTATATTTGTCTTTTGCCAAATGCATCTGTCCTGTAATATATTCTAGATACTGTACATTGGCTATATATCACACTTATTGTTCCCCAGAGAAGTTGATGTTAGTTGCCTAAAGCATTCAGCTGTCAACTTCAATAGATGCTTGCTGCTTATAAGACCCCAACTGAGACCTCTCTGAGTGTTATAATGTAGGCAGAGATTCCTGGCAAGCAAAGGCTTCTGTACTTACTGCACTGTTATGAGAAGCTTTCCTACTGGCCCACTTTACAGGGCTGTTGATAAAGACTACTAATTGGGAAGCTCTTGGAAAAGAGGTGCTAGTCAGTAACTACTAGTAGTAGCGATTCAGCAGTTCCTAACTATGTTTGTTTGGCTGAGTAATGACAGAGAGGGCTGCATTTATTGTGCTTTGCAAGATCAGATTGTCTATCTGACATAGGGGCAGGTTTTTGCCTGGAATTTCCTGGGTCATGATGAAAAAGCGAAATTGTTCCAAAGTCCCATAACCGTAAGCATATATAGGTGCTATCATAGACTTGGGATGTCACTGCCAGCCTCTCAGGTGACCCTTTGAGGACAGGCAGCTGCCTCCTGATGACCCTCATGCCATATCTTGAAGGAACATGCTAGTGTGGATGAAACATATACCAGCCTTCCCCAATGGGATGCTTTCCAAATGTTTTGGACTATAGCACCCCATCAACACTGAGCATTGATTTTGCCAGCTGTGGCTGAAGTGAGTTGTAGTGCAAAGAACAAGGTGGCAGTCATAGTCATCAGTTTGCTCTGGTATCTTTGGATTGACCTGTATGCATCTAGCAAAAATGACACCAGGCAGTAGCCCCAACTTCCAAATGAAGATTCTTGCTTGCTAATAAGCCAAAAACAGGAAAGTGGCTACATTGTGATGCAGAAGATGAAATTTGCACTTGAGTGGAAGTGGCACGTTCTTTCCATTAGAGGGCAGAGATAGGCTTCTATAGTAGGCCAACCCAATGTGTGTGCATTGATTATGTGCACTCTATCTTGTTATCTTATGGCAAGGCATGGTATGGCCCGTGACACATGCTGGGATAAAAAAGCTGTACAGCTATTCATATGTATGCACAGCTTGTGCAGCATTTGTTTTATTTGTGGCTTTATTTTTCTAAATGCAAGAAGCTTTTAGTATAAGGTCAGGTAAGCGAGTGACCTTTGTTTGTGGGTGGTGTTTCTGAAATGTGGGCAAATCAGAGCAGGTCAGCAATGGTTTTAACATGGCAACCATTTTAATGTGAAGGCTATCTTTACAGGGCTTGGTAGAAGAGAGGTGAGAAGGAAAACTGCTATGTGTAAGAATGCTCTTGGAACATATTTATTAGAAAAGTGGTGGGGATGAGGGGGGATCTATTGCTGTTATGCTCGGCTTATGGCCTTCCTAGAAGCACTTAGCTGGACACCGTTGGAAGCCAGTGCTGGGCTGGATGGACCCTTTCAGCAGATCTTTTCTTGTGTCCTTAAGATTGCAGGCTTAGCATGTTAAGACAGAAGAAAGGTGTACAACTCCCAGCAAAGCTGACTGTGGAATGCTGGAAGTTGCAGGATTTGAAGCATGTGTAAGATTGCACCCTAAATGAATAGAGATTTTTCCTGAACTCAGGGAAACAATGTGTGCCCACAGTATCCTTTTTCTTAAAATGAGGATCTGAAACCTCGTTTAATTTAATGTAGCTTAGGCTGTTTCCACTTCAGTGTACTTGGCACATTAATCTAATTTGACTTTTGTCAGTCACTGCCCCAGAAATAATCTTTGCCCATTTCTGTGCACACATGCTGCTTCCAGAAATTGCATGGTCAGATAATTTTTATGTAAGTAAATAAAATAAAATGCTGTTTCAACAACTGCATCCGTGTATCCACACCTATACCAATAAAAATGCTGAATTTAATTTCTGCTAGAAGATTACATTAGCAAA
Source organism: Varanus salvator macromaculatus (assembly GCA_023646645.1). Lineage (NCBI taxonomy): Eukaryota > Metazoa > Chordata > Lepidosauria > Squamata > Varanidae > Varanus > Varanus salvator. The sequence continues at coordinate 94,081,835 of JAIXND010000674.1, forward strand.
GTATTTGGATGAATGGGATCACAGATGCATCATGCATTCTTTTCATGGTGAAAAATAAAGAATACAGAACAGAACCAGGAAGAAGTGAAGGTTTGGTTCAGACTAATCACTGTGAACTTTTCATGTCTGCAGTGGCATTGGGAACTGGAGTACAAACTGCCACAAAACAAAATACCTACAATACAGACTTTGCACCTCTGTCACCTGGACAGCAGCAGCTGATCAGATGCAAGAGCTGATGTGGTTGTGATCCTAGTCTGAAAGAGTTAAATTAGCCATGAGTTCCTGACGATTTGTTTACACATCGTGTTTCTAAAGGGTTATATGTACTTTCTAGGTAGTACAGACTCAAAAACTGGTTTCATCTCCAAATCAGAGATGTTCACACTACCCCCTCCATTTTTTAAAGTAAAGGCTTACAAATCATACTTATGTCACTTGCAGTTATTAAATGATAAGGCTGTATCTGAGTGAATGATCTTATAGTTGCAGTGAACACCCGATCCATTAATGTCTTGGTGTTCTTAATGGACCAGGTGTTAAACTAGCACTCCTTTCTATGGGATCATTTGCACTTTTTTCCATATTCATGACTCTCACAGTCTGTGTGATTGTTTTTGTTTCAGGATGGGGATAGTCAGAAAAAATATCCCCAGATGTTTTGGATGTCAACTCCGAGTATTTCTGCCCATCAGTCATGCTTCTGAAAGTTGAAGTGCAAAACATCCGGTGTTCTGCCTTCTGCCAACCCCACTCACTATTATGCTTATCTGCCATACCTATATTTGCTACAGACGAGGATGCGCTTGCAGTCATTGCAAACCTTGCAATTAGTTTGGATCCAGCAGTATTGTGGGCATGGTATTCATTCTTTCACCACATAGCAAGCTCTC
>JAIXND010000674.1:94082737-94210295 GCA_023646645.1 Varanus salvator macromaculatus
TGCAATGTCCATAATCCTTGTTCATTGGCCATGGTGGCTAGAGCTCATGAAAATTAGGAGTCCAGCAACAAACAGATGTTGCCCATGCCTGGCATAGAGTATCACTCAACTTTCTGGAGTAGTGGCTGCCTCACATTGGAGAATGAAGCTCCTAGATGATTTGGCTGCTCTACTTAGATTGTTTGGCGAGTCTTCTACAGCATGGAAATGCTTGCCATTTTTTTCTTCTCCACTTTCCCAACCCCTTTTAGTAAGCCATAGGACTGTAAAATTCACATTCTATGAATTATGACATAATAGTTAATTTATGAATGTGAATATAACCAAAGGAAATAAGCAGTTTCTGTTTTCTGTAAGGGCTTAATCACTCTGCCAGAATTTCCTGTAAATATATCCTACTTTATGTGATATAATCAAATAGCTTAAATAATAACTGAGAGCTTAAAACACACACACACGCTTCGGTATAATATGTTGGGCAACATGGGTTTACCCTGAACATTTTAAATTGGAAAATATTTTTATGCAAATAAGGATAGTTTTCCAATGCAATAAACATTCTGCTGCAAACTACTCTATGCAAATTAAGGTGATTTGCATAGGGTAATTTCCATCGGAAAATGCCATTCCCTAGAGAGTAATGAAATTTAGCATGTTTATTTTGCTTGTATTTAGTAAATAAAACTAAAAAGCAACTTGTTATGTTTTGTCTCAGTTTACCACAAATATTTGACCTCAAATATTTGAGGAAAACATGCACATTTAATGAGATTTAAATGTAAGATTGTGCTAAGTTTTTATTATAGTAAAATAAAGTGCAAACATTTCAATACAATAGCATGTACTTACCTTCCATTGTTTAAAATTTAGGGGGGAAAGTAAAGGTGCTGAAAACTGTTGACACACTAAAGAATTCAAACAACCCAAAAAACCTGCATGATATCATGACAATCACTCAGTTAGTTTATCTTTCTTCCACTGATGCTGTTCCATTTCATGGTCAATGTCTATTAGTGTTATTTTACACTGAGATATATATTTAATTCAATTATTATATAATTGCATTCTCTCACATACATGCTAGAGGTAATCCCCTAAAATGTTACACCTCTGAAATTTCCATGCTTGCCTAATATTGTATTTGTACTTGGTATCCATTTATAAATAAATATATGAACTGGGTTTTTCGCACAGAAAAATATAGCACTATACAGCATGTGTGTGTGTGTCCTGTGTCATTAAGTATGTTGGCTTTTCCTGTCCAATTTAGGACAAACTAAAAAGGGAAAAGACACAATGGAGCATTTATTTTAACACTTCAGAAGTACTGAACTAGGAGTGGATTGATGTCATTATTCAGATTCATTTGCTCTCCATGCATTCATGGGGCACCAAAGGAAGAGAGGTCATTGAAGGCCCCTTAGTGGCTGAGTTCAGGCAACACAATAACTCAAGGGCTGAGTCTAGTTTGTGGTTGAAATATGGCCTATCATGTTATCAGAATCCAGACAACAATCCCTGGTGAATAACCAACAGTTCAGAATCCAACAATAAATGATGCTTTCTTTTCATGGGTTGTTTGTGATTGACTTGACTTGGCAATTTTTCTTACCTAAGTTCAAAACTAACTTGGCTTGGCTTGGAGATGATTTACCGTGACTTTGGTTGGAGGATACCATTGTGCCCCTCTTCAGGCAGGAAGGTGTTTTGGTCAGGCCCTGATCATGGTCAGTAGCACAGTGCTGGCACTACATGCAGAAGGTCCTGGCCCACCCCTGGCATCTGCTGGTGGAGCTGAAAGAGCCTGTCTGAAAACTAGGAATGCTGCAGTCAGTCACTTTCAACAGTGCTGATCTAGTATAATGTCACTTGTGGGGAAAACAGGAAGCCAGCATTTGCCTTCTCTTTAAAAATTATTGCCATTACATTTTTGAATAGGACATAAACAGGTTCCTCCATTTCTTCATATTATTCCTCATCCCCTGATAGGTACGCCATACCCTTGAGTAATTAATGCCAGAAAAGCTGAGTGAATTTCATAGTTTCACATGCATTACTCCAGTCTTCATCCAAATCCTCATCCAAGAGTGACTGCAGAAAGCTGCTTATATAGCTCCAGCAGCAGAAGATCATTCAGCATGGCTTACATATCTGCAGTCTCCTAAAAGTTAAGTCATGAGAGATGGAAGATAATTGTGTTTGCAGAAGATAAACATTATGGGCATGAGTTTTTACTGTTTAAATTTTTTTTGAAAATGCTCTGGACTTTCACCTTTTGTGTACTCGGTGACCAGGTTTGCACAACATGGGAGTGGGTAATAAGCCACAGTGCCTGTTAACTATCTCTGTGAAAACCAAGCCTGTATCGTCTTTCCCTCATATAAACATGAAGAAGCTTGGCCTTTTTTTGGCATACTACTATCTGTTTATCCTTCTATGTGTTACTTGGTAAGGAATTTTCAAGGACTTCAGAACAGCTACAATTTTACTTGTATGTTTTCCATTAACTAAAAGCAAAATCTGGGTTAAAGCACACAACTGGTCATGCGCACAAAGTGTGCAGCTTAGTTCACTTGAAAGGACAGAAGGATGGCACAAGCAATGGCAGGGACAGAAAGCTGCCGCAGGAGCAGAGTGAACGTACTTAGCAATCTTTACAAAGGGCAAAAACCCAAACTAGAAGAAGGCCTCACCCATTAGTCTTGGTTACAGAACGCCCCGGTAATTCCGCACACTCCACATCTGGACTGATGTTTGGAAGGAGGGAGGGAATTTCAGACAGATGTCTGTGTATGACCTCCTGTGTGTTAGTCGTGAAGATAATATGGTTGACATCCAAGGATCAGTTACCAACCAGTGACACTGGGGCAACCATGTTCTCTCTGTAGTGGCCTATCCTGGCCTATTCTGAAGATGCCATAAGACATAATACCTGTCATCTGCTAGAACTTGGACAGCAACCGAACAGGTCACCTGGTCAGTTTTCTACACTATGGAGAGAGATACTTTGTTTGTCTTTAAATAATTTCTGAATTTGCACCTACATGTATAAAGTAGTATATGGAATGTCATGCTGTCTAATGTCCTCCATTGTGCTGATGCAGATGGGTCCAGATACTTTGTTGAAAGTATCAAATTAGTTTTTAATGGTAATTTTTACTACATGCACGCACACACACACACACTGTTTATCTGTAGACTGCAAAGAACGGATATCCACACTTGCAGAATTTTTTTCAGCTATATACTGATATGATCTGTATGTTTAGAAATGGTTGCACGTAAGTTTGTTATTCTTTTCTTCCATATAAGTAACCCATTGCATTGCCAAGATTAGGTGGTCCCAGAAGGCATTCTGTACAGTGGGGTTTTCCTTCCATTCATGTACCCAATTTACTGTGGGATTTGTTTGGAGTGGCCTTACCTAGCATTCCATTTGGAGCGGAAGATAAATTTCTTTCCTTCCAGGCCACCATTTTTATAATGAGCTCATTGACTCACAAATGTAAACAGGAAATCATTTTTCTGTGTGAGGGGTTGTGACCCAGAGAATGTGGTGTTATGCTCCCCCCCCCCCCCCACCATAGCACTGCAACAAATTGAAGAAAGTAGGAGGGTCTGTTTGTGGATTTTGTTAATTGTTGATAAATGTAACAAATAACCTCTAGCAATGAGTGGAGCAAATATGAAGCAAAAACAGGTAGGTAGCTGAGGAGAAGACACAAGGAGCTGTGTACAATGAAAAGGTCTCGGTATCACTGGCCCAGCAAAGGCACAAGCCTGTTGGCTGGATCACAGGCAAGGCCTGGCTGTATATGTGTGCAAGTTCAGAGAAACAAGCCTGCAGTCTTGGAACCCTTCCCTCTAGTTCCCAACTCTTCCATTTTGGACTTTCCCCTGGCACCATGCAAATTTTGCAGCCACGTGTTACTGTTGAACCATGCCTTAAGTGTGTGTATCTGTGTTGCGCTTTCCTGTGTCTTGATGAGCTATCTGGTTCTGTCTTGCAGCACTCAGAATCCAAGTCCAACGTCACCCCTTTCACCGTCCTGGCCTATGTTTTCTGCACCATCCAGCCCTATGCCCACCTCCTCTACGTCCAGCGACTCATCCCCCATCAGGTCTGTTGCAGGTTTGAGGGTTTTGTTTTGCTTGGTTCACTTGCACTGCTGCTCTCCTATTTTAAGTTTACCTGCCTCCTTGTCCCTGCTTTATTCAAAGTTCCTCACTGTGGCTCAGCTTGTTTTGGTTACAAGACTTCACAATCTCACAGCTGCCATCTGACATCAGGAGAGGAAACTTTTAAACATTCTGTAACCCTCAGGGGAACAATTACTTGTGTTACCTTAGCACTGCCTTCCTTAACTTTCCAGTGATCCCAGCTGCAATACCACACCTTTTTAGAGAATTCCTTCAACTGCGGTTGACTTTTCTTTGACTTGTGCCAAATTGCTAGGCTTGTTTGAGACTTGTTAAATTCACTTCTGCAGTAGGTGAGCTTTCATGTATCAGGAACATGAAAGTATGTAGAGTTGCTTCATACCCGTGCATGGAAATTTGCTGATAACATTCATTGATTTTTTTAAAGCTTGGCAATTCAATGCAGTCCAGCTTTCCTTCTTTTCATGCTCAGCTGTGCCAGTAAAAATAGCTGTGTAGGCTTTTTTGAGAACTCATGTACCTAATTTCGATAACAGATGTATTGGACACACATGGTAGTTATGGCCTTAGAAATTGTACAGTAGGTTACTGTAAACTGGCAGAGTGTGCACATTTACAAAACCCTCTTAAAATACTGTTCCATTAAGTTAAAATGATGAAATAAGCTGTAAAAATGAATGGCATTCATTCTTTTGTACTTTCTGATTCTTTTTGCAGCTCATTTCATCTGCACACAATTTAACCACTACGACAGCATTTGCACAGCATTTGTTCCCAGAGCCTGGACCGTGATTTTCATGTGGGACATCTTCCTTTTTCACTGATAAGTTAAAAACTTCTATTTCAGCAGCACTTGACTCATCTGTGCTGGAAACTTTATACCTTGAGTTAGCCATGAAATTCCATCAACAACCTTGTTAACAGAAGTTTGAATTCATGAAAATATCCATGGATTGCTCACGTGTTCAACAAATATGAGTATTTTTTATCACTCGCACCTTCAGAAATCCAGTTATGCAACAGAGTGGGCCTGCTTAGACTTTGCAGCAGCCCATTTGCAGAGGCTGTTGCGCTGTGCTGGGTGGCTCCTGGGAGACCTTTCCGATCCTCAGACAACCCCTTCTGCCTGGGTTTGCATAGCACAATACGCCGTGATAGGCTGGGTGTTCATGGGCACCTGACATGATGTAATTGCCACTGCAGTTAAGCCACAGTAGATTATTGTGCCGTGCATAGCAGGTCAGCGTGGGACAGAGAGGAACCCAGGCAAAAAATAAGCTCCCCTGGGCTTTGACTGCTTTTGAAGAAAGATCTAATAGAAAGGAGCAGTAGCAGGAAATGCAAGATATGAATATGTGATACTTCTGCTTAAAACTTCCTGCTGTTTTGCAAATCAGAGGAACTTGATTGGCACAAACATGGTGCTGGGTTAGAAGTATAGTGGTAAATTGCGCGGTGCAGGGCTCATCATGACAGCTGTCCAGAGCCACACACCCAAGAAGGCTCAACATTGGTCCTTGTGCTGATCCGTCATCTCCCAACAGCAGCACTCTGTAGCAAAGTAGAATCTGCCAGTAGCAGTGGCACAATTCAATAATTTTAGATTCTGGACATAATGGTGATATGGTTGGAGTCTCTGTAAATGATAATACATGTTACTCCGCTCCCTCCCTCCCTCCAAAATGTTGTAAGTTAGCCCTAATGGGTCCTGCTTATTCTGCTTACTGAGGCATTGGGCTTATGAGAGCATCAGTGGCTGAGAATCCCGAAAAGTTAGCTGGCAAAGGTCATAGAGTGGTTTACACTTTGGGCATTGCCTGGGACATCTGGGTTCACATCCTAGGTGACCTTGGGCCAGTTCCTTTCTGAGCCAGGCTTACTGAAGAAAGGAATCACAGGCCAGGTCAGGCCAGGCTTATGTCACTGGCAAATACCTCTCTGAAAGATGATGATGTCACCCCAGCTGTGACACAGAGTAAATGTTCTGTGGTAATAGCTTTCTGCTTCTGTTCAAGGACTGCTTGAGCAGAGGTACATCTTGTTAGGTTTACGGGTGATTTCTTGGGTATGTTAGCATAGTACATTGAATATGGATTTTTAGCTTATGTATTGGCAATACCTGGTCTTCAGGTAATTAATTGCAAATGCAATCTTGCAAAGAAGTGTTTCCATTTAAACTGCTGGTGTGAAATAGGAGTCCAGTCAAAGAAAAGGATAGATGTATACAGCCTATGCTTGATTATTTATTTATTTATTTAACAGATTTCTATGCCGCCCCTTGCCAACTAGCCTCGGGGCGGCTATTATTCCATCTTTCTATTACTTCCTCTATGCTCATCAATCCCAAAGCAAAGTGAAGCTCACACATCTCTTGCTAGAGAAAGGGCGATCCATCCTGAGGCTCTGGCAGGTGCTTCCACGTGTTCCCCCTCTAAGACACCACGGCCTCAGAATATGTGCAGAAGGCACTTCACCACTAAGTAACTGCATCTGGCCTGAAGGAGCAGACATTCAAGCAGCCCCGGGAACTGGCAAAGTCCTAGGAAAGGAATCGTGGTGGAAAGTGGAAAGTTCCATCCTTGCTTTGGAACACAACATGAGGAAGTCACTGGAACACGTTGTGCTCCTTCAGATGGATATCAGCAGCAGCATTGATTTCACTTCTCTACTTCCCAAAAGCCAAAACTCCTCCTTAAGCCATGCAGTGAATGTGACGTGCTAAATACTTCTGGAATGATCCTACACAGGAGTTCTCTGCAATCTTCTCCTAATCTTTTCTTTTCTTTCAACTGGGATGAGTGGCCGATTTATCAATGCAGAAACAGAGCATGGAAAGGACAGATGTATTCTGCCAGTGGTCAGTTTATTTCAAAAGGAAACCTACTCACAAACTCCCAACCTCAAATTCCCACATAAGATGGCTGTTATCTTTTGTTTTTGGTGGCTTTGGTTTTTACGTAAGACAAGATCTAGTGCCACATAAGCAGAACTATATCCTTCTGAGTGTTGGCAGTGAGTGGGGTGGAGTGGGGCGAATCGCTCACTCTTCTCTAAGCTGCACAAGGTCACATGGTCAAAGCTCAGCTGAGTGCCTTCCTGGCTTCATGCCATGCTCAGAGGCAACAAATTGAAAAGGACAATCAGAGATCCAGGGCTCCTTGATGTCCTTGGTCATCCATACGGGGCTTTGAAGGGCACTGCAGCACCATACACTGGATTACAGCACAGGCAGGAAGATTGCCCCCCCACCCCAATGGACCATGTATTGGGGATTCTTCCGCAAGGCTGCTCTTTTAATTATCCGAGCTAGCAGAGTTTATTCTTGTGTTTTCCTGAGACTGGGCCCTGTCCCCACATTTTTCAATTGCCTAAACACTTAAAGGATTTCTTAAATAGCAGGGGCTCAACTACTCTTTTTTCTGTCAAAAGCTGTTCCTTCCTGTTGCCTTCAGTTCTGAGTGATGTATTGTTAGGGATGTGAGAAAAGCCCATTTTTTGGGGGGTGGGGGAGGTAGAAATCCAATGGATTCTCATCATTTGGCCCAGGGATTCTAGTTTGTTAGTCCTACACTGACCCTGGCACTGCAGTGCAACTTGACTCAACTAATGGATTTATGGCCCTAAGGCTATGATTTAGTCCTTTTTAATGTTAATTAAATTTGTGCAAATACACAACCTAATCCCATATGGCTATAGCATAATTTCTGTAGACTCTGTCAATTTGCTCAAATTTACAATCTCTCTCTCTCTCTCTCTCTCTCTTGCATTTCTATACTACTCATTGCCCTAAGCTCTCCATGGTTCAGAAGAAAAACTTAAAAGACTATAACATAATAAAGCAAAATATTACAAACCATTCATTCAAAACAGACTAAAATCAAACCAACCAATTTTGCAAAGATTGTTCCAGATCCATGTGATTTGTGCAAATTGCTCTATTTTCAAATACAGATCATGGTCCCTCTTAGGGATGGAATTCTGTGATGAGAACCCCAGTTCAGCTTACTTCCTATCATAGTGTCAGAAGTGGGCAGGAAATCCACCAAGCAATTTATATCCTGTTTTTTTACATCCCTAAACTGCTGACATTGTTAATAAGCCTCTGAACTGGTTCCCTTTCAGGATTATGCTTGTTTTACAGCATATTTGCTTGTTTGATTGCAATCTATAGAGACTACATCATGGAGGACATAAGCCACAAGGGCTGGCATTGTGACTTAAGTAACAATCAGAATATGAAACTTGAGTTGGAACAGGATGGGAGGCGAGAACCCAATCAAACCTAGATAAAGCTCTCCTGTGCAGATTCCACATGCAGATTGGAAATGACATGCTTTCAGCAGTAGTGTATCTACATTTAACTGTTTGTTCCAAATACCTGCCTGCAAAATATTACTGGGGTCTTTTACCTACCTATTAATCTGGTCTCTCAATCTAAATCCTAGATCAAATTTTCTAAAAAAAAACCCTGTTATTATTGAGTGGAAAGATCTAGATTACATTTAAGATTTTGTGGAATGGGCAAGAAATTCTAAGAAATATACCTTTTCCTTCCTTTGCCAAAGTTTTAAATTGGAAGATGGAGGAGCAAGGAAAGAGTTGTGATGGGATTCATACACCCCTTTCAGTAAAATATCTGCTGTTAAAATATAGAGTTGCTCTCCAATTTTTCATGCCGTGCCTCTGAATTTTAGTCCAGATTTTGAGGATCTGAGGCTGCAATCCCACACCCAGTTACTTAGGAGTAAGCCTCATTGGACTCATGTTGGAGACCACATGTATAGATAGGATTGCACTATGGCTTACTTGGTTCTGGTCACGGAGCAGGCCTGGATATATTAGTCTTCTGTCATTCCGGGCTCTGTGATGATGCCTGCTCAGTATAGCCTAACTACATTATTCCCCATACGTCTCATTCATTCACTTTTTAAAAATTGCCTGCAGATACTCCATGTACCTGTGTGTTGTGCTTAGTGGAAAGTTCAGTGGTTAGATACGGGGTCTAGAAATCCTAGAAATCCCTTGTGAAGAAATTCATAGAAAAAAGATTACCTGGGCAGCAGTATAGCTGCAGTCTTGCTTTGAAGATTCACCACAGTCCAGACAAGACAAAGCTAAAGATCTACAATCCAAACATGGTCTTGCTGCAAATGTAAGATTTCTTCCCAATGCAAACGACAGCTTTAGAAGCTTCAGAAGAAAAGATTTTCATCAGGATCACAGCAGGGGGGAATGGGCCGGGTTAAACTCCCACTCTTACCTCCTGAAAGCATGATAATGATCAGCCCTTCCTGCTACCATCACAGTTGCTATTGCTATTTTTAAAAAGGGAAGTTTAAATGCAGAAAAATGTTGCATATTTCATCTAGTTTGGCCTGAAGTGTGCCATTCCAGAGAGGCTGCATGAGGGGAAAAGGAAGATACCATGTGTGCAAAGATTTTTTTACCAAGAGATGATTTCCTTTAATTTAATTGTGCAATAATATTTCTTTTCCTTTTAGTTACAGCACTTGATTGATAGATTAGCTGAGCTGAAAGCTCTGTTTAACTAAAATTAACAAGCTCTTATGGTCGGGTGCTTTAACTTCCATTTGTTACAGATCCTGATCTGGATCAGCATAAAAGTGGCCTAGCATTTTCTGATATTAATTACACTGCTGTCTGGGTGATCTGTTTTTCTCTTTATACATTTCTTGGCAGGAAATTGTCAAAGACTGTAGAGAAGTTCAGATTTAAAACCTATACTTTCCATTAACCAGAGAAAGAGAGAGGCACACAGGTACAGACCCAAAGTCAGTGTATTTCACTAGTTCAGCCAGAATGATAAAGAGCATGGGGAGGGGAGTAGGTACAGCCTCTGTCCTGCGAACTTCTCAGGGTATCTGGAGGCCCACTCAGTTCCTTTCAACGTTCTAGCCATCATGGGATCCTGAGGGCAGGGAGAGTGTTCAGGCCTGCTGATCCCCTTCTTCCTTGTGCCAGAAAGTGAAACTATTCCCTCCATTTTGTTTGGTTGCTTAATTCTGCTAGTCCATCACCTTTCCAATCTGTTGTCCAGGCCAGGCACTGATCAATACAGCCTTCCATGCAGCGTTTCTTTTACTCCTGAGGGAGAACCACAAGCTGTCATGGCAGGGAAGGCCAGCTGTCACAGAACCAGGAGCACTGATGGGGAAGGTGTGTCCCGTTCTCTCCCCTAGTGGGTAAAGAGACCAGTCATAGGGCAGATATAATGGCATGCCCAGGGTACAGCTAGCAACCACTATTCCAACAGGCTCCTTCCTAAGGTGGGCTCACTGGGTCCAGTCCCTTAACAAAGAAAGGCTCAAGGTTTCTTTGGGCTCATTCAGGGACTCTTCAGTTAGGCGACAGGTTCCCTTTCTGTCTGCCCAAAAGACTCCCTGGCTTCATGCAGGAATTGGCTGAAGTAGGACAATTCTCTCTTGCTCCTGAAAAGAAAAAGAAGAACTGACTGGGGTCATTCTTATGCTTCAGCTGAGAGTTTTGCTAGCTATACCCACAAACTGTAAGTCCAAAAACCATCAAGGGATGTGCCTCCTTATCTTATCTTATCTTATTTTATATTTATTTATTTGGGATATTTCTAGGCCGTCCAATCATACTGAATCTCTGGACAGCTCACAACTCCTCTTCCTGATTCTAATTTCTATGAAAGCATGATCCTCACCTGAACCTGTAGTTGGGCATCCAACCCAAGAATAAGCCGAACATCTTGTGCAGATCAGTTCCAACTCAACCTTATCTGGATTAAATGACATTTTGTTAGTCCAGAACAGAAGTGACAGCCAGCACCGACCAACAGGGGAGATTGTTGCAAGGAGGTATTTTCCCCAGGGATCTGGGCCTCTGCTCATATTTGTGTGAGGTTTTGTGACCAAAACTCCAGCCCTATAGGGATGAGACCATTTGCTACCATATGCATCTTACCACTCCATAAGATCTACAGGGGTTGCTGTACCCAGTGTCCTTTCTGCAACTGGGTTTCTGTTTGGCAATATCCAGTTACTGGGATTCATCAATTTCCAGGCACCAGTGGAGATTTCCTCACTTCCCATTTGTGGGGGTTGAACATAGAAGGAAAAGTGACTGGGTAGAACAGCCTAACTGCCTACTATTACGCAGTGGTCCTAAACTGGATTAAGGCCCTGAACACTTATACTACAGTAAAAGAAGAAAAAACCCTGGACAGCGCACGTTAATATAACATGAAGGTTTTTGCTCTCTTGTCAAAATGCTTTCATCCCAACAGGCTGATTCCTCTGTATTACTCTTTGGTTTTGATGCAAGGCTAGCACTGGAGTCACATGCTGCACAAGTCTTTGTTCTGCTGCCTGGCTGGTGTTATCCTTTTTGTCTAGTGTAAGTTGTTCTGACTGATGGAAAACCCATTGGAAGTGCGGGACTGAAGTGTTTTAGAGAAATCCTAGTCAGAAAAGGCATGTTGTACTTCAAGACTAGAAAGAACAGGTTTCTAGTCTTTCTGCTGTCTTACAGGAATTTTGGTCAGGATTTATTTTAATTATGTGCAGTGGCTCTTTTAGCCTCTTCTTAAGACTGGTGCTCATTGGTTTATTTCTTACATGTTTATTTATTTCTCTGTCTGTCAATAATAGCTGCAGATGGCTTGATCTAGCACTCTGCAGGTTGTGACTGCAGTCCTGTATCTGCTTACCTGGATGCAAGGCCTCCTGAACTTAAAGGGGCTTGCTTCTGAGCAGACATGCACAGCTGTTTGCTGCAAGGGGTTTTCAGGCTGTGCAGTGATGCTGTGGCACTCGTGCCCCGCATGTGGGCTTCCCATAAGCATCTGGCTGGCCACCGAGACAGACACTAGAGACTGTACACTTGCTTCAAAGGGTAGCCAAGCCCTGAAAGGTTTTACCACTATGTGTTCACTGTTCCTCAGAGCTCCCAGGATCCTCTGTAACGCATGGAGAGGAGAGGGGAATGCAGGGCTGCCACTGAACCCTGGAGAGTCTGTATCAGGTGCATTAGCATAGAAGGGGCTTCATCAGGGTGGAGGTTTGCACTGCACTGTTAGAGCACATTCAGTTCTGAAACTAAGTGACAAAAGTCATGCCAAGAAATGCCCAATTCTTTACTGCTTCAGATTCAGATTCTTTACTGTGCTGAGGAGAGATTGCTTACAAAGGTTGCCTGTGTCAGCCTCAACCAGAAATCAGGCCTCTGGTTAACATTTCTTACCAGCAACTCACAGAATGTATTCCCCAGTGACTGCAGAGCTGATTCTCTATTCTCCCCCTTGGGCTCCCTTTTCCCACCCTCTGACATAGTATTACTCAGTCAGTTGGGCAACCACACGGAGGCCTTGCTCCCAAATGCTGCAGTTACGTTCTCAGCAGAATTTCTGAAATGGTGAAATGTGGTTTGGAGAGGAAGTGATCTCTCTCTTAATATGCTTATTGTTATCTGGAACATTCTTCATTTTCCCTTCTCTAACTAGTGTTCCCTTTTGAACCCTGCATTTTGCCCTCTGGCAGTTTTGTCACATCGCATGGATTTTCTGGGGGAAAAAATATTTTAGAAATGCTCCTCAAGTCTGTACACTCAACATGAACAAGCCTGTACAAAGCTGTTTTCATGCTGACTTTTCAAATCATGATTGTCTCCACAGTTCACCATTCCGTAGAGCCAAAGCCCTGTATGCTTGTAAAGCAGAACACGACTCCGAACTCTCCTTCACAGCAGGCGCTGTGTTTGATAATGGTGAGTATCCCCGTGTTGTCAACACCAACAAAACACACAAAAGCATGGGTGGTGACTCTGAAGGGCAGGAGGCAGCCTGACTTTGCTGAAGTCCTGTGTGACCCACTGAGTGCTATAATCAAGGACATTATCTCAGTTGAACTAGTGATAAAAAAGACTCAGCCTTCAGGCCTTCCAAGGAACAGTGCTGCCACCCACATTCAGATATGCTGTGGTTTCCAACAGAATCTTTGTGATTGCGTGAGTCAAGCTCGATCTTACCCAGACAGCCTGTGTATCTTTAGGATTGCAAGGGCAAACACTGGAGACGAGGGGAATGGGACCTACTTGGAATACATGTATCTGGAGGAAAGAACATCATGATATCTAATTTCTCGCTGTGAAAATTTAGGAACATCCAGGCAATTCCCTTTTTAGCATGATATTCATAGGTCTTATTTTGGAATATATTGTTAGAATCATGAGATTTGAACAATCTTGGAGGCCATCTAGTTCACCTTGCTGCCCTTCCCCCCACAACATCTTCTATGATGGTTGGACCTACAGTGTTCCTGACTGATGGCTGGGCAGCCTCTGTTTCCGTACCTCCAGGAAGGGACAGCTCACCAACTCCCAAGGTGACTGTTTCTTTGTAAAGTGAATATTATTGCTGTTATCACCACCACCTCCAGCGCTACTACATTTATATCCCGCTTCTTTCCTGTTGTGAGGAATCAAAACAGCTCACACAGTCATCCTCTACTCCATTTTGTTTTTGCAACAACCTTGCTGTGAGATAGGGTTTCTCTGATGTTAGCTGAAATCTGCTTCCCTGTTGATTCCAGTCGCTCACTTCAAGATTCATTGGATTACTGATTGCAGACCAAAGTTACCAGGAATAGTCAGTTGATTTCAGTGCAGTGCCTGTTAAGTCAGTGTCTGACATGGAGAGGTAAGTTGAGCAAGGATCAAAAGATTCATTGAAAGCTGTCTGATGGCAGTGAATTCAGCAAGGTGTGCCTTAGGATATGTTGTGTGCCTTAGGATATGGAGCCCTTATCAGGGTTAAATGAGATGAGCAAGGAGGAACATTGGCTCCAGGAGCCCAAGAAGGAAGTGACAATACTATTGTATTTCAGCAAATATGAAATGTGGTAAAAAGAAGGGAACAGTTTTGAAAGGGCAAGCTTCTGACAGAATCTTTGGTGTTTCTTAGACATACAGGAAAGCAGAACAAACAAGCAAAAAGAAGCTGTTTATACTGAACAAACATTGGTTGCTAGATAAAAATCAATGGTTCCATATAGCGAAACTTGCATAGTATTCCTTGCATGTAATATGCTCTCCTAAAAAGATACAGTTAAATGTCAAATCTTTGGGAAACTATGGGAAAGTGCATTTTAAAACTACCACATTAATAGAAAAAATAAATAAGCAGTTGTTAGCAAAAGTACTGTGATATGAATCGGCACAGGATTTTTTGATTTTGTGTGTGTGTGTGGTTTGCTATACAAGCTTTTCTACCTTGTCCCTTTTCTTGCCTCAGAATCCCTGCATGAAACCAGCTACATAAGGCTGTTTCTCGTTAGTCAGATCAACTGTTTGTTGCAAAAGAGCCTTTTCATCATACCCTGAACTCTGTTATCTTTGACAAGGCACAGTGCTGTGTTCTTGAGAATCAAGCAGTCTCTAGCTTGAAGAACAGAAGTCAGTTGCTCATTTTTTTCTGCAGTTTCTCATTGGTGACAGCCGCTTTCTTGTTTTTGTCTTTTGTTGTGCAAGAGCAAATCATCGTTTATGGAAGGACCTGTTTAGGCCATTTTTATCCACAGAATTTTTTTTAAGAGGGTGAATTTGTTGGGTGTGAATGGCATGTTTGCAAACAGCCATGTCAAATGAGAGCTCAAGATTTGCAAACATAGTCTTCATCTCGGACACATTCATTTCAGCAGGAGGTGCAGCAAGTGTTCTGTACATATAGTTTGAAGAGGTCAAGATCAGTGGGAGGAGAACTAGATTCCAAATTTGCTCTCAGTGGAGATTTGAAGAGCTTTGGTGGTAATAGTAAAAAAAAAAGTCTCATTATTCTGGAAAAAGCCACGTACAGTGTGAGTATGCTTATGATCTTAAGATATATTTCTTACAATCTTGTGCACATTTTGGTTGCTTAAATCCCACCTTGAGTACAAATGGCAAAATTCAGGGTATTAATGGTAGCAATAAAACAGTGCCAGTTTTATTTTAGATTGTGTAGTTTTTGCAAATTACTGTGTTATTTATTTCCTTGGGATAGATTTTTATGCCATTTTTCCATGCCCAAAGTGGCTCAAGTAAATTTAAAGGAAACCCATACTTTTAAAAGATTCAAAAGACACATGGGATGAATTCATTAGCTTTCTCCCCCCATATTTCCCACAGTATGTGTTGCGGATCCCATCTTCTAAGTACAATGAGTTCACAGTTGACCTGACCTCTTACGAATTGAGTCATAGTTCATTTGTTTAATAGCTTGCTTTTTAAAATATGAAATAAACTAATCAGTTATGCCTATATTGGTGCACTTTGGGTTAAAGGTGGGAAATGTGAAATACATTGGCCCATATCGAACCATTTTTACATCTGTCTCAGGAAACAATCTACACAGCAGGGGCAGGCAACCCACAGATGTGTTGTTCTGTGTTGTATTTCATGGTCCAGGACAAGTCTTCTTTTGTGTAAAAGGCACTGGACACAAAACAGATCTTAGGAAGACACCACCAGTGTTAACATCCTCTGTTCTGTTTCCCTTCTTTAACCAGTTACCAGTACTTAAGAGGACCTGTCCCCTTACTCTGTTCTTCGTCGTGGCCTCTGTGCATCACACACATGGGTGCTGCGCCTGCGCAGTGCCTCTGGCCGGAGATTGCAAGCTAACGGTTTTTTTTTAGGCGGGAAAGCTCCACTCCCCTCCCCCCTAGACCTATATAAGAGCGGAGCGTCCGCCATTTTGTTCAGTCTTTGAGACCGCCGTTCGCTGTGCCTCGTGCCGCTTCGCTCTCGCTCTGACTATCTGTTCGTTAGCTCTTCGAGATTCTCCCAGTTTTTTGCCCTCGTTCCTCGTTGCTGTTCGTGTAGTTTTCTTCTCCTTCTTGCTGATTCTGTCTTATTCTTTCTTCTTTTTCTATAAAAAAAAACCAAAAAAACCCCAAAAATATATACTTACCCTCTGCACTATCTCCTTTTTCTTCTTTTCCAACGATGGCGCAGCGGGCGGGCTTCCGCAAGTGCGCGGAGTGTGGGTCGAAGATGTCACCTACCGACCCACACGAACTATGCCTCCTCTGTCTCGGTGAGGGGCATAGAACGGATAAGTGCGCACATTGCTTGGCGTTTTCCAAGCAAGCCCGGAAAAACCGAGAAAATCGCCTTCGCAGGCTATTATGGGATCGGGCTCTCATGCAGTCCGACCCCGTGGTGACTGCTGCGAAATCGGCTCCTTCTGTGGCCCAGCAGCGGCGTCCTTCGGACGAAGGCGCCTCGTCGGTGATGGCTCCTCCCGCTTCTCCTAAGAAAAAGTCAGAGAAATGGAAACATTCTGACTCTTCGAAGTCGAGTGGCCACAAGAAGGCTAAAAAAGATAAGCCCTTAAAGCCTTCTAAGCGCCCGAAGGAACCCGAGCGCCCACGGCACCGAGATTCGGGTTCATCAGCGCCATCGGTACCGGGCCCAACTTCGGTACCGACACCACCCGACGCTGTGCTTCAGGAGGCCATGAGGGTTACCCCGCAAGGGTCCCCTAGACGTGTGATCGACCGTCCTCCAGATCCACTTCCTACCCTTCCAAGGGATTCTATCTCGGATGGAGAGATACGGGATTCCCCTACACAGGCGAGATCCCCTACACCGATGCCTTCTGCTGCAGTGGATGTCGTGTTATCTCCACCTCGAGGCCGTCGGAGCCGGTCTGCTGAGAGACCGATAGACAGCTGGTACCGACAACCGTATCAGCATTGGCCCGATCCTTATTCCGTGGGGTACAACCCGGCCCCTCGGGGTCGTTCTCCACCTCCTCGGGACTGTTCTCGTCCCAGGGACCCGAGACGGGACTCACCGGTACCGTCCAGGCACGACAGCAGCTGTTCTCAGTCACCACCTGAATCCTCCTCATCGGCCCAACCATACTACATGGCCGATTCCGATGATTCTGAGATCGACTCGACCTCTCCCGAGGCCGTCATTACCACTCAGGAGCCAGCCTCGCCGGATGAGTCTCATGGATCATTCGCGGACCTGATGGGTCGACTGGTTCAGGCCTTGGAAATCGACGCTGTCCAATGTCCGGGCCCGTCGTCGGACAGGATTTACGATGTTGTTCGGGGAGAACAATCTACATCTATCGTTCTCCCCCTCATAACAACTCTCAAGCAGGCTATGACCCAACCTTGGGACCTGGCCTCCCATCCCCAACCTACATCGAGGAGGTATGAGACGATGTATCGGGTTCGGGAGGAGGACATCCCCTTCCTCCTCAAACACCCGAAGCCGAATTCGATCGTCGTCGAATCCTCCCAGGGTAGGGAGGCCAGAGGCCACACCGCGCCGCGAGACAAAGAGGGGAGGAAGATTGACTCTCTCGCCCGCAGAGTCTACGCGGCGGCAGGACTGGGGCTCCGCATCTCGAACTACGAGGCGACGTTGGCGCGCTATCAGTACTTTCTAATGCAGCGCCTCCACAACGTCGCCTCGACCCTGCCGGACCACCAGGGAGATGTGGCCAAGGTTTTGCTGAAGGAGGCCATGCAAGTGGCCATTCAACAGTTGTCCACAGCACGCCATCACATGGACACGAACTCGAGGGCCCTCGTCGGTGCCGTTTCCCTTAGGAGGCACGCTTGGCTTCGAAACTGCCACTTCCCCGAGAAACCAAGCGTCGCATCGAGGACATGCCCTTCGATGGGTCCGGGCTGTTCTATTCCAGGACTGACCACAAATTGAAGAAGCTGCATGAGTCCCGTATGACAGCGCGCCGGATGGAGCTACCACCCCAAACCCGGCGTAAGTGGCAGTGGAACCGCCCTACTTATAGACAGCCTTTCCAGGCTAGGCAGCAGCCCCAGCAGAGGCAACAACTGCAACAGCGTCGCCGTCAGCAGCCTCAACAACGCTACCAGCAAGCTCGGCGCCGATTCGATGTGGACAGACGCCAGCGCTGACGGGACGGGCGAACCTCTCCGCTTTCCCATCCAACTCCCACCCCCCTCTCAGGTGAGGGTCGGCTGCGAAGCCGGCTCCCCATTTGGGAGTCCATTACATCTGACAAGTGGGTGTTGTCCATCATTCAGCATGGCTATAGGATTGAATTCGATACCGTCCCTCCATCGAGCCCGATAAAGTTTACATCATGTTCGCCGGTTTTGCTCGACGAGATACAACAACTTTTATCTAAAGGGGCTATTCGTCAATTATCCCCTCTGGACGGGCTTCATGGATTCTATTCTAGGTATTTTACAGTCCCGAAACGGGACGGTGGTCTCCGGCCAATTCTGGACTTGCGTCCTCTAAATCGTTTTATTCCAACCAAAAAGTTCCGGATGACCACTCTTCAAAATATCCTGCCATTGCTGCGGAAAGAGGACTGGTTCGCCTCCATTGACCTGAAGGATGCGTATTTTCACGTCTCAATCCATCCGGCCTATAGACGCTTCCTTCGCTTCGCTGTTGAATCCGACCTTTATGAATTCATGGTATTGCCCTTTGGACTGGCTACGGCACCACGGGTGTTTACTAAGTGCATGGCCCCGGTATGTGCCTACCTCCGCCTCCAGGGCGTCCAGATCTACCCATACCTGGATGATTGGCTCCTGGTTTCCCAGTCTAGAGACGATCTCCTTCGTTCTATCAATTTGACGTGCTCCCTGTTGGACAACTTGGGCCTTCGTATTAATACGGAAAAATCACTTCTTGTTCCGACACAGATACTTACCTTCATCGGAGCTCGTCTGGATTCGACGCTGGAAAGAGCCTTCCTCCCCCGCGACCGACAAGATACGATGATTCGACATATTCTTCAGATTCGTCGCGACGGTACGGTACCGGCACGTGCTCTCCAAACCCTGCTTGGCCACATGTCAGCGTGGGTCGCTGTGGTGCCTTATGCCAGGCTTCGCCTACGGCCACTACAACTACTGTTCATCAAGTCCTTCAATCCGCAGTGCGATCCACAGTCGAAGCCAGTTCGAATCCCATCCTCGGTTCTCCAGTCACTCCTTTGGTGGACCTCCACGGCGAACCTGTCTGTGGGAATGCCCTTTCGACAACCACCTCCATCGGTGACGGTTACGACCGACGTGTCCCGCTTGGGCTGGGGAGCGATTTGCAACGGCATTCGAACTCAGGGCATTTGGAATCGTTCCGAATCCAAGGAGCACATCAATTTTCTGGAGCTCTTGGCAGTGTTCAAAGCAATCCGTTCCTTCGAGGATGTGCTTCGCCATCATGTTGTTCAGATAACGTCAGACAATATGACAACGGTCTTTTATCTGAACAAGCAAGGGGGAACCAAGTCTCCAGCTTTGGTCAGACTTTCACTTCGGATTTGGGACTGGTGCATCCCGAAGGGAATTACCCTGATAGCAGTTCATTTAGCGGGCGTGGACAATACCCAGGCGGATTTTCTCAGCCGCCACATGCTTCTCTCCCACGAATGGGAATTACATTCTCGGATATACAGTCAGCTTTTTCGTCTTTGGGGAACCCCGGACGTGGACTTGTTCGCTACCCAGCACAACAGGGTATGCGACCTCTTTTGCTCGGCCTCGGATCCCTAGGGGACGCCTTCATGATCTCTTGGAACCGTCTCCATGTCTATGCCTTCCCACCGATTCCACTGATAACGAAAGTGGTAGCGAAGATGACCTGCGACACTCCATTGGGAATCCTAATTACCCCTTGGTGGCCACGCCAGCCTTGGTTCGCCACGCTTCTTTCTGTCTCCCACGGGGAATTTCATCGCCTTCCGCTGCTTCCGGATCTCATAACTCAGCAGGACGGAACAGTACGCCATCCAGACCTGCTCATGTTGAACCTGACGGCCTGGCGGATTCGATAGCTCCTGTGCCCTTATCGGTACCATCAGCACCTTTGTCTTTGCCGACCTCGGCTACCTCTTCGACATCGGTCCGTAATTTGTCGAATCCGACAGGCTTGGATCCGTCCATCCAGTTTATCCTGGATTCATCATTGAAGCCTTCTACACGAAGGTCTTACTCAGCCAAATGGCATCGTTTTTCCATCTTCGCCGATTCTCTCTTTCTCTCCACTGGAATCGTCTGTGCCTCAGATTCTTCAATTTTTGCTAGAACTTCATCGCTCTGGGCTTAAGCCATCTTCGATTAAGGTTTACACCGCTGCGATTTCCCACCATCGAGGGATGATTGAGGGGCTTCCGGTATTCTCTCAACCGCTCGTCAAGAGATTTCTTAAAGGACTTCATAATATCACTCCTGTCATAAGACCTCTTATGCCGACCTGGAGTTCTTCAGGTCTTGACTAGAGCCCCATTTGAACCTCTGGCTACAATCGACCTCAGGCTGGTGTCCTGGAAGACTGCATTTCTGGTGGCCGTCACTTCAGCGAGGAGAGCCAGTGAGCTCTGTGCGCTCCGTATCGACCCACCATACCTGAACTTTCACAAGGAGAAAGTTGTCTTGCGACTTGACCCTTCCTTTCTACCGAAAGTTTCAACTTCTTTCCATTTGGGACAAGACATCGTTCTTCCAGCCTTTTTTCCGTCGCCTACAACCCCTCTTGAGCGATCACTGCATTCTCTCGATGTTTGGCATTCCCTGGCCTTCTATCGATCCAGAACAGAATCCATTCGGCATACGAACAGACTTTTTGTTAAATATTCCACAGTGAATCAGGGAACCCCTGTTTCTTCACAGCGTTTAGCGAAATGGATAGTAAATACCATCACTTTGTCATATCAACTCGCCAAACTCGATTTGCCTGTGGCTCCTCGAAGTCACTCGACCCGAGCAGTTGCTGCTTCTTTTGCATTTGCATCAGGTGTGTCCCTCGAGGACGTCTGTAAGGCTGCTACGTGGGTGACTCCTTGCACCTTTGCAAGACATTACCGCCTTGATGTTCGAGCCAGACGAGACTGCTCCTTTGGAAGAGCTGTTCTTTCATCGGTCTTGCAGTAAGGACACCTTTCCCACCTCCTTTTCTGGTAAGCTTGGCATTCTACCCATGTGTGTGATGCACAGAGGCCACGACGAAGAAAGGTAGGTTGCTCACCTGTAACCGATGTTCTTCAAATGGCCATCTGTGCAGTCACACAACCCGTCCGCCGGCCCCACTCGGTGTCGGTAGGTGGAGCTTGTCGGTACCGATGTATATTTTTGTTGTCGGTACCGACCCTTTTTTTCATCTGTTCACTAGGTTAACTTCTTGACAGGGAACGTACGTTCGGTCGCAATAGACTGAACAAAATGGTGGACGCTCCGCTCTTATATAGGTCTAGGGGGGAGGGGAGCGGAGCTTTCCCGCCTAAAAAAAACCGTTAGCTTGCAATCTCCGGCCAGAGGCACTGCGCAGGCGCAGCACCCATGTGTGTGACTGCACAGATGGCCACTCGAAGAACATCGGTTACAAGTGAGCAACCTACCTTTACTGCCAGGTCTTCTCAAGTATATTTCACTTTGTCGAAACCTTGTTGAAACTTCAGATTAATAACACCAACCAGATCACACCCATCCACACATTTGTTGACATTCTTACAGAATTTAAAATGTTATTGAGAAAGATTGTCTATTTGCAGAAGCCATGTTCACTCTTCTTTAACAAGACTTGCCCTTCTGTGCTTTACAATTTTTCCTCCTTTAATAACACTTTCACCAGCTTGCCCAGCACAGTCATTAAGCGAAGGCCTATAGCTTTCTGGAGCCCTTTCTCTGTTGCCCTTTTAAAAATTAAGAGTTGTAGGACCATAAAATGTCGTACAACTCCCAACATTCCCTAGTCCACATGGCTGGCTGGGGAATGCTGGGAGTTGCAGGCCTTTTATCTGTCTAAAAATGCACCAGATTTTGCTGCAAGTAATGTAAAAGTTTGCACATTTATTTTGAGTGTATGAATGTTTGGTGTTAATATTAGTACGGTGACGGCTAGAAAACTATATTTCAGTGACAGTATCTTTGTTTAAAAATGCTATCTAGCCCATTTTATACAGGCCATCTAAATCTATTAGGACCTTGCAATCATCCTTGAAATGTTCTCTTGCAGAGAATATTGTTTATATGGAAACAGTGTTAAAAATTAAACTGATTTCTTTCAAAACAGGAGTAAATAGGAGGGAAGATCAATTTCACAAAACATTTAGGCATTATCCCAGCATGTTGGTGACAGTTTTGATTGATTGAAATGCATGATTTTGCCAAGAATGCTGGTTTAACTGCTCCACTTTAGGGAATGACTAGAACACAATAATGAAATACTTAAACCACGGTAAAATATTCCAAGTTACAACACAGACAATTCAAACTACTAAAATCTGTTTCATACAAGAAAAACAAAGGCAGCATAAATCAGATCTGAAAAAATATATAAAGAGAGAACTTTAACTTATACTAAGCTTTTGGTGAAATAAAGGGTTGTTAGCATCTTACCTGAAACTTAAAATAGAGTCTGGTGGTATAAAGTCTATAAACCTACCTATCAGTTTTACAAAATGACTAGAGCATTCTTTCAGTTCCATTGAAATTCAGGGAGTCTTCTGTTCACAGTAAATCTTGTCTAGTTATTTAAGGAGTTGCTTCCCACATGAAACAAGTCCGTAGAGGGCTGTGTACTTTTAACACCTAATTATATTTCTACCTCATTTAAAACTTGCTCTTTTATCTATATCCTGTTCTTCATTTTCAGTTCCTGCTATAGGCTCTGAACATTTAAAGACTGTAAAAAATGCTTAGTCCATTTGTTAGTTTTTGAGCTGCTGTTAATATTCTTCTATGCACCTCTTTCACTTTTTTGCAAGAAATGTTTCGATTCTGAATGACAAAGAGGGGTTTTTGTTTTTGTTTGTTTTTGGTCCGTCTAACCATTGTTGTTAGCAAACTTTGTGTTCTTGTTTCCTGCTATGGAGAAATCTAAAACTTGCTTGTGGCTTATGATAGCAGTGTCAGGGTCATCCCTTATATGAGACAGAATGAGGTGCCCACATCAGGCTGCGAAGTTGGAGTTGGCACGGTGTGATGTTCCCCATCCCATCATGAGGACGCTCCTGCTCTTCCTCCTTGCCCTGGGTTCATCAGGGAGCCCCCCCTCCCCCCAGCTATTCTCCATCTGCAGTATTTGCCCCGATGAGAGGCAAGCTGGCGAAGTTCTCTGGACAGCCGGCCCCCACATTTCCTTCTCATGAGCTTCCCTTCCCTTAGCCTTGCTGCTTTTGTGAGATATACCAGATGAGTCCTCATGCGATCCAGCTGGCCAGATTCTTGCAGGGATCCCAAAGCCAGGAACACATGAGAAGCAGCAGTGGCATGTTTTCTTGCCCAAGAGACGCCTTGGGCTGGGGCTGGCCAGTGCTTCGGACTGCTAAGTCGGCTGTAAGCAGGATGACCCAGGCCCTTGGAGATCTGTGCTCAGCCAAAGTGCTGATGGGGAAGGCCACTGCTTCTCTGCCTTGCTCGCTCGCCTGGATTGTTGTGAGTGCAAGGAGAAGCACATGCAAGGCCCTCTGGCTGCAGCAACATAACCTTTAAAAATGGGAGACCTCAGAAGGGCTTCTGGAAACTATTCCAGGAGAGGGCAGCCAGAATGTAAGCAATACCTATAAGCCCAGAGCAGTGCAGGTCATTCATTATGTAAGTAGTGGTCACAGAAAAAGAAATGCAGGGCAGGACCGCTATTCATAATAAGGATGAGTCCTTATGGGTCTGCAGGGAGGCAGAATGTCTGTCCGCTGGAGGATGCAGTCAAGTGGTTGGATGGCGCTGAAGCAAAAGAGGGAGGCCAGAGGCACAAGGCTTGGGGGGGCCAAACCCCTGCTCTGTATTACCACCAGAGAAGAAACCCTAGGAAAGGCACTTCAGCCTTTTAGAATGGAAGCCAGGAAACCACGCAACCTTTGATAGTTGGGGAGAGGGTGGGAATAGAGGAAAGAACCGCAGAGCTGGATTTGGACCCAGGGACATGGGCTGAAGTTCCCCACCCCTGATTTAGTGGATCCTGGAAAAAACTGACTTTGGAATTCATTTAACAGTATTTAAAAGAGATGTAGCAACTGCGAGGTGAATAATTGAACTAGCATGATGTTGTGTTGCCGGAGTACTTGCAGAGACTACTTTAGAGCCCTGTAGATTTGACTCTTTCACCTGCTCACAGCACTCAACCAGCCATCAGGTGCCTTAGTTCAAAACAGTAGCCTTTAATATCCACACAATAAAGAGTATCATGTTCTGGCTTAAGTAGAATAATGAATGGCTATAGAGATCAGTTTGGGTAATAATGTAACAACTTGCATTAATTATTTTCATACAGCTGTACACATTGCACTAAGACTGTGGCAAGGGTTGAGACTAGAGAAAAGACTCCATTATTGTGTTGTAATTAAAAAAGAGGCCAGCTGAAACTGGCAAGAGTATGTGTGTGTGGCCCAGAGCCCTAAAGATAAGGTGGGCATTAGAACAAAAGAAAGCAAATATATGCTATTCCAAAGCAATTAGGACATTTAACATAAGCAAACTGGAAAATTCAGAATTAGTCTAAGATATCCCAAAACATTGCACTGTGGGGTACAAAGTAAATGAGAAACTGAGCATCAGATGGAAAGTCAAACAGTGCTGCACAGGAAATTGCTTTAAAGAAAAAAAGAGGGGGCATTTGCACAATGTAATAAGGACTTTAGAGCTGTCATGTGGGAAAGAAAGTATTGCGGCTTTGGCAATGCAGTAAAAATGTGTGTTGTGGGGGGTCTTCTTCTGGTTGCCTCTGCCTACTTCTCTGTGGAAAGCCTTGGGTTTGACAGTTGAAATCTGGCGCTGAAATTAGCTCCTTTCGGTCATTCTGTACCTGCATAAGGAAGACACGTGGCAAGCAGGAGTGTGGCAGTTCCTCCCTCTTCTTCATCTCCATCATTGCCCTCTGTTCATGGAAGGTATCTGAAGAAGGAAGCCTCCATGGAGTGCCAGAAGGCTCAACAATCAGAAGAGGAAGAGGGCAGAACAAGCTGCTGTTCTTTGTCTACTGCCCTGTGCTCCTGGGAGTAGGGGCAGGGGTCTTAAAGTATAAATCCAGTGAAAGGCTTAGCTGCCCACTTGCTCACCAGCATAAAATCATGAATGATCCATCCAGGTCAAATTACACTTAATTCAGTAGATGACGTTGCATAATATCAGATTTAGAGTCATTGCATCTCTTCCTAAATATTTTATTTTTTCCATGTGCAGCTCCAAACAGAATGACCTTTTTTCATAGCAGTGCTAGTTTCTGATCACAGTTATACTGATAGTGATGGGACAGAACTGGGTATAGACATTTCGGGAAAGAGTTTGGGAAGTGTAAGTGGAAAGATGTGTTCTAGAGGTTCAGACAAGAATTTCTATGCTGATTCAGCCATTAATGGGTTTCAGGCTTGACAACTGGGAACAAAATATTAGAGGAGGAATGAAGTGCAGCATGATCTATACACGTAAATTAAGATTTCCCCTCATGGTGTGTGTGACTGCTGGGGACATAAAATAGGGATAAATCCAGATATTCATCTTATCCCTTCCATTAGGCTCTGCTCCTCTTCTGCTCCCTGTCCCACAGTCCACACCACTCAATAGGTCTATTGGCTCACATGGGAGTATATTCAGGAAAGCAGGGTGAAAGGGATGGGTAGAGGTGGGAAAGGCAGCTTCTGTGGGTCCAGATCTGGACCCAGCCCCATTCCCAAGCCTATCTTTGATGTCCACAGCACTCACAAATATAACAAGGAGAATTCATAATTTATGTACGTATTTGAAAGCAACCCGTTGCCTAGCATTTTAGAGTTAATTCTGTCATTGTTTTGATTTCTAATCATTCCTACGATTAGAAAACTCAAAGTAAACAGTGAGTTCACATTACAAGATCTTCTGCCACAAAGTATATTGTTTTCTTTTTAGGGTACAAGATTGACCCCAAGAAACATAGTGGGAGTTGTCCATACTACTCTTCCTGAGGGTGTTTACCTGGAGGCCTGTTCCAGGTGCCCCGCTTTCCTTTTGCTTAAGGCCTTCTTAGAATGGAAATCAGTGGAGGAGGCACTTCTCCAAAAGCCAAGCAAAGGAAATCCTTTTAATGAGCAGGGCAGAAAGAGAATAAGTGCTTTAATTTTCTTAAGTACTGAAGGTTAGCTTTCCATATTTTTTTCCTATAAAGTCCAGTTCACTCCCAAGAGTCAGGTTTACATTATCTGCATAAAAACAGCAAGGACTTCTTGATAATATTTCCTTCCTTCCTTCCTTCCTCCCTCCCTCCCTTCTCCTCCTCCTCCTCCTGTGGACTAACATATATGACCAGGCTTATGTAACCCGGTTGTCATCACAATGGCTTTCAAAAACAGGAATATAATTTCCTTACGCCTGTTAACTACATAAACATCGAAAGCTAAAAAGGAAAAAGAAAAAAAGAAGGGGAGGGAAAGTAGGTTGTGGAAAGAAATTCTGGGCATAACATGGAGTAGAATTTTAGACTATTGAGTAGGCTACAAGGAAAGGAAGACTAACACACTACACAAAAGAGACAAAAGTTTAAGAACAGTGAAAGAGAAACTCTCCAGCTTGAACACGAGATGAGGAAACCTGTGATTTTAGCCCCCCAAGTCTTTATCTCCTACTAAAACAACCACTAAATGCAAATAGCTGTCTTTGGTTCTATGTTTCTCTTTTTTCTCTTCTCTCTTTCCCACTATTAATATTTAGATTGTAAACGCCACGGCGCAGGAACAGTCTCTTTTTCCCTATATTAGTCATTTATTAAATTCTTTTATTTCTTTTCTGTATCACCCAGTAGCCAAAACTCTCTGGGAAGTTCACAGCACAATGAAACATAATATAAAACATTCAGCATTCAAAAACTTTAAACAGCTTATTTTCAAAAGCGTCTAAAAGACCCCAGCATATGCTGTAAGATGCCTGGGCACCTAAAAAAGTGAAAGGGTTGGTGCCAGATGGGCTTTACTATGGAAAGCATACCATAGCTAGGGGCTGCCACTGAGGATGCCTTCTAACCTTGTTGCCATCCTCCAAACTTCCCTGAGAGAAGGTCGTTAGATGTTGATCATAGTGCACAATCATTTTATTCTGGGCAGCTATTTAAATTAAGCTTAGACATATATTGACTGCAGTGTGTGAATGTTTGAGGGTGTTCCTGCATCCCCAGAAGTGAGAGAACAGGAGAGACAATAAAAATGAATTCCCACTAAGCATTCTGTGCAGTTGTGCTGGTGCTCTTAAAAGAAGAGACATGTGGATCCCTGACCCATCTCAATGTAGCTTGTGCAATTTATTAAGAATGTTCTGAGAAATGTTAATTAGTCATTTTTTCTCTGCATGGGCTCACAAGGCAAAATCAGAGGAGGGAGAACCGGTAGCCCTCCAGATGCTGTTGGACATCCAATTCCAACAGCTCCAATATCCATGGCCAGTGCTAATTACAGTGTGATTTCGCAGATCGGGAAAGGTACAGGTGAGCCAAATGGCTGTTTGTGTTTTAAAATCTCAGATTGATAGACTGAATAAGCTGTATTTCTCTTTCCAGTTCATCCATCTCAAGAACCTGGCTGGTTGGAAGGAACCTTGAATGGAAAAACAGGATTGATCCCTGAGAACTACGTGGAGTTCCTATAACTATGGACACATTCATAAATAACACTGCTAAACTTTACATGGTATCCATGACAACTGCTGATTAGGGTATTGTAGATCATTTGCTGTTTCCCACTGTGAAAAGCAAGGTGAAGGACTCTGATACCTGTTCAGATGAATGTTTATGTACATAATGTGTGCTTCTCCTTATATAATGTATTGTATGTGCAAAGACACTGCAGACAATGGCGGAGAGGAAAGGGGCAGCAAGATGAAGGATTTCATTGGAAATGTTCAACTCATCCACAAAAGGTGTGGTCCTACTTTGTAAATGGTGGTTTATTCTGAAGGGCAAGAACAAGAGATGTATAAAGGTAGCTTTAAATTGGCAAGATCTTTGGGATGGCCCCATTTAACTGGAACTACTTTTTAAAAATCCAAGTGATTACAGAATTGGTCCCATGCAGGGAAAGCTTGAAACGCAAAGAGATATGCCCCTTAAATATTCCTCTGGCTGGCAAAACTAAATATCTAATTTGCTAGGAGGAAACATGTCTGTTTCTTTGATCTTTTGCAGATGAAAGTAACATTTATATACATCAAGCTACCAATGGCTTTCTACTGCAGAGACCAGCCATCCTTGACAGGATTCAATCCATTCTCAACACACAAATGATTCCTATAATGAGAACTACATCACTACAACCAATGCACAGGAGCTGCATTACAATAATGCGTTTAAAATTTTAATAACCCAGCACATTTTCCGCAGTGTGTTTGCCAACTGTGATCTCAACAAAATCTTCACGTTATGAAGAAAATAGTGTTTTGGACCAAAGTTCATGAAGATTTTTTTTCTCTTTTTTAACCAAACCACTTTGAAGGATTTCTCCAAACAGGCATTTCTTTCCCTACAGTTCATGAAATATCTTGTGTAGAATAGCACATAGATAATGTAAATTGCCATCTTTCTGTTGTCAGTTATTAGCACAAATTTCTAGAAACAAGCACCAAACTTTCTTGTGTGCCTGGGCATTTCTTGTATCTGCTATTGTACTTTAACATGGTGTCTCTTGCTAGCTCTGTAGCTTGTGGTGTGCGTGGTACTCACTCTACACAATCCGCTTTCTATTTATTGTGCAACCAAGTGAAAATGTGTAAACAGGCACATACACAAGCTATTGGGATGTGTGTCATTCACCTATTCATAAATGATGCCTTTCAACAATGCCTTTCTCAATGAAACATCTCTTTGGGCGGAGACTTGTCATTGTCCCAAATGGTTCTCAAGATTATTTGTAGATTATTCTGAATAGCTTGAGGTTTTGCCATTAAGAAAGATGATGCAAGCTGAAAGCCAAACTATTCTGATATCATGCTTCTACTTTTTTTTTAATCAAAAGTTTGACTGTGTTTAAATGGGAACTAAAAAACTGGCCAACCTGCAGAAATAGTGAGAAGCACTTCCTAGTGGACTGTGCTCCTTTTTTCTTTCCTGTTTTACCTAGCTGCTATACTATCACACCTGTGTGGTTATAGTCATTTTTCTGCTTTAAAATGTGCTAAATAATTTAATTCTTGAGCGGTCACATTGCTGTATGTTTCACTGACCATTTGTTTTAAAATTGAGGTGTAAATATGATGATTTGAAATATTGTGAAGTAAAAGGTTTTTATATATTCTTATTTTTAACAGAAATATAATAGAGTAGGCATTCATTCAGTGCACATTTGAAACCTGTTTAGTAGGAAATCCACAAACACAAGCACAAATGTACGCCCCAGCATTAGGGGGAAATCACCCTTCCTGCAGTCCCTCATTTTGACACTTTTTTGGTAAGGCAGCTGGCAGTAGCTTTTGCACATATTTTATTTTTTGTTAATGAATATTGCTTAAGTATCTTTGAAGAAGAATAGGAAGTATTGCTTCCTTTTGTGTTTTGTTCATTTTAAAGCTCTGATGTTTATTCAACAAATAATATACGCATTGGATGAACAATTCATCTTGGTTTGCTTGTTTGTAAAGATTTGAAGAAGTTGCTAAGGGCTTTTTGGATTCCTAATGATGGAGCCATACAGTGAAATTCCACGATTCATTTTGAGAACTGATGGTCTGCTTTCAGGACTGCACATACACACTGTGTGATCCGTCTGGACTGCAACTCCCAGAATTTGTGACCATCAGCCATGCGAGGCTGTTGGGCACTGAAGTCCAAAACTTCTGGAGGGTGTGGACTGGGGAAGGCATAGTGGGCCACAGGCTTGCACACGCTCTCCCCACACCCTCCCTCTTCACTGCAGCCATAAAGAGGGGGAAAGCTGCTTTGGATGGCCCTCAGGTTAAGAGTATATCCAAGCTTTGAACTGTGAGCAGTCCCTAGTGATGGTTTGTTTAAATGAGATCACTTCATAACCCATGGTTTCAGGTTGGCTTGTTTCAAGCAAACCATAGCTGAAGTTTTCATGCTTTCCCCAGTGAGGTTTTTTATCATAAAATGTCCCCACTGGATTGTCTTTACTTCTTTTAGGGAAGCTATACAAGTACTAGTATTTCTCTGCAGCAGCAGCACTTGAAGAGAGGTGAGATGCCATCTGACTTTCTGGTGAATAAAATTTAGTCTGTCTTCACCATCCCACTTCTCAGTGGCAGTAAAAACAACTTGATGGGGACGCTGGTTTTCTCTATCAAATTAACACATAGAGAAAAGGTTAAGAAATCATTTGCTCACAGTGCTATCTCAGAAGCTGCCATTTGTGGATGTGCATTGGCGTCTTTGTGTGCAGAACTAAAGAGTTCCTCCTGATGTTAGAGAGAGAGAAAGAGATCACCTTGGTTCTTACACTCCTCCTCAATAAAAGATACTTTCCTCTTTATTAAACATTTCCAACATACAGAACCTTGTAGCTTATTCCTTTTTAAGTGTGAGCACTGCAACATAATACATGGGATGTGATTTGCTTACAATGATGCAGAAGCCTGGCATATCTGACACAAAGGCCTCTCAAATAGGAACTTGGGTACAGGAAATGAGGTGGTAGAGTCCTGACATGGTGACGTGGACAGCATCACAAGGACAGCATACTTTGCAAGTATGGAACTAGCGGACTGGGAAGAGACAATATATCCCTGTTTAAACCCTTTTAAAACTCTGTTAGAGTTGTGTGTATGTGTGTTAATGTAACATTCAAAAATGCCCATTCCATGCTATTCAAAGAGGAATAGTCCATTCAGAACTGTCCTAAGACTTGCAGTAGAATGCCGTGCCACAGATTGAAACCAAAGCTAGAAAGTCCTGGATGGAAGATGTGTGTCTTACATACACTGTCTCTGTGAGATGCTAAGAGAAATCTGGCCCTCAGTCTAAGTAACTCAGTTATTCAGCCAAGATATGCAACATCTAGTGGAAACCATTCTGGTGCCCTTTCCCCTTCAGTCAGTGATACCCAGGAATCCTAGGAAGATAGACTATTTGAGTGGAACTTCCTTCAGCACCCACACTCTGTATTTGGGGAACTTAAGTGCAGACGTGCTATCTGCCACACTCTCTGGATCTCCTCCCCACCCACACCCACCAAAATATGTTACATGTTTACTAAAGAACAACATTTGGAACCCGGCAATGTAAAAACAGAAAACAGATGGCATTCAAGGCCTTTAATACTGAGGGAGGGCATTCTCTTTTGCTAATATGGTCGGAATTAGGAAACTGATTCCTAGCATTGATGTACATGTGGATGAATGACCGCTCTTCATGGTGAAATTTCATACACAGCACGTTCCAGGCATGCTGCTGCCCTCACAGAATATACCTGCCCACTCCATTATGGTACATTTATTTATTTAAAGTTTTGATAGACTGTCCTATTACTAGTATCTCGGTATATGATCACCTAGCAGCATTGTATAATCAGGCATGACCTAAGATACTGATTTATTTTCATTTTTAATGTCTGATGCATCCATACTTGCTTCCCTCTGCAAAAACAGTTATTTCATTAAATTTGATTCTAACAGTGGCATCTTTTTATCTCCATTCAGGGATCCTTGCCTGTACTGAGAAAGGAACTCTAATAATTGGGGTGGGGGTGGGGGGCTTTTAAAATGTCCCTGTGGCTGCTCTAGAGTAATTTTTTTTTAAAGGTAGCTGCTACATACACATTTAAAGAAATTTCTGCTACACAGGCCTGTCCCTGTGTTGGTGCAGGTGGTCTGTTTCCACTCACCCAGACTGTCTGCCTGGTGCTCCTACCTGGAAATTGATTTAGGTGATTGCGTCGCTTGGATCCCATGGCAAGGAATTTCCTTAAGATTTTCACCTTGAAGTTCCACCCCACCCTTGTTTTCCCTTCGGCCACATCAGTTTCAGAGTCAGAATCATCTTTGTCCAATGCAGAGCTGCATGTTGCCCATGAGAATAAGAAGACACTTAGGCCCATCCATCTTACATCTGCCAAGGCAATGCCCCCACCCTCCCGGCCCATGGACTGCAGTCCCTTAACTGCTTCTAGCTCACAGCTGAGTCACGTGCAGGAAAATAGCTGGCATCTGCCAGATGTGCAGAGGACCGGCTGCTTCTATTTGGATAGGCGGACTCGGGTAGGAAATGTTTGCCTTTTCATGACAATACCTTGTTAATATCAGGGTAGTCTACCTTCCCTAGATGACTCAGGGAGAGTCTTATGCTTTGCCTTTAAGGAGAGGAAGTTATGGCTCACTTCCTTTGGGGATCAACCCTTTTGGCATGCTTTTGAAGTACATCTTCCCTTAAGGAACTGTATAGTGCTGCAATCTGGACTTTGCTCCACATTTCTACAAGACCCTGTAAGGTCCATAATTTCTCCTCTCTGCAGATGCTGCTGCCTTCAACAGGATGATGGGTCAGGGAAGACTGATTTATAAGACCGGATGGCAGTTCTTTTCTATGGCTCAAATTCACTGAATGCACCCTGAAAGCTAGAAAGGAAAAAGAAATGCGTTGCTGTGAATTCATGCTCTCTACAGCTTCCTGAAGGTTTTCCTACCACAAACACAAGATTGCTGCTGCCCTAGGAAGTTGGGGCTTCCTTCCTCTCTGGTCCACCACTTTCCATTGCAGGTCTGGGGAAGATCTTATTTTTATCTGACTGAAGAACTTATCCTGATATTTCTGGTCTATTCTGTGAGAACAGGAGAGAATCCCCTTGCCAGGAAAAAAAAGGGGGGTGGGAGGGAGGAAAAGAAATGTAGAAGCTTGGCTGGAACTCCAGAGAACAGTGATTCTCTTTCTCTTACTCTTCATCAGGTTTGAATAGATCTGCACCTGGATCCTTGGGCACTCCACACTGTGTCCTGATTAAAAGTTTGAACCAACAGTATAAGTGTAAGGACTAGAAGCATCATTGTCTGACCAAATATTTTTCAAGCTAAAGAATGTTATGGCAGTCTTGCCTGTTAAGCTTTTCACGTGGCCCTATTTTGGTAGATTAATGCTATTGTGGTGCCAATATCAACACAATTGGCTATTAAATAAGGAAGTTTCTAAGAATTTAGTTTTGCAGATTGAATAGATATTTTGTGATTCTGTGCAGCAGTTTTCCCCAATGCAAATATTTATTTGTAGCAGTATAACTAATCATAACTTTCCCTTCATTATCTTGCTGCTCTAGATGAGAAAGGTATTCAGATAATATTAAACTACTGTATTTTTCGCTCTATAAGACGCACCTGACCATAAGACGCACCTAGTTTTTAGAGGAGGAGACCAAGAAAAAAAAAATTCTGAATCAAATGGGCACCTAATCACAGGCACATTCCCCATCACTTCCCCATGGGCTGCACATCTGACAGACTTACTGCACACACATATTCACTCTATAAGACACACAGACAGTTCCCCTTACTTTTGAGGGGGGAAAAAGTGAGTCTTATGGAGCAAAAAATATGGTAAGTAGCAAATCAATAATTTAAAGCCATCAGCATCCTGCAAATTCCCTCCTCCCTTTCAATTACCATTAAGGTGCCAAACATTTATCATTTTAATACATGAACTATATAGATACTCCATTCTCCCCCCCCCCCCCGCCGCCCCTTTGCAGGAAGTATTAGTCTAGTAAAGTTCAACTTCAATATTCTATAGCAGTGATATACATTACAGTGCTTGTAAAGTTGGCTGCTAAGCAGAATTTCTTTTTGCTCCTTGAGGTTCTCAGACTGGATCCACAGAGTAGATGAAACAATCATTAAGAAAGTTACTTTTGTTTAGCTGATGCAGCAAGTCTTCGTGGAGCAAGGCGGCTGAAATTGGGTGGCTGAAAACGGAAGGAAGGACCCAGCTGCCTGCTGCTTCTTTCCGCTTCTCTTTCACAACCCTTCTTAAGCGGGAATGCCTCAGCCATAGCTGCATGGACTGGCAAAAGGTTCACATTACATCACGGACACATGTGCATGTCATGAGTTGCAGTGGGCTGGCTGAGTGCAAGCCACTCAGTTGTGCATGGCAGGCAGACAAGCTCTCCATGGGCTATAGATCTCCTCCCTACCCCTCTTTCCCCTTGGTTGGCCTGTGGTGGTGGTCAAAAAGTACCCTTTGCCCTTTCGAACCCCACTTTTAAAGAGGATCCAAAGTTTTGACAGCTTGAAAAAGGAGGCCAGATGCACTTTGGTACGTTCTACAAAATTGGAGTTTCGGGAAAAGAAGCAAAATGCACATCACCTTTGGAGTGGGGAGAAAAGATGAGGCTTTTCCCTGTAAATGAGGGGGTAGATCTCATCACCCCCTTTACAAAGACAAAGACCTCTTATGCCTTTGTGCTCCTTCAACACAGGGAAGGAAAATCCTCCCTCCTTGGGGCCATGACCAGGAACGGTATCAGCTGCACTTTGTCTGCAGGTATCTCCCAGGGCAGCAACCCACCCAAGGTTTCATTTCTGCACTCAGCAAGCTGCAGACTTCTGCATTTGTGCAAGCCCAGCTGAAAAATAAATTAGAAATGAATATATTTATGCAGACTTTCTGCACAACTTTTTACATGTGAGCTACAGCGAGCCCCTTCAAAGTGCTGCTCAGGCACTTGGAAGGGATTGTCAAAAAGGGTATCCCAGAACTGCCTTTTAGCCAGACTTCGCCAACTCTGGAAATAAAGAGGTGGGGAGAAAAACTGTGGGCCACCTGAAACAGCATGAGAATCTGTTGAGAATGGCAGCAAGCCGGTGCTCCAGCAAACCTGGCAAAAGCAGCCAAGTTTTTTTTACTGCTCTTGCCAAGTCACTCGCTAACCAATTCCTGGTGCCCCCAATGAAGTCAGTTGCCCAGGTTTGATAACAGAATAACCCACTCTGGGCACAATAGCCCCTAAAACCATCCATCTTGTTTGTGGGTGGCTTGTTGCCCATAAACAGGCAACCTAATGGGAATCCGTCCAGATTCACATGGCATGACATCCCATGATGGATTGTCATGTTCTTTGGACATAGTTCATATGTCTGAAGGGGGGCTGACTTGTCACTTAGGGATGGCTTAGTGATGGCATAATTATTTCCTGAGCCTGGGATGTTTTCAACAGGTTTTGAAATCTTCATTTGAACCTGGGGGGCTTCCTCAAACTTTACAAATGAGATATTTGTTGGGGCGCCAGCACTTTCAAGACAGAGGCCTGAGGTATCAAAAAGGAAAAATGCAAATGTATTTCCACATCATGTTGAAATCTCCAGAACCCATGAGGAGAGTACAGTCTATAGTTAGGAACAGTGTGGAAAATTTTCTCTATTTTCCTTCTTTAACCCAGGATATTTTTCCTACCCCCAGAGCTACCAGCTCCTATTAACACATGAAGGAAAAAAATGAATAGAATAAAAACAATTACACTTGTGATGCCTTAAAGAGTAATACATTTAATTTGCATATATTTGTTGTTGTTGTTGTCAGTCGGGAAGTTGTGTCCGACCCACCGCGACCCCATGGACAACATTCCTCCAGGCCTTCCTGTCCTCCATCCCCCAGAGTCCACTTAAGCTCACACCAACCACGTCAGTGACTCCATCCAGCCACCTCATCCTCTGCCATCCCCTTCTTTTGCCATCTATTGTTGCTCCAGGGAGTCCTTCCTTCTCATTAGGTGGCCAAAGTATTTGAGTTTCATCTTCTCTATCTGGCCGTCTAAAGAGCAGTCAGGGTTGATCTCCTCTAGGACTGACTGGTTTGATCACCTTGCAGTCCAAGAGACTGGCAGGAGTCTTCTCCAGCACCACAATTCAAAGGCCTCAATTCTTCAGTGCTCGGCTTTCCTTATGGTCCAGCTTTCACAGCCATGCATTGCAACTGGGAAAACCATAGCCTTGTCTATATGTACTTTTGTTGACAGGGTGATGTCTCTGCTTTTTAGTATGCTGTCTAGATTTGCCATAGTTCTCCTCCCCAGGAGCAAGCGTCTTTTAATTTCTTGTCTGCAGTCACCATCTGTGGTGATCTTGGATCCCAGGAAAATAAAATCTGTCACTACCTCCATTTCTTCCCCATCTATTTGCCAGGAAGTGATAGGACTGGATGCCATGATCTTAGTTTTCTTAATGTTGAGTTTCAAGCCAACTTTTGCATATATTATCTGATGAAATTTCAAATTCTGCTTTGTTGGTTTATAAAGTTCCACAAGACTCCCCTGTTGTTGCTATTGTTGCTTTGGTGCAATGGGCAAAGGGTCATATCCAATTAGTACTTCCTGCCAGCTGAACCATTTCCACCAGAAGGAAGGGTGAGGGTCTTTTTTCACCTACAGTCGTTTGCCTCCTGTATCCCACAAAAGAAGTGCAACCATACCTGCCCTTGGTTCTTTCCACCAGAGGTGCCTGCTGTGTCCTGGAGCTGCCACAAAGTACTCTCAGCGAAGTCAATGGCATGGATATCCAAAGAGGATATCCGTGAGTGAAACATCCAAGACTCTCTGCCATCCCACCTCTCCTTACCACATCCGAGAGGGTCATTTTCGGTCTTGAACAGCACGGGGTTAATAAAATGTGCAATGCAGAATAATTATGTAACCACAAAATCCTTTTACTACTTTGGGCACAGTGTAGATACAGTTGATACCCTTTCCATGAATGTGGAAATAGTCCCATTAACTTTAGTGGAACTGATTCCTAAATTGGTGTGTTCAGCATGGCAAGTTGTAAGTGAGCTATGGAAAACAAGAACGCTGATGCTAGTAGGAAGCTCCACTGAGAACAGGAGGAATATCAAAGGATTCTTTTAGATGTTTCTTTACAAATGCAACTTCACAGCTGCCTAGCAGGAAAGTCAGGAAGAATAATAGAGATTAAAGTGCACAAGTGTAGATGGGAGGTTGGCACTAGGGAAGATATAAAATCTTAATTTTGGATAAACCACCAGAAGTTCAAACTAGCCTTCTGTAATTACCCCAAGGAGTTACTTGCCTTGAGAAGTTTCAGCACTTAAAATAAAGCTTGCCAAGACAAGAAATGCAGTTTTATTGAGTATTATTTCCATTCACAAACATCTCTTAGTCATTGGAGGAGGTGCAAATTAAATTGAAAATTAAACATCAGTAAATGCTAAGGAAATCTCTTCAGACTATATAATCTACTGAATGAATCCCAGACCAAACTAGAACTGAAACACAAACATTATGATTTCAAAAGCTAAAACATGTAAACTTTAGCATTAATCATTATATGTAGGCATTTGAGGCTATTTCAAACCATGAGGGACAGAATGGTGGCAGAACCCAGTGTTGGAACATGGGGCTGCCACATACCTGCAGGTGAGGTGGGCCTGATTTAAGCAGAAGAGCGATGGGCAGCAATGAGGCATTGGACTCTTCCACCATGCTGCTGAGCGCTGAGACTGAAAGCAAGTCCACCTGAGACCCTGGGGAGGCAAGAATGACAGGTGAAGGGCGGTACGTGGGTGCCCTCATCTGACTGCCTGTCTTTCGTCCACTTTCAATCACCCCGCCTCAGTTCCCATCAGCACATCATGCCCTGGTTTCTAAGATGTATGGAGACACTTCCTTCTCCAAGTAGAGCACTTAGGATCAGTGTTATTTCTCTTAGGATCAGTGTTATTTCTCAGCATTACATGTGACCCCAGGGGATTAGAAGTCAATCACCTTTTAAAAGCAGAGACAAAAAGGGAAAACACAAGATCACCTGCATTCTCTCTCTCTCTCTCTCTCTCTCTCTCTCTCTCTCTCTCTCTCTCACACACACACACACACACACACACACACACACACACAGAGAGAGAGCAAAGGTAGCCACGCTGGACCATGGGAAGCAGCCAGGAGAGAGGGTGGAAATGACAGCCTCAGTTCGGAAATCTCTCCATTCCCAAAGCAAATGCCACCAAAGATGGCTCAAGCTTTCAGGTGGTCCAGAACTCTTCACTGCAGTTCTGGAATTGCAGCCAACCTTTATGTTTTCAGGAAAGGAGTCAGCTGAGTATGTTTGGCATTTTTTCCATATTAAATAAAGGCTTCGCTTAATGGTGGATTTTGAATTATGACCCACTCTGGATTTTAGATCATTTTAAAGTATTTTCATTCTTTCTCTTTTAACTGATGGCTAGACAAGTAGAGATTCCTTATCTTCCAGTCATGTGATATTGGCCACGAAAAGACAGTTTTTAAAAGATGGAGCTTTGATTGCATTTTGCAGAAAGAATTCCTTTCCTCATGGAGTCGAAGGCCTTGGTTTCTTTTCACAAACACTAAAATATCCTGAATATCTTTGCAGACTCTCTGACAGTGGGAAGTACTTGTGCATGTAGACAAAACTGGAGCTGGCAATCAGAGGAGATTTTGAAGAATCGGAGCAAAAGGAGACAAATACCTCCAAGCAGGTTTCGTTCGGGTTGAATAATGTTGGCACTTGCCTGCCAAAGGACTCCAGAAGCCTTGAGAGTTGTAACTGTCCTTCTACAAGTAAAAAGTGTATTAGCTGTGTGTGCCCCAAGAGCCAGCATTTATGAGCTGGCAGGAGTCCCACGGACAGGTAGGTGTGTGAACCTTTAACCTGCGCCTCCTTATTTGCATCTACTCTTGAACATGCTCCTGAGGATCATGTGATGGGTCCCTGTTGGAAGAGTAGCAAGTCTGTGAATGATTAATGGGAGTGTGTCTCCCCTGCTGGAAATGACTTCATTGCTCCTGAGTAGTCTTTTTGTCAAGCCATTCCTCACAAGTGACTGTATCTGGCAGCCTTTTCTTCGTGACCTAGTCTGTTTATCCAGCTATGGAAATATTTTTCTTTACAAAACAGCAAACCCCATTATGTGTTCCCCCTCCAGAGATACCTCTGAGAAGAACTTAGCAACATGGCCAGTAGGTGCAAAAAATATTTGCGGTCACGCTCTGTTTCACTCTTTTCTTTTCTTTCATGCATGTTCCAGTAAAGAACTAATATTGGTTTTTTCTGCTCTGCCCTGGTGTTGGTGGCAGAGAAATGTGGGGCTGCATATTCTGAGCCACAGGACTACTTGCAAGCAGGAGGCTGTTAGCTTCTCAAGTTGTTAGTTTTGCTTCTGCTGCAGCCATCTTTATGCTGAAGGGCACTCCAGGGCTTCCTGCGAGGGGCCTTCCGAGGCAGCCCTCTGCGGGTCTCTCTCAGGCTGACTCCAAGGCTACATTCTGGGCTGGACTGCCTTCTTAATTGCTCGTGCAAAAAGGGCCGTTGCACAGAAAGCGGAGAGTGCCCAGCACAGGGCAAACACTGGTGCCTGTCACTGTCCCGGGCCCTTTCCAGAGAATCTTCTCTGATGCCATGATTGATCAGGGCCTTAAGGGGAATGCTACTAAATGATGAGGGCAGCAAGGTCCTTGGCCATCTGCTGTTTCCCGGGCAGCAGCACAGGAGGCCCAGATTATGCTGATCTGCATAATCCAGTATTATTGCTGTGTGAATCTGATGGTGTTCTGGAGCTGCCTTCACCGGACTTTGATCTGTCCACAGTATACTCTGCTTCAGCGGTGGCTGGGCAGCGGGAGGCGGGGATCCTTGCAGAATGAGGAGCTGTGGCTTGGCTGGAACGATTGTGCGCACCGTTTGATCCGAGGGAGACCCAGTTTAGCCTTCAGCAAAGGGCTAGTCGACAGGTTCACAGCAGCTCTTTTTCCACCTCCTCCTGTCTTTCAAAGGGGCTTCTCAGCACAGAGTGCAGCCGTGCCAAGAAACAGACAGTGCAGGGGAAATATTTTTCCGATGATGTGTCTAGGCTGAGGAAGCACTCAGATTCTTCCAGGGTAGAGCAGCTGAGAGGGAATTAGCCAGCCAGAGGGAGAGTGGCTGCTTGTTGATCTTTCAGCGATAATGCCGTAACTAAAATTAACCGTGCCAAAGTCCAGTTGTCTAGCCTGTCTCTCCTTTAAATCGTTGTTTGATTTGTGATCCCTCCTGATAAAGGAGAAATGAAAGAAGCTGATAAAACCCAGGTGAGGGATGGGTTGCCTCTGCGCACCTTCACAGGTAGGCAAACTCCGTTGGTTAGACTGAGTTTTCTATTTGCTGCTATAAATGCTTGTTCCTGCAGCAAGACTTGGTGAGGTGTATGCCCAAACTGGGCACAGGTGTGCTCTGGATGTTGCGTCATCACTCACATAGGACTCTCAGTGCTCTGTAGCCGGATAGCTGATACCTTCTCTTTGCCAAGTGCTCCACATTAGTCATGGGCATCCTTGCTTAACAGCAGGGAAATGACTGAGAGATCATCTTCTCCGCAGCAGGACCTTTGGTCTCCACAGCTTGGCAGCACTCTGCGTGAGGCCAGCCAGCTGAAATGCCTCCGAGTGGAAATGCCGCAGGCTCAGGCATTGCAATTCCCCACCCTATCTGCCCTGCCACGCACATGCACACACACACACACACACGCAACCCCTCAGAGCTGGCCCTGGTGTCCCTGCCTGGCAGAAGACAGGCCTCTCTTTGGAGGCATCCTCAGGCTGAAGGGCGGTCCAGTTTAAGGCCGACTTTTGCCCACCAGCAGTGAGCACCTGGATGGTAAACTAGGCAGACGGGGGCATAGGCTGTCTGGTACCGTCTTCTGCACCATGCTTAGATGCACAGTGTTTCTATTAGAATTATAATAGCCACATACAAGTGAGCACGTGCAAATAACATGCAAATAAGCATCCTCTTCCTTGGTGCCCACCTACTGCACACCTAGTTTTCATTACACCTCCCAGCCCCACTTTAGAGCCCATGCCAAACACATCTTCTTACCCCATAGCGAAGAAATGCCTTGCACATTCATGTAAGAATTTCCCCCAAATACTCTTGGCAATTGCTGATCTAAATTGGGAGGCCATGGAGGAGAATCCCTTTGCACAAGGACGGAAGGCGCGAGGTCTGGCCCACAAGAGTTGCTGTGGCATCGCCTGGCAGCCAGTATTGGATCAGACCTGCAGTAATTTTCTAGCTACCATGAATGCATTTTCTTAAAGCAAATTTGTTACCTTTAAAATGCACGTGCCTTCTGCAGAATATATCTGTGCATGTTTTTCTTCCACAGCTGTTTTTCTATGAAGGCAGAGAGCCATCTTTTTTGTAATTTGTCCATAAAAATGGTCAATAAGTGGACTAAATGTATAATAAATACACAAATTATATTTATTCAGAAGTCCTGACACAGGCAAATGTAATGTTGATTTTAAATCACTAGCTTTAAAATGGGGGCAAATTTGCATACACTCCCCAACATCCCAGCTCAGTGTTATGATTAGAATGTGCATTGTGTTTTAATTACTTTAATGAGTGAAATAAGAGTGTTGAGCAATTACAGCTTATTAGGCTTGTGCTAATTAGAATTTAATTTTAACAACTAACAGGCAAACCCTTTTTTTCTGTTTTAAACCTGTGTTTTTTATTCAACTCTGTGGATACTGAAGCTATTATTTGAATGCCAAGCCTGACAAAGGAGCTTGTAATTCAACACAAACCTTCTGTAGGTTCACAAGTTGGGACCTACTGACTGCTTCTTGCAAATCCCCCTTCAGCAAATTAAGTTTATGTGAGCTTATAAACCACACATCAAAGTAGCTTGGAAACAGCACCTGTGCGCTTAAAGCTCGCTGACGCAAGGAGGCTGCAAGAAGGGCCAAAGGTGGGTGGGGAGAGGCCTGTTGCTGGGCAGACTCTTTTTTGTGCCTGGAAACAGGCAGAGGGGAAGCCGTTGGCTCTGGGCTTGTCTCTTGCTGGGCCGCTGATAAAAGCACTCTTCTGTGACTGCCCTATCTGCGAGAGAAATCTCACCTTCACAAGGCATGCGCTTCTTCTCAAAACCCAGCAAACCTCTGCATGATCAAGTCAGATGTGTTTGCTTGTTTGCTTCTGGCCCACTCTTTCCTCGAGTTTGTTTGGAGAAAGCAACCTCCATGCACCAGCCCTGATTCATCCGATGTCCCATAGAGGCGTTTTGCTGTTTGTCTTCCTGCAAACTGAATACGGCATGTCCATGAGCTCAGAGAGCTTCATAAACTGTGGTATCTACAAGCGACTCTTTGTAGGTTCCCCGCGACCCACGCACATTTCAAAGTATTAACACACCTTTCAAACACAGTTTTTAAAAGACATAGCTTAATACTTGGAGGGCAAGTGGGGAAAGTGACTCTGCATAATATTTAAATGCCGTGATTTCTTTTGCAACTTATCTCAGGAACCGGCACGGGTCATGATGTCATTCATAGGCCAAACTACAGACCAGTTTGCATTGTGCAGCTATAATCAGAAACTTCTTACTGGATACTGTTTTCATCATATTGAACCCACCAGCCACTTCATTTGATGAAAACTGAGTTTACATCACGG
This sequence comes from Varanus salvator macromaculatus, assembly GCA_023646645.1. Lineage (NCBI taxonomy): Eukaryota > Metazoa > Chordata > Lepidosauria > Squamata > Varanidae > Varanus > Varanus salvator. The sequence continues at coordinate 94,125,229 of JAIXND010000674.1, forward strand.
CATTATCTTCCAGACTTCTAGGCTGTAAGAAACGCAAACCAAGAACCGGCCATCAGAGCTGAGCGCTGAGCAATGCAGAAAAGAGCCAGCTGGTGAGTGACAAGCCCCACCCCATGGGGCCATGGCAGAAAGACCCCTGGCTTTCCAAACTGTATCTGAAAGGCCCAATGACATAACTGCATTGCAGTCAGCACCTTCCTGCATCAACATCATCACCACCACAACCTCAGATTCCCTCTTGCAAGGAGCTTTAGACAGGTCACATAACTCCCCGCTACGTTTTTATCCCTACCTTGAAGGGTAGGCTATGATGCTTGGTCCAAAGTGAGCTTCATGGCCGAGTCGGGACTATAACTTGGATCTTTCTGGACCCCAGTCCAACACTCTTAACTATCACACCAGCCTGGAAGCTAAATGCCTTTCCCCCCAACCTGTAAACAAACAAACGTAAGAGGGAGCTGAAAGTGCTGCAGTTGAGAAACTAAAGCAAGAGAACGTTGCATTATGTAAAAGCTGCGAGTGTCAGTTTAGTTCTGCCACCAGCTGTTAAAGCAACAGGCTACCTTTTCCCAGTTGCTGTACTCCATTTTTTAATCCATTGAGACTGTTTCCCCCCCTTGTATAATTACATTCCATTTGCTTTCTATCCCAACTTGGCCAAGTGCCAAATACCAAAAGCTATGTGGGCAAAAGACATTCCCTGTTCTGTTGCCAAAACACAATATTGCTGGCAATTCCATGATGACTGCACATATATTTATATCAAAACTTTGCACACACACACAAAGAATATGCAAATCATGGGCACCGGGCGATCCCTCGCCCCAGGCGGTGTGAAGCGCAGCATGGGCCTGGAGGCGGCAGCGGGACTTTGGGGTGGGGAGCCCGCCTGTGCCCCTTTGCTCCTCCGCTGCCCTCAGCCCAGCTTTGGCACATGGGAAGGGACAGGGTGCTCACTTGCTCGTGGAGCAACCCGGTTTGGATGTGCAAATTTAGCTGGAAGCCTGTTTTATTCCATCGGCTTTATACTTGAGTTGCTTACAGCTTCTTAGTTGGACAGGATGCCGGGTGGGTGCAATCACTCTGGGATGGGGGAAGCCTATTTCATGGGTTGGATCCAGGATCTGCCTTCTGCAAACGAAGGCTCAGCTTGCAGAAAGCTTCTCTGCCTGATTTTGGAAGTCCTCTCTCCCCACATACACACACACCAGAGCCCACCCTTTTCAGCAAGGTTTTCTGACTTTTTAATAGCATTTCTGGAGTGCTGGAGAATAAGAAAGAGAAATGCTTAGTTCACACAGCAGCTCCAGCTTAAATTTGGATGCAACCACATGTTTAGCAGGCAATTTTGAAAGCAAGTCACTGCTCCCTTGAGACTGTGTATCAGTTACAATGGGAGTACAGCATTTAAATTCAGAGCCAGTAAAAATTTTATTGATTAATTAATTAATTAATTAAAACATTTCTAGGCCACCCCATCTCAACAAAGCCTCGGGGCGGCTTACAACAGTTAAAAAATACAATATAATAAAATACAATAAAATCATTTTGCTCCACCCAGCAATGTCCTTTGGGTCAGGAGCTGCCTTTCCAGTTGGTTGCCTAACCCAAGATCTTCCCGCCTTGTTCCTAACTCCTGAGGTCAATTTGCCAGTTAAAGGTACAGGCAAATGTGGGAAACGGGAAGCCATTTTGGGTGACAACAGCAGGCAAATCTGTGCCTGCAAAGTGCGCAGGTGGGTGGAAAACAGTTATGCCTTGTGCATTTGCCTTTTTTTTCTTCTCTTCTTTTTTCTTTTCTGATTCTGGCCTCCTGACCTGGATTGTAGAGAGCTATTTTTCAAAAATATTAAGTATTTTCTTTTTTCTGCTATAACTCTTTGAATCTTTTGAACCCAAAGATCACAATATACACAAATAATGTCAGTCTCATTCTATAGCTTTATTATTGACATTTTTTTTGGTATGCAGACTGAGTGATGAAATTTTATGTATCAACAAGAACGTACAAAGAAGCTTTTGTGCTCATGAGAACCAAAGTTTAATTGAAATCCAAAGAATCAAGTACAGAACTGAATTGGAAAATGTAGGCTTTCTATTCCTTTCTGTACATATTTGTGATTGATTTTTAAAAAATTAAATGAATTTAAGCTGTTGTGAACAAAATCTTTAGGACAGATTTTACCCCATAGAAAATTCTTATTTTAAATGCCTTCAGGCTACAATCCTCTATGAACTTAGGACAGAGTAGAAACCTTTGAAAACCATGAGACATGTAGTACAATACTAAATGTATCTATCTACTCAGAAGAAATCCCCATTGACTTCAATGAGGCTTACTGCCAGAATACTCTGTGGGATTGTGCTGCTAGTTTTAAGTAGATGTCTATGGGATTGCATTTCAGGATGACTGGACTTGCTTTTGAATAATAAATGTGTGTGCCTGCATGCATGCACTTTAGAAAGTATTTTAATATGATGAAGTGATGTATTCATACATAAATTTACATCTACTGTAAATGTGTATTTATTGGCCAATGCAAGGGAGATGGGGGTGGGGGGGCTCAGGCGCCGAGCTTGGTTTTTCAGGAGCTGTGGCAGCCCTTTCTTTCTGCAGCCTTTTTGTTTTCTTGCTCTGCTTCAAGGTCTAAGGCAGTGGGACCCACCCTTCTCTTTTTCCTTTCTAGCATTGTCAACAGTGATAGTCTACACACATTCCAAAAGCCCTGGCGCGCCTTGAACTAGCAAATACGGAACCGAGTCCCTTTTGTGACGCCAGGTAATGCAATTTGTTTCACAGCACAGTAGAAAGATAAAGCTGCATGTAGTCATTGAAGGAAAATGTGCTCACTGGGTTTTTCATTGGCTCCTTTGTTAATTGCTGTAAATATATGAAATGTGACTCTTAAAGCTTATTCATTTTGTTTCTGAATAATGGACCATAAATATTGGCACTCGGAGTCTACATCTCGTGGTCTGTATGTTAGCTTCCAAGAGTGGGCTGCCTTGCAAAGTGTCCCCACAGGCATAGCAGGGCGAGAACGCATGACCCCCTCACCCATTCCTCCATCTGGGGTGTTGTTAGTACCACTTCAGCGTCCCCTGCACATCCCTCTGTACCTGCAGAATGGCATGTGGAACTCAGTGTGCTAGTGAGCGGTTTGCGTGACAGACCACACCACACGTGGGTACAAGACACACAGTGGGGCTTGTTTGCACTAGGGTCTCACTGTGGCCACGTTTGGGGTCTGTGCCCACCTCTTCTACTCCCCCCATGGGTCTCCCACTGGTACCCCAGAGGACCCCATGAGGGCACCAAGGTGTCCCTCCCTCCCTGCCACCTCTGTCAGCCATGGGCAAACTGTTGGGGCTTCAGTGTCACTTTCAAAAAATCTGCTTTTCCACTAGTTTTTGCCATCCTGCTTACCCATCCCTGGCAGCCCCAAAGGTCACCAGTGAGTGGTACCTGGGAATGAACCCAAATTCATTTTTGCCAATATTTGCAAAATAGAAGGAAAGCAGGGGAGATACCCCGGGTACACCCCAGGTACACACACACAAATCCCAAAGTTTGTCCAGCCAAGTGTGGTTCTTTCCATGCAAGTTGCCAGAGGGGCAAGGCTCAGACTTCAAACTCCCAGCTCCAAGGCTGTGGGAATCAGAGCTGGGGCAAGACAAGGCTGTGAGGCCACCCCCTTGGTGAACTCTTAAGGGGTTCAGTCTATAGCAGAGTCTGGTTCATTCCACTTCATATTCATCAAGGACGGCATGTGGCGTGGTGGAGAGGAGGAGCCCTACAACTAATCCATGGGATCCTTTCGATGACTAATTCAACATTTACTACCAAGATAATCAGTCTCCTTCTGGACTGAGCTTCTTCAACAGATGATGGAACAGCAGAAAACTCAGGCTGCTGCTGGTTTCATGCTCCATTTCACAGCAAACAGCCCCTGCTTGGGAAACAACACTGTGAATGCAGAAAAAGCGTTTCTTCTTAGAGAGGATCGAGCAGCTGTCTCCTCCTCCTGAAAAGAATCGGAACCTTTGGATAGACTGTCTGAACCCTTGAGAAACCATCAAGGCGGGCTTTGAATGGGGGAGGGGTTGCACATTGGAAGGGCACGGCTCTCCCCACCACCTGCTGCCATGGCTGGGCCCCCTGGGCTAAAGGAAGCCTTCTCGTTGGAATGGTGTCAAGCTAGCAGGCTGCAGGGCCAGCCCCTCTGCGACCCAGAGTGTGGTGCTCATCTCAGGTGGCAAGTCCGGGAGGATGTGGAACGGCACCAGGGCCAGCCCCAGCCCAGTTCCTCTGCTCTGTGTTCAAGGCAACCAGCCCTGTGCTCCCCTAGCTAGCCTGCTGCCCTCAGGGGGAATGGACGCTGCCAGCCCATCGTCAAGACTGAGGCAGGATTCAGCCACTGGTCCAGCTGGCCTCTGCGTGGAATGAGACCGGGGCATCTTGTACTCCAGCAGCCAAAACAGCCTGGGCATGGCCGGCTCTGCAAGGCCCGTCAGGTCAGCAGCATGCAAAGCAGGCATCTGCCGGAAAAGAGAAGGCAGCTTCTCTCCACTGGCCACATGCTCGTTATACTCCTGACTGGGAAGAAGCCTAAGAGGGCAATTCTGCACATGCTTATTCGGACGTAAGGCCTGCTGGGTTCAGGGAGGCTTACCTGCCAGTCAGTGACAGCGGCTGTGGCTCAGTGGTCTGAGCACTGGACTGGGAGACAAACCCAGGTTCTAGCCCCCCTCAGTCAAGGGGCTCGCTGCTTGACTTTGGGCCAGTTGCTGGCTCTCAGCCCACCCTACCTCACAGTGTTGTTGTGAAGATCCTGTAAGCTGTCGTGGGGTCCTTACAAGAGGAAAAAAGGTGGGATATATAATTTAAAATACACAAATGAAACATGCAGGGCTTTTCAGCATAAGTACCCTTCTTTGGAGCTGCTGTCCAGCTACTTAACATCATCCCTATTCACCTCTCCTGAGACCAGAGGAGGTGCCCCAAGAATGCAGTGCACTTTGCTGCGTTGGCCCCCCATTTTCTTTGGGGTCCTGCCTCTGGTGAATGTGAGGTGAGGTGGATCAGGGGTCTAGGTGGCGTCTCCTCATGTTTGTTCCAGGACCTGCAGTGGGTTGCCCAAGCAAAGCCTGAGTGGGGGGATGACCTCCCCAGACTCAAGCTGGGCAGCCCCCATGCACAGAATCGGGGCTGTGACTCCCCCAAGCTGTGTTCTGTGTTTGGCCTGGTGTGGGAACCACCCAGGCCATGTGGACTAGCACAATGATGAGTTTCAACTTTATTTCTGGAACGCTTCCCAGGGAGGTTGGCCACTGCTGCCCACTGCTGATCAATGGCTATTTGCAGTAAGAGTGTACACCTAACTATTGTGCTCTTCTGAGGAATTTCTAGGAGAATCGTGAGGAAAGGGAGGGGGTGTCCCTCTAGTTTTAGCCCCACCCACTTTATTTGAAATGACCAAACTGTTGTTCGGCATAGTCTTGAGGACGAGGTTGCAGTCTGGAAAATGAATCTCTCTTCTAAAACATTCATGACGCCCAAGTCATATTTTAGTGAACAGTTTCAGGTTGGGATAATACAAGATGCTCAAGCAAAACCACTGATGATGGATTGGCCACTTTAGAGCACTTTGCTCTTGGCCCAGCACAGCTTTGCTGAGTTCTGCCTGATTATGCAGTGTGAATTGGCTGGTTCTGTGCCCTGGTCACGAATTCCAGCACATTCACTTTATAATTCAGTGAAGGAGTTAAGAAATACTGCTCACCCCAACCTGGAATCCTTCAGAAAGAGCCATTCCAGCTGCATCTTCTTAGCTGCTGCTCAGAAACCAGCTGTCTTAAATTTTGGAAATCTAAACACCAGCTGAGATTAGATTAACAGAACAAAAGGGTTGGCAGAAGAATTTCAAAAGTGCTGTGAATTGTCAGATAGAATTTTAAAGCAATGGGCAGGCTGATAAGATTCTTCCAATGGAGACCAAGGCAAGACTGGATTTAATTTAAAATTATGTTGCTTGCAAAATGTGGCTGAGTGTTGCTCAGGGAGCTGTTCTGAAACATCCCAGGGTGGCCACTGTCGAAGAAGTCGGCCAGCTGCATGGGAGCAAGCTCCTGATAAGGCTGCTTTCGCTGCATGTTGGCTGCCTCCAAGGGATACAACAGGGATGAAAGCTGAGCATGTTGTACAAGCAGAGGACAGCTGGGGATGTGGGGTCCCCCTCTCTGAGGCCTCGGGGAGCAGCTATCAGCCAAAGTAGGCAATGCTGGGCTAGCATGGTGGATGGCAGGCTCCTGGGTTCCTAGGACAAGTCCTCGATGCGATTGCAATGGCAAGACACACACTTTCCCCACACAGCTGCAAATCCTCACTGAGGTGGAATCGGCATGCAAACACTTGCCGTCCTTGCGTGGCAGGATGCTCAGGGCCAGGGTGGGGTGGGCAACTTGTGGCCCTTCAGATATTTGCTGATGGGAAAGGTAAGCTAACACATCAAGAAAGCTGCAAATGGCCGGTCCCTGCGCTGGGCCTGTGCCCTTCCAGGCAGGGCTCTTTGCCTGTTACTTCCCAATAAACACCTTTGCAGACTGCCTTTAATTCTAGAGGGGGTGTGACTTGGCCATCTTTGCAGTATGGAAGTTGACCATTTATTTATTTATTTGACATATTTATATGCCGCCCCCTTGCAAACAAGCCTCGGGGCGAAGGATTGTCTCATTGAGTTTCTTCCCTGCTCCAGGGGCCTTACAGACAAATAATACATGGACCCTTCCTTAGCCAGCGCCTTCCCTTCCCAGGTGTGGGCAATTGGTGTCTCTCCTGATACTTTGGCCTCCAGTGCCCATCAGTCTGAGCCAGCATGGACAAGGGTGAACAATGATGGCAGCTGTAGGCCAGAACAGCTGGATGTCCACAAGCTGCCTGCCCTGACAGTAGCAGCAATTTCAAATACAGCCTGTTATACAGTGTGTGATTCCTGTATTATTATTAATATTAATAATAATAATAGTTACATCCTACTTTTTCTCCTGAAAGGAACTCAGCGTGTGGCTAACTTAATCCTCTTACGTACTCCTCTCCATTTTTCCTTACACCAACCCTGTGAGGCAGGGTGGTTGAGAGTCTGTGGCTTGCTCAGAGAGCTTCATGACCAAGCGGGGACTAGAACCTGGATCTCCTGAGTCCCGGTCCAGCACTCCCACCACTATGCCACTCTATACTGGTATAGAGCAGAAGTCTGCATATGTATTTGAATGTAGTTCCATATTTCCCAAAATTCAGATCTGGTATAGCAGGAAATGGGAAAGGGGGAAGATTGAAGCAAGATGGATGGATGGATGGATGGATGGATGGATGGATGGAAAGAGTGCACTCAGAATGCATTACATTGCTTGGCAGTTAATGTCCAAGTGTGGGATCGGTCTCCTCCAAAAAGGATTTCAGCTGGCCTTGGATGATGTTCAGTTTTTAAGTGTAGTGAAGGCCTTGTGATTGCTCATTCATGAAAGCAAATAATCATTCTATGCTTACTATTGATGTGTGTACAATAGCCCACAGCGGTGCATGCGTGTGCATGTGCGCGCGCACACTATTATACAGTGCAATGTCTGCCATGGAAAGTAGACATTTCAGATGGTTTCTAGTTTTATTGTGAATTCACTTTCTGCTGTTTATTTTATAATTGCTGCCTTCAGATGTCGACGTGTCTGTGCTTTTAAAAAAAATCATCTGTCAGACTCAGTAAAGGTGAATTCTGCCTCCTCCTTACTAAACATTCCCTCCACTGAAATTGCATCCAACTGGCTCTTGAAGCTTATCCCGCTCCTGGGGTCAGATTTCGCTTTAATAATGGCTGGTTTTATTACATGCAACCAACTTGAGAGGCTGGGAATAAATAAAGCTCTCTGCTCTTTGCGCTTATCATCTTAGATACTTCCACTGATTCAATCAGCGTGATTGGTTTTAATATATGAATATGTGCTTTCCAGGAAATATGATAACCTTTTAATTAATATAAAGTAGCATTTGTCTGTTGGAGGGATGTGAAGTGTAGACCAGCCCTGCCTTGAAACGGCACGCTTCTGGGTGCGCCTGGGCGAAGATGGCGCGGCATGGCTGGCCTCCTTTGCTAGCGGCAGCTCCTCACTGCCGGCCCAGAGAGGCGCCATGTGATGTGGCCATCGGGCAGGCCGGGAGAGCCACTCCTGCATGGCTGGCTGGGGGGTGGCGGTTGCACATGCACCCTTGGATGTTTGTGGGCTATGAATGGGCCGGGGGCGGGGGGTGTTTAAGGTCTCTCTCATCTGGGGCTGATGCCAGAATAATATGGCAGAGGCTCTGAAGAAGCAAGCACTGGGGGAGATTTTTCGCAGTGCATTATATTTTTGCAAAAGGAATTCAGATATTATTCACATTAACCCCTTGAAGCTGATGTAGGTTAGATGGCTGTAGTTGCTGGCTTCCACTTTGAAGTAGGCCTTGCCTGGGGCTGAAGGCACATTTGAGCTTCCAGTTTGCATATTCATCAGACTTCCACATAAGGGATGGTGGATGAGAGTGTTCGCTACTTGTCCTTCCCCTGCACTGCCACAGCCTTTTTCACATTTGGCTTTGCAGTAACAAACACTCTGCCAGCTCTGTGGGCTGCCCCATGGAGTCATGGAGGCGAAAGATGGATAGGCTGTGAGGCAAGAAGGGCAGCAGCTGTTTGTATCATGGAGTCTCCTGCTTCCTGAACAGTTACCGTGTGCTTTGTCCTTTGGGCAGTCCGTCCATCCACCCACCCAGTGTGTGTGGTGTTAGCCAGGGAGGGAGAGAGCATTAAGTCGTGTAGCCTCCCACAGGCTGTGCCAAGGACAGAGAGAATTGCAAGCCCGTAAGAAGCAGGGATAGATACAAGCAAGAACAGGTTGAGCTGGGACTCTCATGGGAGCTGTGCTTGCTACGCCGTGATTGAGGAGCACAATGGGGTGATTCTCACAGTCCTGGCAGGGCCTCTAGAACAGGCTGGGGTCTGCCGGAGACCACGCAGTCCCCTGCCCTGGCTCTTGCCTCGCTGGGCCAGGACTGAGCCTTCTGAAGAGGGATGTGGCAGTGCCCTCCAGGATCTGCAGCAGAGCCTTTGAGATGCTACCCATGGAGGAGGCACTGGACGGCCCCCAACAAGGCCTTCCCATGGCAGGATAGCTGTGGCTTAGGGAGGTAGGGTTGGCTGTTGATATCTCCCAGAGAAGTTGCTCACGGTGACTGCCTTTTCTTTGGGTCTGTCAACAGTGTAAACTAGAGCTGGTTGCAGATGTGTACTCAATCAACTGTTCTGGCCAAGAAGACTCCCCTACTTCACCCTTCCCAGGAGAGCCCTGGACACGCTGGACCTCAGGCAGGAGAACCTGGTGCATGGGACAAGCCGTGGCGTGTGTGAGGGGAGGAATCCCCAAAAATCAGGTGGATGGGGCTTTCCAGAAGCAAGATCTGTTTTCCCTTCAAGATGTGGCCCAGACGCCTGGATCCAAGCAGGGGTCTGGGCCGTGGAACTTCTTTAGGAGGGGGAAGGATACATATATATTTAGCCTGGATTGGCTTCAATATTTGGGGTCCTCCAAGTTACGCCACAGTCTTACTGAAATGTATGACATTCACCTTCCCTCCTTGCAGAGCCTGATGTGGGAAAAAAGAGGATGGGCTGCCTTCCACAGCAAGGAGGAGAACATGGATGAAAACTGACTCCTCCCTCAGCCATGGTGCCGCTGAAGCCCTCTGCCTCATCCCTGCCTCTTGAACGTTCCTCATGGCATCGGTGCACTAAGCGGCATGGAATGGACGGATTATGAGACCCTTGCTGAGCATCCTTCCCGCCGCCTCCCCAATTACAGGGAAGAGGTTTAGGATCCTAAAGCAAAGGTTTAGATTAAACACTGGGAATCTTGGTAGAATTTCCTTCCGAAAGAAAGCTTTCCCTCCAGCTCCGCACTGTTGTGTAATAAGCTAACCCCGGCATAAAAAGTATCTGAGGAATGTAGGAAAGATGCGGCTGTTAAATGACAGCAGCTTCCCCGCTTCCAGATGTGTCTACACTTCCAGCATGCGGCCAGTAGCCAGGGAGGGCCCCAGTCGCAGAAGACTTCCTGGATGGCAGTCATTTGGACTTCATGCTGCTTGCCAAGCATTTTGTTTATTCGGTGCAGCTAAATCCAAAAGAGCTGAAACAAAGTTTATCTTAAAAACATGACCGGCAGACAAAAGGCAGCCCCAGCTCCGATGCGGCACATTTGCTGTTGAGAAAGCAAAAATTAGTGGGCATGTGCAATGCTTGCCTGGAGGGGCTTTCTCTGGGATTGTGGTCAAACATGGTTGCGCATGAGGGCTAATGAGGGCCCACGCAATACCTATGCCAGCACATCGGTTGGACGAGGGCTCTAATTTGCCTCATGGCTGCTTTAATTAACCTATAACAGAAGAAATCGAGAGGTGGCCCTGTTAATGAAAGGGTGTATGGCCAGGCTCCTGAATATTGCTTAGTGGTGTCTCTAGCGGGATGATTATTCTTATTAGTTATAACGGAGGCTGTGGGCAAATGATTCCAGAGGCCTCAGACTGAAGTGGTGTGCACAGATCTTGTTCTAGAAACTGACCCTTTTCACAGCTTGCAAGGGCTCGTTGGTGGAAGTTGCTTTAGAAGGAGCGGTAGAACCGCACCCCGCTTCATAGTTGAACTTAGCTTTTATAGCTGAAATCCGGCTTAGCCATTGCCCAGTTCAACTCGCAGGACACAGGGTCTTTGCTTTTCTGGGCTGTGCAAGGCGGAGCAGAAAGCACAGCTGCACTTTGTTGCTTTAGGAGTGCCCAGCCGAAATGCAGCATCAGCAGTTTCCCCTCAAACCGTTCCATCTGGTTTTGGACACAGAATCAACAAGAAGTGTTGTCCTAGGATGAGTCACTTCTCAGGTTTCCACCCCAAAACCTGGTAAGGCCTAGTTTCGTGAGCACACAAGCACTCTCCGCACTGCGTCGTCGTGTTCTAACATTTCCGTTCCTAGGCAGGGTCTATACAATTGCTTCCACATGGATCATTCCACAGGGGCTTATTACCGCATCTGCACATGGTCACCCCCAGCTGCGTCGCTTGCCGTGTTGCGTGAACCTGGCCAGAGTGGGCTTCTGCTGCCGATGGCTGTTCTGGCCTGAGACCGTGGCCTTGGATTGAGGGCTTGTTTTGTGAGTGGTTGGCTTTGTACAGGTTCTACTTTGCATCTGGAAATAAATGCTTAGGATAGGATAGTTTTGTAACAGGGTCAGAAGATTTACTGTATTTTAGCCTGAAGGTCCTAGTAGTTTAAACTTCTGTGCTTAAAGATATAGGAGTGATTTCTTGCAAAGATGCAGTGAAAACATTCAATGGGAATCCTGTATGTTGTACAGGATCTGAAGCTGGGAAACAAATACATTCAGCCATTTTTATGGAACTGTGTTGACTGCACAAATCTAGAACTCTTTGGTCTATTTTTTGCAATTATAAATATTTAAACATCTCCATTGACTGGATAACTTACTATTTGATAATAAAATGCTGAATTTATACGATTTAGTTTCAGCTAGATGCCAGGTTTGGAGCATCTGACAGAATGACCCCACCAACTGGAAACCAAGGAGTTATGAAGTTACCTTGCCATGGAATCGGAAAAATAAAACTCTACACCCAACTGCTTGTGCTTGCTTTGGAGGATGTGCATTTAGCTACATTCGAGAGTGCTAGTTTTTCTGTTCAGCTGGGGCTGATAAGGTTGACGTCATGTTCTTAGAAGCATGAACAGTGTCTTCAACTCTTACATGTTAGCCCTCCCCAGTCTGGTCCTCTCCAGGTGCTTTTGGACCACAACTCCCATCATTCCTAGGCAGCAATTTTATTTTATTTATATTGCGATTTATATCCTGCCTTTTTCCTACAAAGGGCTCAAGGCAGCTTACATCTCCTCCTCCATCTTATCCCCACAACAACCACCCTGTGAGGTAGGTTGGGCTGAGAGTCTGTGACTGACTCAAAGTCACCCAGTTGGCTCCATGGCTGAGCGGGGACTAGAACCCAGATCACCTGAGTCCCAGTCCCACGCTCTTAACCACTACACCACACTGGCTCTCAGGCATCTGGCAGGCAACACGTTGGGGGAGGCTTTAGGATATGCCAGGTTGCTATGTAGGACTGCCAAGAAGAGCCTGTTTTCCTGACTTTTAACCATGTTCTGTGGTTTCCAGGCCCAATTAAAAGTGCTGGCTTTCACTTATAAGGCCCTGTCTGGCGTGAAGCTGCAGTATCTGAAGGAACACCTCTGTCTATGTATGGGGAATTGAAATGAGTATCTTAAAACCTTCTCAGGTGCCCACACCTTTTGCGGTTAAGTGGGTGGTTACTCCAGGTGGGCCTTCTCACTGTGGACCCCGTCTGTCCACTGCTGTGTATCTGTTATCTTTTAGATTCCAGGTTAACACTGACCAGTTTAACCAAACTTTTTACAACCATTAGGATCTCTCTTCTTGGGGGCTACTGTTGGCTTGTCCAGTGTGTTTTTACTGCTATTTTTGTTTGTTTGTTTAGAATTACATTTTCTCTTTGGTATTCAGTATCCCCTGATGCAAGCGTAGCCAGGCAGTTCAGCTGGCATCTCTAGAAATTTTCTCCTGAAGTATTGCCATGAAAGCAGGCATGCTATCGGGGAAGGCAAAACTTGGGTTTAAGACAGGGTGAGACTAAGTAGTCCCCCAGATGTTGGATGGTAGCCCCCAACTCCCATGATGTTGCGGAAATAGAGGCATGTTTTACAACAGGGCACCATTCTTGTGCGGAAGACTGGTTGTGGGACTGGGCGGAGAGGGGTGCAGGGCAAAAGCATGGGGATGGGTGCTAGGGAGAGCCCCCCATGCCTGCTGGGGGCGCTTCTTGTCAATGCTAGATGAGGCTTCCTGCAGCGTGGTTGGGGGCAGGGGGCACAGCCTGCCTGCGCTGATGTCCACCCTGTGCCTGGCAGCAGGGTGGGGCAGCCCCCCCCCCACGGGTGCCCGTGCTGCACAGAGGGTTGCCTGGACACATGTGGAGGGGGGCAGGCATGGTGTTGTGAGCAGGTGTCGTAGACACTGGCCTGGAGCACAGCTGCTCTAGAGCACGGGTGCTTCACTAGTGAGTAATGGCCGCCTCCACTGAGCAGTGGGGGAAAAGCAAGCGTGACTGTCTGAAGGCACACCGGGGGGGAGGGGTGGCCCAGTGAGGGAAAGAGAGGTGAGAAGGGCAAGAGCAGTGCACCCTGGGATTGAATTGCTGCCATGGGACTGATGGGATACCTGCTGCTGTAGGGAAAATTGGGGGAGGAGGCTGGAAGCCACACAGCATCCTGACCCCAAAAGTCAGCTAAGAAACCCTTCTGCGTAGTAACCACATGGCAGGGTTTGGCGTTATTTGTGGATGCAGCCAGGGGCTATTTCCTTTTCTCTGTGTCAAGGGACTGCCACTCATGGCTCATAGGCAGAGATGTGATAGCACTGTGTGGATGATCTGATTAACACTGTATTCCATAAATGTGGACCATTGCCTTTCCCCTGAAACTCAGTCTTTGGGCTTTTGATGAACACAATGGATATATCTGCACTCCAGTGCAAAGCAGACGACACAGGATCTCCAGAACATGCTGGGATGTGTAGTGCCACTCCACAAGAGGCCCATTCCTCGGGGATTCTGAACTGAGTGGAGACACAAACAGCAGAGGATTCCAGCAGCCCCAGTAAACAGCAGGGAGCTGTCTCTGAGAGCATTTCTAACAAGAGGGGAGTGGGGGCTGGGGGGGGGTTGAGGCTGCAAATACAAGGCCTACATCCAGAATCTTTGTTTTGGAGAAGGGCCTGGAGCAGTGACTTGTTGATTGTGTGAGCCAGTGTGGTGGTGGATGCCGATGATGATATATTTCTGCAGTACCCAAGAGCAGGAGCTCTCTGAGCAGTTTAGGGATTCAAATGCTAGATTGTGATTCAGGGGATCTGAGTTCTAGTTCCCACTCAACCAAGGAGCTCACTGGGTGGCTTTGGGCCAGTCTCTCCCTCTCAGCCCAACTTGTCTTCTATACTTCAGTCTTGTACCTATCCTGAACTTGGCAGTACTTCTGAGCTGCACTGTTTCTGATTGTGCTGTTTTTGCCTTGGAGACCCTCCAAGAAAAGACCACTCTCCTGTCTCTCAAGCTGGGTTCAAGCTCCTCCAACTAAACATCAACATCTAGAAATGATGGTTAACAGCAGTGTGCTTGCTGCTTCATAGGAATATTTGCTGTGTTCATTAGCATTTTTGAGACTTCCTCCTTAAAATGTTGCTTTAGTGCCTTAACAGAGCAATACCGTGCAGATCTACTCAAAGTAGCAACCAACCATACTGAGTTCCCAGGTACTTCTAGGCCTTGGATTACAGCCTGTTTTAGAAGAAAATGAAATGTGTGAAAAAATTGGAATTATTTTGTTAATTCACTAAGATCATTTGTGTTGACCAAGTTTCCTTGGTGCTAGAACCATGCATGCACAACTGTGGCTTAAAGGGAGATTTTTACACCTCAGGAAATTACTGATCTTTGTAAACTCGGTTATTTTATTTAACCTGAAAGGGTTGTAGCAAACCTGCCTTTAAACCTGACCAGAGGCATTTTTGTAATAGGCGTCATTCAAGTTAGCTGCAACTGGAACCCCCAAACCTTTAAACTCCATTTTACATGTTGTTTCATTAATTGCTTATGGACAGGACATCACTGTGTCCCCAAGGACTATTTTACTGAGGAGCAATGTTGTTCTTAGTCGCGAAGTCGTGCCCGACCCATCGTGAGCCCATGGACAACACTCCTCCAGGCCTTCCTGTCCTCCACCATCCCCCAGAGTCCTCTCACGCTCACACCAACTGCCCCAGTGAGTCCATCTAGCCACCTTATTGAGGAGCAATAAGGATTTTTAAAAACCCTTTTGCTGGGGGAAGTAGAACAATTGGCTCATCACAATTTTCCGATTCTCTGCTTGCGCCACTGGGAGGGCAGAGGGTGTGCTGGGTCACAGCAGCCACGGGACGAGGTTTGGGCTGCCCTGGGGAGGATGAGTAGCTCTGTTCATGCCAACTCCGGCAGCTCCAAGAACCGTCCATCCCTCAGAAGTCAGACCAGCTGAGGCGTGTGGGGTGGGCTTGAGAAGAAGGCGGGAAGAGGGAGAGAAAGAGGGGAAGTTTGTTTTCTCTGTGTGTGGGATGACGCCAGTGCAGTTTTGCAGGGTTCTGCTTGGAGATTGTCCCCACTTTGAATTAATTTCCTGCAAAGAGGCAGAGCAACTTTTGGTGTGCAGGCAGACAGACGATTGGGCTCAGGGTGAGTGGTTCTCTCCCTCCATCCTCCTCAGCCTCCCCAAGTATCCCTCTGTGCTTTGCACCTGAACCCATCCCATCTCCCTTCCCTGTCCCAATTGCCACCCTTTTTCACACCTTTCTGATTTCTCAGAACCTTGAAAATGCACAGAAATGTGTGCAAATGTGTGTGATGTAACGTTGTTGCACAAGCCTGCACTTCTGTTCCTCCAAGTGTCAAGTGTAGCCAAGTGCAGTTGATAACATAGACAAACGGATAAAATGAGTGCATGAAGTCTTCTTTGCACACTGTTGCTAAACTGTCGACCTAAAGTTACTGGAAAAGCCATACGGGGATGGAGATAAGACTTCCCCCTTGGCAATGCAATCCTCTGGATTTTAGGTGTTGAACTCACAGTGCTCGGTGCCCTTCACCTTTTCAATGCTTTCCTATCTCCAGAAAGAGGAGATAAAGATTTCCTGTGTCTTTTTTGGAGTACTTTCTGCTGTGCTTATTGCAATTCCCTCGCAGTTCCAAACAAAAATCCTTGAAGGCCACTGAATGGGGCTGCATTGGATGGGGGTCACAAACTCACTGGTGCTGCCCCCCCCATTTGCTCAATCCTGCTCTGCCATCCGCCCCCCCCCCCCCTCGGCCTGGTGTGTCTCTCTAATTTGTGCATTTCCTTTCCTTTTCTTTAACTGGGAAATACATGTCCATTTCATGGCTAGGAACTAAATGAAGGATGAATATAACGAACATTTCTGCTCCATTTGCTCCCTGGCCAGTCAAATTTGCACTTTTTTTCTGGGGAGTAAGTGCAGTTTTTATAGCTGGAAAATAAATATGCAAGGTGCATATTTTCAGATTTCATGGCTGGGAGGTACATGGAATAGACATTTGCATTATACTGTCCAGTTGGGCAGAGGTGAGGAGCACACATTTATTAAACAAAGGAGTTGAAATGCCATTGTGGCTTGAACAACTTCTAGCCTAAGTCATGGGTTGGCCTGTTGCACCAGAACAAGCCACCTTGTGGGAAGTGGTCTCAGTTCAGGCAATAGGACAACCCAGCATGATGAGATACGAGGATGGATTGCCTTGTTGTCTGAACCTGGGGTTACGCAGCATGACAGCTCACGGTGCCTTGTAAATCACAGAGGTTTTTCATGTCTCTTGAACCAAGACTGCTTCCTGCAAGCCACACTGAAGACTCCTGGCTTATTCTAAGGGTTGTGGAACCCAGGATGGCTTAGCATGTTGTCCAGCCTCACATGCCAACAACTTCATTGTGGATTGTGGTGATCAGCTAGTGAACTATGCAGCACCAGTGGAGAAAAACATGTTGTGGCTTCTCATCTCACGGGATGACTTGCTTCCCAAACTTGGCCTATGAAGAAAACTGTGCTGTAGTCGCCTGCCACCTTCCTTGACAGAGCAGCCTCCTGCCATCTAGGCTGCTCCACTGCATGGTGCTTTTTTTTCTTTCCCCTGCCCTCTGGGCACACACAGTGTGCTGTCCACACACTGGCCTTGAATGAGCTTGCTGTCCTTCCAGCGTTCATTGTCCTCTGCGAGGACATTGATCTCCATGCGATCCAACCAGGTAAATAAACGCTTGAAGGTTGTGGACCCCGATTCTGCTTCTCCTTCAACAGCCCAGAATGTCTAAGCACTTCTCATGTCTAAGCATGTCTAAGCTTCCGCTGAACTCGATCCTCATTCCATTTGGAATACCACTGATAAAGAGCTCCCCACTTCTGTGGCTACTATTCCCACATCCATAGCTACAACTTCCTAGCCACTTGGTTTTGAATTATTCCCTCCCTGGGCTTTTAAAAAAAATTATTTTAACTCTGAAGCACTTTCAGTGGCGTCCTTTAGCAGCCGCTTTTCGTGGACTGATTGCAACCATGCACCCTGCACAGGAGGTCAGTGGCCAGGTGTCCTCACACCCCTTCTTCTCACAAGGACCCACTGCTAGGCCTGATTTAAGCAGCAGCTTGGCCACAACTAAGTTGGAGAGAGAACTAGTAAGTGTGGGCACATTTCTGTGATGAAGGCAAACCAGATTGATGAAAACGTCTATGGAAGTTGTGGCTTACAAGCTGGCTGGGTGGCCCATCATGATTTGGTTGAGATCCTGCTCGATTGGAAAGCCAGTACTCTTGGTTGTGTAGCTAGCAGCACTTTCCTCGAGCCAGTCCTGGACAGAGTGATACTAGTCCATGTCGATTTCCAGCGAGCTGCCTGGTCCACTGGGATGTGTTGCACATTATGCTGCTTGAGTACACCAAAGTCTCAAAAGGCCTTGCAAGTTATTATATGGCCGCCCCATTCAGAAATGTCTCCTGCTTGGAGGAGGCCATGTGCTTGTGCTGGTCTTCACTGCCAAGCCCAGTGTCTTGCTTGCCCACAATGTTGTCAGCTGCAAGCAGCCTGGCTGCTCCCATCGAAACCCCCTGGCCTGCTTTCTCTCACCGCTCATATATTCTCCTAAGGGGTTGGGCACTACTAGTCACAGAGGGGCATTGTGCACGTGTCCATGAATGACTGCAATTGGAAATGTCACCAGTCACTGCAAGGAGGTCAGTCTGCTGGACAGGGTTCTTCACGAGGCCACCTGTCTCTGGAAAATGGCCCATGGCAGGCATCGAGGCCACCGTGTCTGAGTTGGACATGCTTATGAAGGAGATGCCAGCTGCTACCAGGGAAGCCCCGGTCCATATAAAAGCAAGTTTGAGGAAAGGCTGTTTCCTGAGCTAACCCAAATGGAGGTGGGTCCTGGTCACCCCTCCAGCCGGTGACCTTGAATACATCTTCATTAAAACAGTGGCATCCACCCTCCTCCAGATATGCAGTGGCTTCATCAGAGAAAAGGCTGGCGGGGAAGGAGGAAACAGAAACCGAGGTCACCTCTCTCCAGTGTCAGCCTGTTCCATCAGAAGATCCCAAGGTAGCAAGCAGAGAGCCTAGTGGGCCTCAAAAAGGGGGGGGGGGCAGCAGGGGGGAGGAACCACTACACTCAACATAGGGTGCTTACATAAGAAGCATGACATTTCTTCTCACCCACTAAGGCGGAGGAACAAAAACATAGCCAAGATCATCTGGGAAACAGCGTGGAAGAACATGTCTGAAGGGATAACCTCAGACTGCATCTTCAAGCAGGCTCAATGTAACACGTGAAATGGCCCAGCTAGAGACTAAAGCTGCCATCATATTCACAGCTAGAGAGGACTAAGTGCTGTTGAACACAGTGGATATTTCTTCTGATTTGACACACATGCAAGTAGCAGCTCAACAGCAAAATGGATACTGGGCCTCAATCACTCCTGCAGGATGGTCCTCCAGGCACGGCTGTAGGCTCCAGCACTCTTGAAATCAGCCATGACCCAGCTCTCTCCTGGAACTTCCTTAGGCTGACACAGACCAGCTCATCAGCCCAGCTGTGATGGTGAACAGCCCCCGAGTGCTGCTCCTCATCCTGAGACCAGGCCTTTGCAGTTCAGCCCTGGTTCACAGTACACTACCAGGCACAGAGAACAGCCAAGCTGAAATCCAGCTACTACTGTTATGCAAAACTGCCCACACAGCACACTTCTCTCAGATGAAGAAGTGTGGGGGCAGTCACTGCCTGCTCCTCTGGTTGTTGAAGGCTACCTCACTCCAGACACAATGGAGCACTGTTGCATCCTGCACAAAATTTGCAAGTCAAGGGGAACATGCTTCTTCACAACAACTCTGATCTCCCCTGCCTAGTAGTTTCCAAATGAGACTTTTTGTAGATAATTAATCACAATCTTCGGGGTACCAGCCAACCTTCAGCGTCGGGTTTTCTTGGGGGTTCGGGGAGTGCTACAGGGAGAGTGAGTGGGGAGAGGCAAAGAGAAGAAAGGTGGAGAAAGGGCGATTAAGGAAGAATGGGTGCCTGCAGCAGGGGCTGCAACAAGAACTGTAAGCTAGGGAGGGAAAAGTGAGAGCTTTGCCATTCTTATTATACGGAATCTAGTATTTTGCAGTTCTTCCACCACCAGCAAGGCGTATGGAGGGAGAAACGGCATGTGGCCACAGCATAAGCTGCAAGCTGATGAACTGAATGGAAAAGGAAATAAAATTTGACTGCCTATAACCACGGGCATTTGGCAGGCACAGGATGGAGGGGAGGGACAGGCAACTGGTTGGCAAAGGCAATGGATCTATAGAAAAAGGCTTACTGCCACAGTGAGGGCACAAGGATGGCAGAATGCTTATTCGGCCACAGCAATGCCACCATCAGTTGGGGAACTGAGAGGGAAGGAAGAGCAGAGCAATCCAGTGATAAGCCCAGCTGTGTCCAGGGATCCAGCTAACCATTCACATTGCATAGTTTGTGAGACCCGACAGCTCTTTGTGTTGTGCACACCCACTCGGCGTCTGGAGCGACGTAATAATATGCAAGCAAAGAAATGGTTGCACAGTCTTTAGCATTCTGCACAGGAAAGGAAACGAAAGAAAACTAAACAAAACAAAAAACTACTTCAAAAGATATTTGAACATGTAATGAAAAAGCAGATTTTTATTATGTGATTTTGTCCATTATCAGCATTGCTGTAAATGGCTTACATTTACTGCAACTTCTGTACAGATGTGTGGCTTTGAATTTACTAGAACAGCAAAATTTAAAATGAAAAATAAATGCTCAACAGTTCCACACAAGATTTTACAGTCCAACATTTCACTGAGTAGGTGGAAAGACATTGTTACTACAGAGTTATTCGGCAGGAATAAAAAACTACAACTTTTTATTTTTAAACAGGAGTCACTTGTTTTAATTTTTACACTGTTTAAAGTTACTGTGATAAAAAATGAAAAAGCTTTTTAATAATGCCATACACCAGCATAATACAGTCTTTGTCCCCATGAAATATCTTTTGTAGAATATACAAAATAGAATGCTGACACACTACTGGATCCGTGCTATTAAGCACGTTGAGTTGTGGTGGTGGCAGAGGTGGAGGCAGTGGAGGGTAAGGACGGGAGGCGGCTATAGTCATGGACACCATCTTTTGCCAGAGAACAAAAGCCTCAGAGAAGACCCTGTAATGTTTTCCACTAATAGGAGGCTTTATCCCTTGCCAGAAAGCATGAAAGTGTGAGTACATTAAGGGTATCAGCCCAATTTATTTCAATGTGGATGGGGTGGGTGGTGGGTGAGGTTCAGTTCTGAAAGAAGCTGGAAACTCTGGTCCCTCTTAAAGAAGTACTTAAGCGAAGTGGCTCAAACACCAGGGCCTTGCCACTCATTCTCTGAAGTATTGTCTGAATCCTCCCACACTCTGGAGTCATAACTGATCTGAAAGGGCCATTAGGATATGTACATTTCGCCCCTGACCTGCTTTATCTCATCACTCATATATTTTCCTAATGTTGGTCTATTGTTCTGTGGTGTTTTAATGACCACATTTCTGTGTGTGTGTTTTTAAAGGAGTTTATTAAAGTGGAATGGGGATAAGAAATGATAAAAACTCCAACATGTAGAATTTGAAATAGCTGCTTTCCTGCAAACACAGCAAGAAAGATAAGGAGGTGTTAACTACTGGAGGCTGGTTTTTTTTTTTTTTTAAATACTCTATTTCCACGTTTTGAATTGAGTGGAATAAAAATAGCCAGTAATGCAGTGTTGCAAAAAACTTGCACAAACACTAGGTGATGCATTTATGCAGGTGATAATGGGTCACAAGGCTTCTGCTTATGCAAACAGAACCACCTCTTTGGATTCAGTTTCACTTTCCTTTGGCACAAGGTGTTACACAGCATGGTGAACAGGGCACATCTTCTGCAAAAAATAATGCTATGCTTGGATCCAATTTCCAAGTTTGAGGGAAAAACATTTTCCTCTTTAACTCACAACTCTGCTGTAAGGGTACATGAAGTCTGTAAGAATTACAGACCATCGCGTAGTGATATCTTGGTATAAAGTCTTTAATACAGTATCAGATCAACAAGAATAATATTTGACTCCAAACTAAACTCTGTGTGCGTATGTAATGTATTTGAACACAGTATCTGATGGAACTTGTTTTTGCAAGTATAGGAGGATTAAGTTCTTTGCACAATTGTTATCATAGTATACACTACCTATCAAAATTAAGGTCTCATCAGCCTCCTGCATGTTGAACAAAATGAAGATGTGGTGGCTGATCTTTTCCTCAAGCTCTTGTACTCAATTATGTGACTGTACACAGAGTATGGCAAGCAGGACTAATTTCAGTCCTCATTTTGCTATCAACTGCCTTCTTTCCTCCTCTGTCCCTAAGATGTAGCTATGTTGTAAAGTGAAGAGGCTCCACTATTAAAGATGGCTGGCACTTGTGTGCACTTTGTGCTCCTTTGCTGTTTTCAGGATGTTGCATTTTTGGTTTGGCTGGCAAGATTGGCAAACTAATTCTAAGCACATTTATTACTTGGAATTCAGTAGCACAGTTTTTAATAGGTTTACTTCAGACTAAGTAGGTGCAGCCTTACAGACCTCCTGACCAGGACGACTCTGGGCTTCCTCTAGAGGACAGGAGGAACACAGAGGCATAGGTCATCTCCATGGTCCTTCACATCACACATTGCTTAGACAGCTGATTTTGGCTAAGTGTTTTGTGCCTGCTGATGAAGAGGGCAGGCTGAGGTTCCAACAGGGTATCTTTTATATTGATGAGCCTCCCTTCCTGCACCCCCCATGCCAGTTCCAAGGTTGGTCTCCCATCCTCAGAGCCACACCTGGCATAAAAGAACTGCACCAGCTGGGAAGGCACTCCACATTTGCAACTCTGGGAGGCTTTCTCCAGGTTGCACCTGGAACTCCCACCTCTCCTATGGCAATAGGAATGTGCCCTAAGGCTCTCAATCCTTTGCTTTATTGGTGAAAGACCTATAAAAATTTCTTTTCTCCAACTGCATGCCTTAATATACTCCGTGAAAAAAATCATTCCTATTAGTTTCCATGTGCGATTCTAAAATTCAGCATGCATATCTGGAGCTATCCAAATCATTTCCATGTCAGCATGATATGGCAAGGCACTGAAGAGGCAGAAGTCAGAATTTTCCCTGCTTTATTTGAAATTCCCCCAGCATGAAAAAGACTAGCCAGACAAGAAACACATGTTTTGTCGAATGCTTATGTACTTCAAATGGCTTAACACATTTAAATTGAAAGTTCTTTTCCAGAATGAACATTTGCATTTAAAAAAAAAAAATAAAGTCCATAAACTGAACAAATACATGAAATTGAAAGAATCAGAGCCTCTTTTCCACCACTAAATTACTTGGTTGCATGTAGTCATAGTACTGATTTCTATATACCGCAGTTGTGTTGATAAACAACCACAGATACTTTTGTCAATGCACAACATTGCTAGCTTTCTTAAACTTGGTATCAGGGATGAATATGTTCAATACAGAAATGTCACTTTCCAAATTTTCGTCATGCTTTACCTATTCAGGAGCCTCTTTGAAACCAAATACTTGAGTCTTTTGACATTAGGTAAAAACAGGCAGAATACACAATTTCATCCCAATGGTTTGCAAACTACTGTTAAAATACTCTCTGCAGCTTAGATAAACTGTTAAACATACATGAAGAGCTTATTCAGCAAGAAAGGCAGGTTGCTTACCTCTTTCTGGGTGTTCTTTCAGCGATCATCTGTGCAATTAAACAACGGTGTTCTATGCCTAGGCAGAACATCTTCAGAAGCTTCTAGAGCATTAGTCTGGAAGCTGACACTCCTACAGAGAAACACTCAGAACATTCTCAGTGATGCGGCTGCGTAGCAGTCACAAGAGCGCTGTATAAGGAAGGTGTTCATCTTATCCTGCCCTCCGCATAAAAATGAGGAAGTGCAGGAGTGCCAACCATATAGCTAGAAGCTCCCAAGATGCTGGGCTTATGTGCAGTACTCAATTGTGGGATTGCACAGAAACCACAAAGGATTACGGTTATTAAATGTGATATTTTACTCCCAAGTATAACAGCAAGGGATTTTCATTTATAAGCCTAACATTTAAAAAGAGGATTAAGAAAAGCCAAAAATAGCTTAGGTAAAATTTGTTTTACCAAGAACATTTCCATTGAATAATTAGAAATGCATTTAGTAGACTGTGTCCAAACTATGTTCTATTATTTACATATTGCTGGTACCTGTATGCATTTTATTGCCAAATTTGCCTAGCTGTTTTGCTGTGCTCCGTGATGCTGTTATACGAAAGTAACCCCAATTGTCCAGTGGTGTGAATGTGTAGGCAAATGCATACATGAACACACTATTTCAAGTTTATGCTGTTTGCAATGGGGGTCAAATATACCTGCACAGCTGCTGCAGGTTAGGTTTTGGAATGTGAGGGAACCAAGGACACAGGCTGGATCATTACATTCAATTTCCAACCTATGCTTTTTCTTCCAGAAGTCTAACAGATTTAGGTTTCAGCCCCAGGAACTCCCACTGAATACAGACAAGTTCCTTTAAAATAAAAACGGAAAAACAACAACTGAAGCACACATAATAAAACTAGAGTACCTCTTTAGATACTTCAGAACAATGCTGCCAGGATTAATACTTCGAGACAAACCACAATTTGTATGGATTACCATTCAACACATTTTGTGACCCCTAGAAAAAATATATCACGTGTCATGATAAAGCAATCTGTCATCTAAAAACCATTTTTATGATACACTATACAAGCTATTTTTACAATAAGTTGATTAACTGCTTTAAAGCTGTAGTAGCTCTTCCTTTCTTTTCATCAAACACCACTACCAAATTATATATAACTGAAAGTGTCATTAACCAAAATATATTAGTAGCTTCTTATCAAATTTTGTTGTTAACTCTGGTTAACAAATCCCATTATTAAAGTCATTTTTACAGAAATATTTAGGCCACTTAGAACAAAAGTCTTTTCTTCTTCTTTCTTTAGAGTGGCATAAGCATTTTAAATCTTCTGAAAATTCCTAAAGTGCTCAGAGGATGGGCTACTACAGCTTACAAATTGTTTAAAAAAGAACAAAAAAATAACAAGGAAAAATTCACAAGACATATATGGTTGTTTTATGGCACACTAGTAGTTTGATACAGAAGGGATGGAGCTGTACAGAGATTAAATCCTACTCTAAGCCGCAAAATCAATAGCGGAAATTGCATGTTTTCTAGGAAATAAGGTAGGTTCATTTGGGTGACAAAGTAAAAATGGGTGCATAACCATACACAGGTTTGGGATTTTTATTTTCCACAAAAGATTTTTTTAATTCTTCTTCTGGTAGTTTGGTCTATTTTATTCTCTGCATAAAGGTAAAAATCTTATCAGAAGTAAAATTTTTAAGAAACCTTATAAACATTATATATATATTTATATATATATATATATATAGAGGGCATAACTGCAACAATTTTGTAAATCAATGTTACCTGTATGTATTATATGTAAAGTTATATATATGTGTACATGTGTGTGTGTGTATACAACATGCACACGCACACACACATGCATACATGTCCTGACTGTGAAAACCAATAGCAATTGAGCCACCAACTAAAAATGGAGCCAGGTTTGTACATGTTTGCCTCAATCCAGCGAGTGATCTGCAAGTAGAAATTGGCTTCTTTCTGCTTACTGATCTGCTTTCCTGGGGCTACAAACAGCTGCTGTGATGGTGAGCCCTGGTGGTCAGGACCCAGGGTATCACTGCCCTGGCCATGCACTGCCCAACCAATGAGCGGCGCTAGCAGTAGTGATTACAGCTTAGCTGGAAGGGAGCAGCCCTTTCTAAATGGGGCCATTGGTTGCAACTCAATAATTCTGAGAACTCCACAGAGGCAACTTTGCATTTTTGGGGGGTGACAAACATGAATTAGTTAAAAATATTATTTTTAAAAGCACAGGTTTTGTGGCTTCTCAGTTATGTTCAAAGAAAAAGTAGACATGCCAATTTCTGTGCACATCAATTTTGTTCTGCACCATAACAGCTGCTCTGGATTGTGGCCACTGTATATATATAATATACACTGATATATATACAAAGTACACACATATGGCAATAAACTGAGTATGGAAAAAGTTAATTTCTCCATGTTAGAAGTAAACTTTTTGAACAATAATGCATATTTTCCTGAAGATTTCCTGATGGGCAGTCTAGACTGATCTTTTTGCTGTCAATCTGGCCCAGGATCCTTTCAATTATGGCTATTGCATTAAATGCAAATATTTATCTCGGCCATTTTAAAAAGTTTGTGTTCATACACAACTGTTTAAGACAGAGCTATTTTTCCAGTAGCTCACATAAGTTGCTTGGCCGATATCAAATGCATGCATTTCCAGTGTTCAGGTTAGATCTGAAATACATTTCCATCCCTATGCCCCTTGAAGAAAGCTAAATTTATAGTCCTGATCAGAATAGAAAAGCCAATGTTCACATGAGTATACTTAAAGATTAATATCTAGAGGTCGTTAAGCTATGAGCTGCCCCACTTTAAAAAAACAGCTGTACAATAGGCATCTTGAAGTTTTACAAAAATTATGTAAGAAAAAATGAGCAAGCTTAGTTCACTGTATATAAAGTTAAAGGAAATTGCTAAAACCAGACAGTAATAGCTATAAAAGGCACAACTTCCCTTTTCTGATATACAGTTGTAAACTTTCTTCATGTTACATGCATAAATCAAAAATGCTACTTTTAACTATACAAAAAATCTATACCAAAACAAAAACCTAGAAAACTTTATCCAGCCAACTGCAGACATTTCTAGCAGAATGTTGACAATGTAGCTTCTGAACTTGACAATGCTGCTTTTGGTGCATCCTATACTGCCAGCATGATGGTATATGTGGAGGAAAAATCCCAACCCATATTTCTTTCCTTCTTCCTGCAATCAGTCAGTTTGAGGCATCTTCTTCTGAAACCTAGGTCTTGGCCCTCTGTAAACCACATGTAGTGCATAATTACAAAACAAAAACAAGAACACCCAATATAGTTGCAAGGACAAAATTAACAAGTCTTTTAGTTTATAAAAAAGAAGCTATAATTTGACTTTTTTCTTAAGGCAATCTTTCTGTATTAAGGCAGTCACTTCTGATGAAATAAGAGTTTCTTGATATTCCCATTTGAGTATTTTGGTAACTGATTGCTGATGATTTCTGCCAACATTTCTGGAAACTCAATACTCATGGATTTATCCAAAAACGTTTGGAAGCAAAAAGTTAGAAGATTCTCAACCACCTGCAAATAATAAGAGAGACATGTGAAGCCAACCTTCATGCACAAAAATACGTGTTACTGCTGTGTTGCAAAGTATTTTAAAACAGGATTAATTTATTAATACTTTTTTCTATGAGGTACATTAAGTAAAAGACTGCAAGTAAAAGCCAAACAGGAGTTGTCTTCTCCCCAACCCAAATCTGCTCTGGAGGGTCTCTCAACATTCCAGACCAGTTCTAGAGAAATGCAGGGGAGGTTTTTAATGCACTAATGATTTTATTTCTGCTGATGAAAGGATACCACTCAATTCAATCATATAATACAAAATATTGAATGATAAAGAATATATTTCAGCTCAAATGAAACTGGAAAAAAACTGGTTCAACTCAAATATCACAGCAAATTACAGTATGCACCATGATTTGAACTTCCAAATGTACAACCTAGCCTTGGTTTATAGTTGCGTGTCCACTTCTGTTCGGTGCCCATTTTTCTTGGTATTGTTGAATCCAGAAGAGCAGCAATGGAATTAACTATGGCATGTTGATTCAGGCATCATGTCAACCATAAATTAGAAAAAATAGTTTGCAAACACACTTATACCATAGCTATGACTGCAGGTTATAACCATTTGGTACTACTTTGACAGAACAGTATTTGATCCGATAAAGACCTCTGTCATAGAACAAAGAGACGGGCACTTTTTGGGGATTCCCCTTTCCTGTCTGCATCCCCTGACACACTGTTTCAAGGGATCCCACAAACAGCTGGAGCACCCAGGTGGACAGAAAATAGTGGCCCACTTTGTTCCGCTGATGGAAGCCTCTGCTGAAGCCAAGGATCATCTGTCAGGGGAAGGACATGGCTTGTTGTTCAATAACAAACCACTTATTATAAAATAAATATCACACTGGGCCATAATTAAACTTCCTTCATCACAAAGCAAAGCTTCAGTTCTACCAAAACAGCAAGTTATTTAAAGAAAAATCTTGCTTTGATGTCCTCATATTTTGGTGTTTCACAGAGAAAAGTAATGTTACTAGACTGTAGCGAAGAGTGGTTGAAAATTATTGAAGCCAACACATGAATGAACTGAAAAACCACTGCTGGAATGTTTATATCTGTTATATATCCTGCCTTCTGCCAAACAATGATTACATTAAATGAAAATACTCCAGAATGGACCATCACATTAACTGTGACTAAACTTTTCATAAGCCTGAAGGATAAGCCTTTCAATCCTTCCGGAAAACAATCATGCACTACTTTGGCTTTCTTTCCTGTAAAGCAGAGACTAGGATCACCTTTCTTTGGGTTAGAGTTTTCTAGATTTGGCATTCAAAAGGCAGGCAAAGCAAAGTGGGAATCCACCAAACAGACAAGGAAAGGCAGGCAAGGAAAACAATTATCTGGTAAACTATCCACTGTGAAATATGCAGTCCAGTCTGAGATGGGAGGCCCTCCAATCTCTCTGGATGAACCCTGTGGATGACTGAGGGTGCCAGAAGCTGCCCTCTATTCTCTTTTCCCCTGCATGAAATAATAATCATACTATAACCAAATAGCCCAAAGCACTAAAGCTGAACACTAACTTTAGCCAGAAGGATGAAGAAAACACTGAATTTATGCAGAATTTACCAAGCACTTTGAAGGGATTAACAGGAAAGTCAATAAAGGAGATATTGATGAGGAACTGGGAATAAGAATGGAACAGGAAGCAAAAGAAGCAGCAAACAATCCATTGCACCACATGGTACAGAACCTTTAATACAGTACTCCAGGCAAAACAATAAAACTACTGCACCAAGTTCAACCAGCATCCACAGGGCCAAAGTACAGCATTCAGATGACATCAAAGAATGGTGACAAGTCATCCTTCCAAGTCCTGTTTCTATCATTTTCTTCAGCCCACTCTCAGCAGATTGGTTTCTGTCAATCATGACCTAGTTGTCTTTCATCCTTCACCATCTTAAGAAACTTAAGAGTACCTAAATCTAAAACAGACCATGGGTTAATGCAAGGGTTGTTTAATCCTTACATGACCCATGTTAGTTGGAATCATGTGACACATCAATTCACCAAGGCTGGGCTGCATGTTCAAAATGGTGGCTGCATGCACCCTGTACATACAGCTGCAACTATGTTATTTATCCATTTTTGCCCTTGAAACCACAAAAGGCTTATAATCTCATTTCTTCAGACAAAACATCAGATTTTTATCATCAAAAAGCAGGTTTTAAAGATTAGGTCCTGTATCATCTCTTTGCTGCTCAATAATATTGAGGAACTTAAATTTGCAGTTCTGTGCATAAGTATTCTTGCCATTATCCAGATTCTATCCGCATTTTAATACCAATTGTCCAGAATAAATGTACAAAATCACATATGTCTCAAAGCTTACATCATGCATGGAGTCCAGAAGTTTCGTCAGTTGATAAAAGCGTTGCCAATTCTGGCTTGAATTCCCTTCTCTCTTCACTATGGCTTTCCCCAACTCTTTGATGTAGGTCATACGAATTTCATCAAATAAGGCCTGACTTCTCAAGCCCTCCTTGGGAACTAAAATATTGAGAATTGGTTTTTAGAAGATTCAAGTCTCTGTATGTCCTATTATGAAATTAAATGTTACATTTTCACATTTATAATACATAGAAAAGAGAGAACCACCACTTTAAACTGTGCAGATCTATACAATGAAATGGACACAAGGAATATTTATATAAAATTAACATTAGGGTCAACAGATCTGAAGAGCACAAACTCCAAGATACCATATTTCAAAACAGAAAGCCCTGTACTGTGGCCATGTTGACAGATAAACATGCACTACAGAAACTTCTAAGTGGCCATGTCCAGACATACATATACATGATTTGACTAAAGTTCATCATTACTAACTTAAATCCCATTCTGTCAGCAGGTCTACTCTAAGTAAGCCTAATGACAGTTATAATCCATTATTAGGAATTTTGCATCTAAACAACATATCACTCCTTATACTGCATTTTGAAAAAGGCATCTACAGACTACCTTTCCATAGATTTATTAGATTCATTTCAATTTGAATGGGATTTCCCTTGCCCAAATATTTATTCACACCAATAGTGTCATTCTTGTTGTCCTCTATCGTCTTGTTGGTGGAAAAATCACTTGGTGCAGGAGTAAATATTGGTTGACGTTACTGTTATATAGACAATACTTTCAACATCAAAACATTTTTGCACCATTATCGGGTGAGGGAACTGTCTTAATATACAAAAGGTCTTGCACTCGCCTTATCAGTAAATTACATATTAACAACAAATATTCGAAGTCTGATGAACCCATAGTGACACTAAGTCTCTGTGAACTGGATCACAGCGGGGCAGATTTCAGTTTCAGTTTAAGCTATCATTTTAGTTCACAGTTCAATGTTAAAGGAAGAACTACAACTTCAACACTGCAAAAGGAAGTACCAAACAAAAGATGACAGCAAGAAAAGCAACAATCACATACTTGTAGAGAGAAGCAACAAAGTTTTCATGCAGAGGTATTCTTCGTATGAAACTTGAAGCCGTGCTAACTCATTAGTAACCATCAGCAAACGTTTGCATTGTTCATACATACAAGGTAAATTCATTCTTTGCCTGAGGAAAAAGCATACACATCCACATCAGTACAAAAGGGACCAATCATACTCTGCATGGATTCATTCTAGTATCCAATGAATATCCTCATCATCAATCAAAGAATAAACTCGAACAGTTTTCTAAGACCACAATTTTGTTATCTGGCAGCTTAATTGTTTCCACAGACCTAGCGGTGTGAAGGCTGTGAAAAAGATCTGAAAAATTCTTTTTCCTGGTTCTCCTCCTCCATTTCTCCCATGTTTTGATCTCTCCCTCCCTTCCCCTGCTACTCCAGCATCAAGACATGCTTTTTAATCAGCTTTGTCTGGTATGCTAACTGTCCTTCTCTGTAGGAAGTTGTTCTTGCCACAGTTGCTGATGCCCAAGATCATATCATCTCATGTCCATGGGCTCATAACAAAAGCCAGCAGCAAAAAACTAGTAATATATTTTGATTAAATTACATTAGCAAGTCTTAATTTACCTATTCCCAAAATGAGGCTGAAAACCTGTATTTACCTGAAAGTAATGGGACTTGCTTCTTAGACATGCATACAATTGCACTGTAAATGTCAATTCAGTATGAAACACTATCCCTATTATAAGCAAGCTTAACTAAACTTTCTCAATTTGTAGAAAACCAATTTTATGTAAGAAGGGGGATTAACTTTTAAATTGGTGCTGCAATCTAAATATTATAATGTGATACTGGGTTAGATACTGATTTTTATTCTGCAGGGAGTGTCCTTAAAGCCTGCCTCAGAACTCCAAGTTTCCATTTAGCAATCATGCTAAATTTAGCCAGAACTGGGAGAATCAGATAGGAGCAGCTTTGAGTTGGTAGAACCAAGGGAATGCGTGACTTAACTGAAGTGGATATAACTTGGAGCTACCAGTCTGACCTTGATAATTTGACTGACATTTTAAGTTGGCAGCCATATATATTGGGAAGATGCTCTTTCAGTGAGCATTTCACATTAGGATATGTGCTCAATTTTTGTTTGGATTCCTCAACTAATTTTTCTTAACCAGTCAACACTCAGCATTGCATTGTGCTAAGTAGGTGTGTTTTGCTATTAAAGAGAACCAAGAATGTGATTTGCATGTAATTATGGCCTGAAAGTGCACAAGTGAGAATAATTATATAAAATAAACACGAACAGTAAGTGCAACGCTCCTGCAGATAACCTTCCCTTCCATGAAAATGAGTAAGGAATAATGATATGGTGCTACAGCAAATCTGCAATGTAAATACATTATAACTACCCTGCAATTACAATTCCCACTTCCTCTTGTGGCATATGCTATGTGAATACACTTGTTGCTATTCTGAGGTGTGCATGTGGATTTTTAAATAGCACAGACCAAAGTTCCAAGTAATGCTATCTGTTCTGAACCCAAGTTCAATCTTGATGGCCCTATTTTTCATTTGCTAAGAAACTACACTTCTATTTAAAAATGTCTGCCTGACTTTCATACTATTTAAAGTGGTTTACTATTTTATGAAAGCAATAAATCCATGAATAATACATTTAAAGAGAGGTAGTAAAGTAGTTCACATATTTTATTAACATTCCTGAAAGGTAAGTTAGAGAAAGAGAAACTGGACTAATATCAGTTTTAGACCAATAAGTCTAAAACAGAGTGGCAACCAGAAAATCCTAAGCTAATTCTCTATCCATTACATCACACTGGTTTCTTGCTTGATTTTACTATCTATTCAGGTTGCTGTATTTAGCACTCATTAGTGCAGCATTTCTGTCACTTGACAAAACAAACAAACAAACCACCAGTATACATTTTTAAGCTGTTTTTAATTTTTAATTGCCTGAAATCATTACCTGCTTAACAGATAGACATAGAAACACAGAAACAGAGCAAGTCAGAAGGGGTCTCCTGGGGCATCTAGTCTGACCCCTGGTTTCAGCAGGCTCCGCTCACGACATGCCCACCATGTGCATGTTCAGCCTATCCTTGAACACCCTCACCGATGGGGCCTTAACGACCACCCGTGGAAGCCCATTCCACACCCTCGGGGTCCTGACTGTCAGGAAGTGCTTCCTGGCATCTAAATGGAACCTGAGCTTTGCTCTGTTGGAGCGCGTCCTGCCTTCCTCTGCAGGGGAGAAAAGGTCTCACCCGTCTCCGTGTGACATCCCCTCACATACCTGTATGTCACCAACAGATCCCCTCTGAGTCTCCTCTTCTCCAGGCTGGAGAGACCCAGTTCCCTCAGTCTCACCTCGTACCCCATCCCCTGCAAACCGGCCACCAACCTTGTGGCCCTATGCTGCACTGACTCTAACCTGGCTATATACTTCCTGTAATGAGGAACCCAAAACTGAGCACGATACTCCAGTTGCAGACGCACCAGAGTCGTATAGAGCGGTAGTAATACCTCTCTTGATCTAGAAGCCACACTTCTGGCTATGCAACAAAGGGGGGCATTTGCCCTCTTGACCTCCACATCACACTGCTGACTCATGTTTAGCCTGCAGTCAACCAGTACCCTGCGGTCCCTTTCGCAAGTGCTGCTCTCCAGCCATTTCTCCCCTAACCTGTACTTATGACAGCTATTCCTGTGCCCCAAGTGCAAGACCTTGCACTTATCCACATTGGACGTCATCCTGTTGTCTCCTGCCCACTTCCATAGTCTGTCCAGATCCTTTTGGATCTGGAGTACCTGCTCCTCAGTTGTGGCCACTGCTCCAGCTTTAGTATCGTCTGCAAATTTGATCAGCAGACTGTTCACCCCTTCTTCCATGTCATTTATGAAAAGATTAAACAGGATCGGCCCCAAGACAGAGCCCTGGGGAACCCCGCTTGTCACTGGCCGTCATCCCGATGATTTCCCACTAATGGTTACCCTCTGCTTTCGGTCAGTCAACCATGCCCTAATCCACCAGACAGTGCTTTGGTGTATCCCAAAACTCCTCAGTTTCTCAACCATGGGGCACTTTGTCAAAGGCCTTGCTGAAATCCAGGTAAACCACATCCACTGCATCCCCTCCATCTAGCCATCTCGAAACCTTGTCATAGAATTCCACAAGGCTTGTCTGGCAGGATCTGTTTTTGCGGAAGCTGTGTTGTGTGGCTGCCAGCCTCCCTTCCCTATCTAGCATCACTAGATCTCTCTCTATTATGAGCCTTTCCATTGTTTTTCCTACAATGGATGTAAGGCTAACAGGTCTGTAATTCCCCATGTCCCTTCAACTACCCTTTCTGAAAATTGGGACCACTGATGCCGCCCTCCAGTCCTCTGAAACTTCACCCGTTCTCCATGAGGCCTTAAAAATGGAGGCCAGCGGGCGTGAGAGAACCCCTGCCAACTCTCTAAGTACTCTTGGGTGTAACCCATCAGGGCCTGGCGCCTTTGTAATGTCCAATGCCCCGAGGAGCCCCTCGACTTCAAGGGGGGTGACTCTAATCTGTGCCCCTAACACTGACAGCTACCCATCATTTAAAAAAAATGCCAACCCAGTATTTATCCATAGGCTTGAACAAAAAGTAGTAAATGAGGAATTTACACCACTGGGCCCATGGATAAATATCCTGCAGTTCAGAATGATGGGAGCTGAGCTGCTAATACATCTATGTCTCAGCACATGCAGAAGCCTAATTCATATTTCCAGTTCATCCTTTGCTTCTTTTAAAATAGTACTTCAATCCAGGCTAAGGCTTTGTTCTAAGGAACACCACGGGGGTAGAAGATAAGTTTAGCAAGCACCATCCAGGACTGATATGTTAATTGTGGTCCAAAATATTAACTGTTTTTATGGTGTTGTTCTGGGACTGGCAACAGAAGTGCTGCCAAAACCCCACACATTTTTCTGAGTGTCTGCTGAGGCTCCCTCCTGCATGATTAACTTTTCAGGGGATTGAAAATATACCCTGCACAGCTGGGAAGTATCAGAGCTCCTAGATTCTGATGTCCTGTTCTTTTCCTTTCCCTTGCTCAGGACACCTATGGGCCTCACTTGGGCCCCTCCATTCATTAGGGAAAAGTAAGAGGGCTGCCAGCTGGAGACTAGAGCTTTGCTGCTTTCAAGCCAGCTAAACTGAAAGGAATATTGGTCCTACAAGAGTCCTAATGAAGCAAATGTTAGGGAAGTTCTTTTCAAAACCTTTCTGCTTCTTTTCAAAACCTTTCTCTAACAACCAGGTAAAGGAAAATGTTTTCTCTTGTTCTGCCATTTCTATGTTCAAGCTAGGCAGTACCTGAATGCTCCTTAATGGCCAAATTATCAGATGGGCCATCTGCCCTGAGTGTCATTATTTGATAAAAAGATGGAATATTAAACAAACATATTTAATCTTATGGGAAATATGAGAAAAGGTAGAGGTGCTCAATTCCTACTTTGCCTCAGTCTTCTCCTGCAAGAAAAACTACAAAAAAGAGGAAGTACAAGCTGAAAGTGAGAGATGGCAGCCCAAGATTGACAGACAAATGGTCAAAATGTCTAGATGAAATAAACACATTCTAATTGTCAGGGCCTCGTGGACGCCATTCTAAAGTCAGGAAAGAACTAGCAGAGGAACTCTCAGAACCTCTTGCTATTATTTTTTATAAATTCTGGAAAACAGGAGGAAATGCCAGATGACAGAAGAGGGGCTAATGTCCCCATCTCAAAAAAAGGGAAAACAGATGAACCTGGGAACTACAGACCAGTTAGTCTAACATCAATCTCTGGAAAAAATCTGGAGCAAATTATTTAAAAAATCATTCTGCAAGCAACTTGAAGAAAATGCAGTGATTAATAAAAACTAACATGGCTTCATCAAAAACAAATTCTGTTGGATTAATCTCATTTTTTTTGACTTGGTAACATCCCAAATGGACAGAGGAAACACTGTGGACAGTATCCACCTTAACTTTAGCATAGTGCTCCATAACAACCTGGTAAGTGAATTAGCAAAAAGTGGACTAGGTAGAAAAACTATTAGGCAGATGCAAAATTGGCTGCTAAATCAGACACAAAGAGTGCTCATCAATGGCACCTTCTCAAACTGGAATAAAGTAACTAGTTTGGGTTCTGCAACGTTCAGTCATAGGCCCAGTGCTCTTCAACATCTTTATTATTGATTTAGATGAGGAAGTACAAGGAACGATAATCAAATTTGTAGATGTTTCAAAACTGGGTGGAATAAAAAACACCCTAGAAGACAGAATGAAGATCCAGGGCAATCCTGAACACTTGACTGAAAGCAACAGAATGAGATTCAATAGGGACAAATGCCAAGTCCTCCACCTAGGAAAAAGAAACCAAATGCATCAATACAAGGTGTGGAATATGTGACTCAACAGAACAGAAAAGGAAAAAGGCCTTGGAGTTACTATGGACAACAGGCTAAATATAAGCCAACAATATGATGCAGCTACAAAAGGGGCAAATGTTCTTTTGGGATGCATTAATAGAAGTATTACTTTGAAATCACAAAGTAGTAATTCACCTATACTCTTCACTAGTCAAACCTTATCTAGAATACTGTGACCAGTTCTGGGCAACAAGATTTAAGAAAGATGCAGAAAAATTAGAAAGTGTCCAGAGGAAGGCAACAAAAATAATGCAGAGTTTGGAAACATTGCCCTAGAGACTGAGAGAACTGGCCATGTACAGCCTTGAAAAGTTAAGACTGAGGGGGGAGATGATATCCCTCTATAAGTACCTCAAAAGCTGTCACAGAGAAGAAGGTCAAGATCTCTTCTCACTGATATCAGAGTGTAGGACATGGAATAATCAACTCAAGTTATAACAATCCAGGTTAAGGCTAGATAGCAGGGAAAGGTTCCTCACTGTCAGAGCAGTATGACAGGGGAACCAGTTGTCCAAAGAAGTTGTGGCCTCTCCCACACTAGAGACATTCAGAAAGAAACTGGACAGTCATGAAACTGAATGGGATGGTGTAAACTGGTGACCTACAACACCAGGGCATTGGAGCCAATGGCCTTCTGGCCTCTTCCAACTCTACTGTTCTATGATTCTATAAAATACCTTCTGTCAGACAGAATTCCATCAGTAATATTAGCTGTCACCAAATCATCTCAGCAGGCGTAAGACCAAGGAAGCAATTATCTGATCTTAGAAGGCTGTTCCAGGAATCTAGAAGGGGTATCTGTTTATGTAAACTTGTACATTTGAGTTGGTATTATTTATGCCTTTGGATTTTGTTTTGTAAATCTATTTTGAAATGTTTTAACTGTGCTCTGCTTACTACAATAAAAAGTTGTAAGAGGTTCCAATTATACATTGTTTTTCACACAAGTTTAAAATACAGCCACAACATATGTTTAAGACCTACCTTTTTTAAACTTATTGTTTCAAAGCATTTTTCAACTGTGCACCATTAACCAATGTCACATAAATGCTGTTACTGCATTATTAGGATTCTGTGTCACATGCACAGCTGTATCAGGGGTGATTGATTAAGTGGAACACATTTTGTAAAGGGCATCTGAAGGCAAAAGCTTATTCAAGATAGGCAGGGACATTTAATTAACTTATTATGGCACAGATGCACAGATGTAAAATAAACCTGTCCTGTCATTCTGCATATATCACCTTTTGATGTCCTTTACTAAATTTAGTCAAATGAAAGGGATATGCAGTATATTGCACAAGAGATCCATATTTTAAAAGACATTTTAAAAATATACAGGGTTAGATACTTGTCATTAATCAGCAATGTCAGAATTGTGTTACTGTTTTTGTTACAAATGCATTTAAATTGTTAATATGAAGCTCTTCTTTATCTAATTTATTTCACATTTTCCCTTACTTTCAAGAAATTCAAGGTGGCATAGTTTTGCCCCCAATTTTCCTCACAAATATCACATGAGGTAGGTTAGGCTTTGTGATAGAGTGGAGATATGAACTCCCCAGTCTTAGTCTGATGTTTCATTTATATGTAAGTGGAAAACTGTGAAGACATTTTCTCACTGTCTTATAATATTAGAATCTGAGGCCATCCAACAAAATGGTGGAAGATTTGGGATAAGAAGCAATTCTTCACATAGTGCATAGTTAAAACCATGAAATCTGGTACCACAAGATGCAAGTGACCAAACTGGACACTTTAAAAAGTGAACTATATAAAAATAAGGAGCTTAAGATCTGTCCATGATGGCTGCATATCACTCCCAGTGTCAGAAGCATAATGTCTTTCAATAAAAGTTGCTAAAAGTTGCTAAAGCAAATAAAAGTTGCTAAAAGTTTTATTGCTTTTAGCAATAAAAGTTGCTAAATAGCTGTGGGAGGTTGCTATTGCACATATTGGCCACTGAGGGAGCAGTATCCTGGACCCTTTGGTCTAGTGAAGCAGGTCTGTTCTCATGAACTCTACAACAAGTGCTTCTCATAGTGTACTAGAGTTTAACAGGAAGAACTTTTTAGAGGAAAATCATCACTGTAATAATATCACTTCTGCCAAGCTCAGACTTATAGTCATCCTTAAATCAAGGTGCTGCCATTTAAAAAAATCCTCAAAGAAACAAAAGGATAAATATTCTTCTTGTTCCATGAAGTTCAAAACAGTTTAATGAAGAGGAAATTGTTTTTACAAGCTAACTGTTAGCATTATAATCATGCACCTAATTATAAGAGCACAAAATATTTCTAGATGTTTAATGAAGTTTTAGAAATACTGAGGGAAATTATCCAATACTACTTACTCATTAATGATCAAATCTGGTGCAAAACAAAGCAGGCTCCCATTAGATTGTTTATATGATCTCCATCCTAAAGCAAAAGACATCAGAAACATCCACGAATACTGCAGGAGGGTCATTTGGTCATCCAGATGCAAGTTTCTGAAACCTGATTGGAATAAAAATGCATAGTCTAACACATATCCTGTCATAATGAAAATAATGCTGGTCCAAGGTATTGCTTTGAATTTATAGTTCAGACAGCATCCTTAAGTCAGACTGCTACAAGAATTTGATCAAGAGATATTAAATCTAAGTAATTTTAATCATTTTAATCAATATCTGTCAATATATCTATATCTATTTATATATCCAGCCAAGCATTTGACATCACATATTTTGCCACCAAATAATTCCAGGCAGCTCATTATACATATTAGAAAACCAGTAAACATATACAGTAATTGATCAGTGTAACAAAATTCATATACACCACTGGTCAAGTTTAATACATAGGTCCAAAATCTAATGAAAAGCTCAGTTGAAAAAGGATTGTCTTCACCTGGTGCTGTTATCTGATCAATACTAGTACCAGTGTAATCTCTAGGAAGAGCTGCAGCTAGGGTGCCATCACTGTGAAGGCTGGACTTTGTTAGGTGCTGGTATAAACAAAGGACTGGTAGATCTGATTTCATGGACAGGATGATTCAGGGAGATGCACTCTTTTAGGTAGGCAGTTCCTATGAGTAAGACACACAGGTCTTTCTATGTCAAAAGTAGCAACTTTAATTATTTTTTTGACATACAGGCAACCATCCTCTTTAAAGACCTGGAAGGTCTTAGATTGTCTTGCACTGAAGAACCTGCCACCAGTGCAACTGCATTTTGCATAACCTGAAATAGCCTAATTGTTCCTGAGGGCATCCCCCGTGTAATACTTTGTATTAGCCTAACAAGGAATTTACCAGGGCATGAAAGGCTGTTGACAGGGCATTCTGCCAAAGAATACTTCCCAGACAGATGCAGCTGAAGAAAGACATACATGCTCCTACAGCCACCTGGACTTCTAATGGCAAGGCAGAGTAAAACTATCCTCAGACTATGCACCTGCTCATTCAGCAAGAATTCAGCTCCATTCAGAGCAGACTACTCCCTTAATTTGCAGACCAAGGAACCACCAACCCACAGTAACTCCATCTTGCTCAGATACAGTTTCAGTTTATTGGTCCTCAACCAAACCATCACTGTCATTAAGCCCATGACAGCACCTTGCCCAAATCCCAATGCCTGCTGCCAGTGGTTCCTACAGATGTTAAATGTCATGGAGGTCAAGATGGAACCTTGTGTTCCACAACTGCCAGAGAGGGCTGAGCAGAAACCTCCCTTCCCTACTTTTTGAGAGAAGCTCCAGAGGCAGGAGTTTAACTATACTACTGCTGTGACCCCAGCAACAAGGCAAATTATAAATGACACTGCAGCTAGATGGAACAATCCAACAGCCTTCTTGGGAAGAGGGGATTTGCATGGGAGATCAGCCTGATTAAAAGGTTTCTTTAAAAAAAATCCCCTCCATACTGTCCTCCTACTTCACTCTTCCAGATTCAAATTTTTCTCAGAAAGACAAGCTTGAAACACTAGAAAGAATAAAAGTATCTTGTGCAGGATTTCTAGAGTTTTCAAGGAAAAGAGGTTGGCAAATGAAGGATTAAATACTTCCTTCTCTGCTGCAAATCATTTCCTCCAAAAGTACCTGAAAGAGAGAAGAAATCGTGGGTGCTTCATTATAAATAGCTGTGATGGGATGTGTTGTTTGCCTCCAAGTCTCAAATTTGTCTCCTATTATAGAAATTGTTATTAACTGATAAGAACAATGCAGAAGTGCAATACTAGAAAACCCAAACTATATTCAATGAAATTGTAAAGCGTCATTGTGGGACTCAATGATTACCTGAATGGCAACATGTTACCCATCCTTGGCTAAACCAAAGCTGAGGAAAAAAGGGAGACTTTGGTCCTGCTCACCTCTAGCATGCAGCCCCCAGCAGATTATCCCCAAGGGAATATAGTCATAACAGGAAAACAGCTCTAATCTATATTCACAAACACGTTACACTCATAAACATGCTTACCTGGAATTGCCTTTGCCCATTTCACTGCAGCTACCACTTGTCTTCCTCCTAGCATATTGAGAGTTGACATTATACGCCAAGTTGTGTCTGGTATTGTACTGTCATAGCCTGAAAACATCACTTCTGGCTCAATAACTTCCAGTAGGGAAACCAGGGTGGGTGTCAGCTGTGGCAGGGAGGCAGGAACTATTGCCTTGTTTACAGGACTTTCAGCACTGTCCCTTCCTGCAGTCATGTTGGATTGCTGAATTCCTTTTATTTTCTTCTTTGTCTTTCGTGCTGAAAATTTTTGGAAAATGAAAATCAAATAAAACAGAATAGAAAATACTGTTGACATAATGACCTGCTATTTTGCACATCATTCTAAGTCATGGTGGACAAAACCTGGATATGCAGAAACCTGAGAAAAAATAACAATATATCTGCATGATTTGGATGGAAAAACTATTCCTTTTTCTGCAAATTTTGAAGGCTCTGAAACAAGTGTTATAAATGCTAAAATAGCTTGATTGGAGCAAGAGGGATTTCTTCCCTGATTTCTGTTTTGCAATTTGTAAATTTGACAGCTGTGTAGTAACTGGGGAAATAGAGGTATTAGCAGACAGGAATAATAGGATCTAATAGGGGTTGTGTCATGTGAGTGCCGGCCAGAAGTGGACAGGAGTATTAAGGGGGAGAGTGTGCCTCATTGTCTCTTGGGTGTAACATGATTGATCAGCAAGCAAGCAATCCACAGAGGCTTATTTTCAGGGTGCCTTTGTGTGACATACAAACTTGAACAATGAACAGCATATTTATCTTTTTAAGCATCCAACTGACTCCTTAAGTTCATATTTATATGAGCAAAAGATGAAACCCTATAAGATTAAATGTGTGAAAGAAGAAACAATAGCAATGCATATGGGGAGATTAAAAATGAATTTAATTGAGCCAACATTTTGGAATATGGTGCTTTGAATGTGGCTTCTCCTATGGTACTTAATCACAGCAAGAGAAATAAGAGGCAGTCTCACTTGGCAATCGTTCAGCAGAACAGCATATATACTATGGAGTTGTGCATATGTGCACATGCATTTCTAGACATGAATCCCCAAAGCCAGAAAGATGATGTTTCTGGTACAGCTGGACCAAAGCTGAAAACGTTTCTTGGCAACTGTTTACCACTGTAATCAAACCGTGCCAGATAAACTGCTTAAAATGTCACTTCTCCAAAGCTGGTTTTTATTACTATTTCTACAAGTAATCAAGCCACCTGCATGTCTTTTCACTTTTGTGAATTGCTTCCTGAAAATATTCTTTCAGTATTTAAAAACTAACTGAAATCCATCTTTCACTAGAGAAACAGATGGGAACCCAGATGAGGTGGTGTGGCATATTGTACTGTAGGAGTTGCATTAGTATGTACATACATTTCTCTGAACTGTGTATTCCACCTTACCAAGTACTCTATTTGCACCAAATTTAGAATGTACACATGCAAAGCATGATCTCCATTTTTTGGTTCACGTTTTGGTTGCATGATCCCCTGTTTTGGTTCATGTAAGAGGACCTAATGCCCTTTTTTCAAAGGTCCATTCCAAGCACACAAGGTCCAAATAACAAGCAGTAACCAGAAGATCAAAACAAATAGCCTACTGGTGAACCATTTCTTCAGGAATATTTTAATATCCCTATGCACTTGAAAAATGTTAAGAATAAAAAACTTAATCATAAATTTAAATAAATTTTAAAATTAAAAATCAATAAGTGACTTTTACAGTTTCCCATAAATGAATTTATCTGAGCAATGGATCCTATCTGGAGCTATTTTAAGCATTGTTTTAACACAAATTCCAAATTGTATTAGTCTCAGTTCTCAGCCTCTCCTCAGGCAGTATATCTGAAAGAACCTGCCTGAGGAGGGTCAGTCAATTTCAGCACATTGTTTATAGAAAGCACATTTATCAAGTTAAAAACTGGGCTAAAATCCCCTGTAGAAGAATTGCTGTACTGTGATTCTAAAGTAGCAGTGCATGTCAGACCATAATAAACCTTCAATGATTTTTATGAGTACTGGAGATCTTTACTACATTAGTTTTGCTAAGTATTCTAGGTCTGTCACTTCTATTATACAGTTTTTGGCTCTAGGGGAAAAATATGATGGTTTTGAGAAAATTCCTTAGTGTTGGAATAATAGTAAATGAAAAACACATGGCTCATTGATTGAAAAAGCATAAGCAGCCAAGCATTTTAGTTGTTTACCCAATCAGTCTTATATGACTAAAACCATCCCACAATGCCACCAAATAAGAGGTTTAAATTCAACACATTCTAGTTTTAGACACAAAAGCTTAAATGACCAAAGCACTATTCATACTTAAGGGGCACTCTAGATATTAAATATTTCTGGATGGATTTATATTGTAATTAGTGGTGCTCATGAAATTTGGCTAGGGAGGGGCCTCACTTGGAAAGGATCAACACATTTTGAGTCAAGCCCAGATAACATCCCTTTCCTTTGGAAATGAAATCCCTTTTCCTTTGCAAATGTGAAACAATCAAATTGCTTCAGGTGCACCCACCCACAATATTGGAATTCACTTGCCAGTAACCATAAGCCCAATTAGATCATATTTTGGCAATATACAAAATAACCATTTTTTTTTCAACTGAGGAAGCAATCCTATGTATTGCACCCTTGATCCTTGTCCCTGAACTTGGAAGCTCATAAGTATTCTATTCAGAGTGAAAGGCATGGTGGTGGTAATCTCTGCCTCACCCCTGCATATTAGTTACGTGCCTATTTTCAGTTGTCTAGCTCAGGTGCTCTGGAGGGAAGCTTATTCAAATACTGTCAGGTCACCCCATAGCCTGGTGGCTCCAGTCTCTTCCCCTCCCCTTCTTTGGAAACACTCCTTTTACCACCTCTCTGAGATCAATTTCCCAGGTACTGCAAGCAGCTACTGCAGTTTTGCAACTGGCTGCAAAGGGAGGGTGGGGTATATCAAAATACAGATTCTCAGCACTGACACTAGAGCTCTATTTCCAAACTCATATGCAGTAATCTGAATTATTTTATACCTTCCCCCTAAAAGTAATGCCTGGGGCTACAAAAATGCTCTCTCTGTAATATTCAACTTAGTACTAATAGTGAGCTAAGTGAGTGATCTAAAAATCCCACCTTCCTTATTTTTGAATGGGACAATAGGTGGTAGCTACAAGAATTTTAAAAATAGAATTATGGCTGGCCCTCCACATCTGTAGGGTTATGAATACAGGAACCCTGTAAAAGAGGGATAAAACACAAATATCCCCCCCCCCCACACACACATACACACCTTAAGTCTGAATACTGTTGAACATGAGTGTGGTAGATTGCTTTTCCCCTGCCCCCCATTTTTGCATGTCTTCACTGCTGCAGCTGTAGCAACATTTTCGTGAATTTCCCTTTCTTTTTTCTTGATACTCCAGCATGTAAAGCAATCCCCAATTTTTGCTTTGCTAAATTTGGTTTCAAGGGTTATATTATATGCCAATATATATGCTAATAACATGCAGAAAAGTGACCAGGAGGTATAAGTCAGAAAAATACCCACATATCTAGTTTGTGTGTGCTCTCTGCATTTTCTGCATTAGGCCACAAAACTCCATTAAAGTAGAGTTTCAACTGTACTCTATAGCAAAGATGAGGCACCTTAAATTATGGCTGCAATCCTATACACAGTCTCTTTGGCAGCTTGAAAGCAGAAGAGGGTTCTCCTGTGACCTACTTTGCTGACTTTCTGAGGGCAGGTAAAGGTAAGTTTTCATAATCTTGGGTCATTGAATATTTAGCAGCTGCTTGGTTTATTTTAAATTATAAGTGCAAATTATAAGTATCATCAGCTGCTATGTTACTTATCTCTTCTCAAAATTACTGTTGTCACTGCTCTTATTTTTGTTTGGCTTTATGTTATTGGCTTTGTTTTCATTACATATATTGCCCTTAGAGCTTCAGCTGTAACGAGAATTAGAGATTGACTGACTGACTGAAGGACAGATTAAATAAAGTTTCCTAAATAAATGTGAAGATAATTTTAGACAGTATTGCAGACCCAAGCTGTGCCAGGCTTTATACCCAAAAACAGCATGGGTCTGAATGGGG
Organism: Varanus salvator macromaculatus; assembly: GCA_023646645.1. Classification (NCBI taxonomy): domain Eukaryota; kingdom Metazoa; phylum Chordata; class Lepidosauria; order Squamata; family Varanidae; genus Varanus; species Varanus salvator. The sequence goes on from JAIXND010000674.1 coordinate 94,169,320, forward strand.
TTGGAAATGTACAGGCAGCCAATGCAAACGGGCCAAAATACTTTCTGGTCCCTATTATCAGTGCAGCTTCATTTTGTACATGTTGAAACTTCTGAGCCATCTTCAAATGCAATTCCATGTATAATACATTGCAGTTACCTAATTTGAACCACCAGAGCCTTATCGCCCTTCCAAATCATATTCCAGTCCTTTTCTGAATTTGCCCCAATCTCCAAGAGATTTCTTTTTTTTTAACCAAGATTCACAGGGTGGTGAAAGGGGTGGAAAAGCTCCACTGTACAAGACTTTGACTCGTACAAATGGACATAGCCAGTACGATTACAATGTGCAGGATTTTTGCCAGAATGGCTTCCTTTTTCATAAAATTATTATAAAATATCCACACAATCCTTACTCATTTCCTCTAGTTCACTTTTATTTTAAAAATGTTAAAAATATTGCTGAAAGTTTGGTTTCCTTTTTCTCTCTTACAAACAACAAAAAGTAGCTGGCAAAGAGAGTCTCTAAGCATGCACAGGGCAGTTCACCGAACCTAAATTAGAGGCTATTCTGAGAACCCACCATTTGAATAAGCCTGGACCCAGACTGCTCTGGGAGCACCCCTCTGGAGGTGTATGCAGGCACTCTATTTGGATAGCCCTTCTCTCCCAACACCATGTCATGGGATCAAGGATCAGACCAGAGTCTTCTGGAGTCTGTCTGAACACCTGAAGATGGCAGCTGTGAGATAAATCCTTCTTTCCCCACCATCTCTATCGGCAGACTTCATTTCCTAGGCATTGCCATCCTCACTGGAAGAATCAGTACCACCCTGTCCCTGAAACATATGCTGAGAACAACTGCCTTTCCCACCAAGTACAATGTAACTAATCTTCACTGGGAATAAAATATTTCAATTTAAAGTGTATAACTTTTCAAAAAGATTACTTGTATTGAGAAAACCATGACTTAAAGATCTCTACAATGACAACCTGTGCTAAAACCCTAACTTTAAAGTAATGAATACATGCAGAAACATAATACAAAAAGGTAAAACTTTAATCATAATAATTCACTTAATGAAAATTCCCATAGTAATCATGCTCGGTATATAGTATTAGATTTTTTAAAAGGTGGATTATCAGAAAGGAAATCAGCCCTGAACCTTACACATTACGATATAGGGTTCAACACACAGGGATTCTCCATGTTCAAGAGTCTGCCTATTTCACATGAATAAATCTTCATTCTGCCAAATGCTATTGATATTAACGCTGCTACCAGATTCCAGTAACAAGTCATCTCCACTTGACAAGGATCAAACTTGTATGCTTGTTCATTAAGAATTTACCACAAGATTCACTGATTGTGGTTTCCCTTTCCATGTCCTTAATGTTTCTTATAGATGACAATGAGTCAACATTTAAGTTTCTTCATCATTTGCATTCAAACTGTTGCACCACTAAGCTAGACATTTCCCAACACCATTGATGGTGAAATAGCATGTAGGTGATAATGGGAAAAAAGACACAACAAAGAGACAGAAAAACAGCAATTTGCATGCATACCATATCAAGCTACAATAAACAACAGTAGGAATGCAATTAAAAATGCAGTTCTTATGCAAGGGCAGGAAAATTTGGAAAGACATACAGAAAGAACTGTCCATGTTTTGCTAAGAAATGTATACAGTATTATACAGTATGCAGTACTCATAATATAAAACACTGTCCTCAATGCCACCTGGCCCCTTCATGTATTACTCCAATAAAAAAGGCCCATGCATAAAAAGAAGCAGTGGGTGGTTCATAGTGCTTCTCCATTCCCCAAGTCTGTGAAACTTTTCCCTGCCTCCTTATTGTGTACAGGCTCCCTTCAAAAGACTAACACATTCTGTAAACAAAATGAAGCTTCTCTGGTTCTCAGAAACAGAACAATTCATTAAAGCACTGCAAATTACCTTCTAGGTTCATGCCTGCTTGAAGACATTTCCGATAGCGGCAAGCTGGGCAGTTTTTTCTCCGAATTTTGTCAATAATACAATCATTTCTTCCAGCACAGAGATAATTGTGTTGCCCTGTATTTGCAAAGAACAAATAAAAGACTCTGGAATTATAAATATTTACATTTTTAATATTCATTCAACAGGATGGGGGAGCAAAAAAAATTATTTAGAGCAGAGGGTGGTCACCTGTGGGAGGGTCAGGGATCATTTTCATCGTCACCTCCTTACAGTCTATGAGACCACCAAAACAAACAAACAGGGCTCCACATCAGTAATGCTTGTTGTTAAGGTAAATTGTTAACTTGTTCTTAAGGTAAATCTGACAACTGTAGTGCTCTACAGAACTAAACAGTCCAATTTTTAATTTAAAATGACTTTTTCCTTATTGCTGTTGCATTCTAAGCACTACACATGGCCTATGAGCTGTCCACTCCTCACCTAGATGTAAGTAGAAGCACACAAGTTCCTGATAAGGCAAAAAAAATACTGGGTTAAAATACATAAATGGCTTGAGGAAATGTTTAAATTAAAAACCTTTAATATTTAAACCTGAAGTTTTTCTATTAGGCATTATTTCTGATGACTTTGATAATCGAGCAACGTATCTGATTCTACATGTAATTACCGCAGCAAGGACTGCATTTGCCCAACATCGGAGGAGTGAAGAGTCACCTACTAATGAACTGATCTTAAAAAAGATCTTGGACTGCGCAGAAATGGACAGATTGACCTTGTCTCTGAAGGAGAAAGAGGATACATATTTCTATCAAACTTGGAACTCTTTTTATTATTGGCTAGAGAAACGGGATTATGCATAGATTTGAATATGGTTATGGACTGTTAAAAAAAAGAGTAGACCCAGTACGTCCGATGTCTTTGATGATTGATGTTTTAGAGTTAGTTTGTAGAAAAATAATAATAATAAAACTTATTTAAAAAAAAAGTACACAACTTCCTCATACCAAGAGCTTAGGTGTTTGACACTGTAATGCTTGCTGAATGCGATTCAAATCGACTATAAAAACCACTCAAAAATTATATTCTTATAAAACTGATGTATAAAAAGGATGAAAGTCAAACTAGAACAAAAGCACTAGGATTATTACAGAAATTGGGAATTTAATGATTTAACATAGTTTAATGGTGATATAATCAGGGGTCAAAAATTATGCAGTGACTAAACAATGTAGTCCACTGCACAAAAAACCTGAAAGTCTGCCCTGTTCCCAAACCTTTGCACTGTATGCAAGCAAGTGAGCGGGGCAGGAAAACACAACAAACAGAGTTGATATTTCTTTTTTTTTTCCTTGCACCCACCCCACCAATGGCTGCTTTACTAGTCACAGAGGAAGAGCTGAGAGACAGCCTGCTATCCAAATAACTGAAAAACAATTTATTTTTATAGCATTTATATAAAATGTCCGATATATTGTTTTCTGGGCCTCATGTTTAATTCCATATTATAATATATTACTGTTTATTTGGGACATTTTTGTGGTCACTTCAATATTAGGCACGATCCAGGGGTTTATTTCACTTATTGTTATATATACAGTAGTCCCCTGAAATGCATGGGGGTTACGTTCCTAAAGCACCAGCAAATTGGGAAAAACCACGAATTTGGTGGTGATGGGCGCTGGCCACCAAGGCAGTGTGGGTGGGAGGCACGGGCTGGGCCAGGCTGGGGGCGGGCATGCGCGCATAGCAAGGCAGGGGCACAGGTGAGCGCGCACAGAGATTGGTTTCTCTGAGCGAGTCCAAACTCAGAAGAAATGATCTCCTTGCAAGTAAGCCACCGCACCACGAGGGGCCAGCTTACTTGCAAAGAGATCGGGTTGGACTCGCTCAGAGAAAAATCCCCCGAAAGGCTGAAGCTGCGAACGCTGAACCGCTACTTCACGGGGGTATACCGTATATCATTTGCAAATATTTTATAAAGAAACTTCTAACTGCTGAAGGTGTAGATCTTTTGCCATATCCATGAGTTTATAAATCATGACCAGACATGGTAGCCAAGAATTATTTCTACCAGTCAGCCACCATACAGTAAAAATGCTCTGGTGCAAACACTTTTCATTTCACAGAGCAAAAGCAACTTCCCCTTCTAAGATCATCAGAAAAGCCATGCTAGATCAAGCCAATGTTCTATCTACTCCTGCACTCCATTCATAGAGTGGCAATCTGTCGGATTCCTTGGCTCCCCAGACTCTGGGTCACTGCTAAGAATGACTTTGGGGCAAGCGCACCCAACATTTGGAGTGCTTGCCAGGAGAGAGATCACACATGCTGCACAAGCTGTGCCCCTTTCCCCTGTGTGCCAGTGCTGCCAGTATCAGGGAAAGATACTGGGAATGGTGCCTGTGAGCTCAGAGAGCCTCTTTCCCACATGCACTGCTACTGTCACCAGCAACCTGGTGACTGATGTGCCTGATCACAGCACCCCCTTACCTGCACATGTACCACAGCCACCACCACCACCAAGTGAGGAAGAATGTTAATTGCTGGGAAGCATGTCTGGCATGCCCACTCACAGTACCTTTCCTACATGCATTGCTATTTATTTGTTGGAAGCCGCCCCGAGGCTTATGTGAATGGGGCGGCATACAAGTATCCCAAACAAACAAAAAACAAACAGTGAGCAGGGAAGAATGTTGATCACTGGGAATGGGGGCCAGTAAGTCTGTTTATAGCTTCCCTTTTCCACACCCTGCAGCTGTTCCTGAGGGGAAAGGCTGCCATTTGTGCAACTAGGGGTCTGTGAATGTTTGCAGACTTCCTCTTGGCTTGGTTCACTTTGCCAGATGGGACCGAGCATGAGAAGTCTATGGATGCCAGAGGGACAGATTCTGAAAGGGTCTGTCCCAACCCTAGCCACGGACAGATTTCTCCTCTTCCATGAATCCATCCAATCCCCTTTTATAGCATCCAAATTGGTGGCCATCATCACTTCCTCTGGCAGTGAATTCCAACTACTTTGTATGGAAGAAATTGTGTGAAGAAGTACTTGCATTTATCTGTCTTAAACCTCTCACTGATCAGCTTCATGGGATGATTATATGTTTTAATATTATGGGAAAGAAAGAAAAGTGCTTCCTTCTCTGCACCATTTTAAATGCTTCTATCATGTCTTCCCTTACACATCTTTCTTTTCTAAGCTAAACAGTCTCAGTTGTTCCAGCTGTTCCTCACAGGGGACTTGCTCCAACACCTCAATTATTTTAGTTGCCCCTTTCTGTACTCATGCAGGCTAAGCAAATGGGCTTAGAGCAAACTACTTGGTATAAGTTAGACCAAATTGTACTTCTATCTCTAGCCATACTGCTTTATGCATAAGGGATGGACAGATTTCAGGCTTGCACGATCAATTTACTAGAACCCATATATTTACAAATCACTGCAAGACCTAAAATAATGGCACATGACCTATTGCATCTTAAAAGCTACACACTGGGATGAGATGTATAAACAAGTACAATTTCAAGTGGCTAGACAAAAAGGAATTTCAGCATCAAACCTATTTCTGTCACACCCACCAGATACTACTGTACCCTCAGTTTACTTTCCAAACATTACATTTGTGCATGTTTCTCCTCTGTTTACTTCTCAGTCACTAAATCCAGCCCCTGTGTCTTTAGAACTGCCATGGAATTGTAGCAACTGTATCAATAATTACTCTGAAAAGGAGTTACAAAAAATGGTCATTCTTATCTTCCTTTTTTCTAGTAGTTGGTGACTTAAGAAATTGCTGAACAGTGGATGGCACTGAGAACTGTTGGTTCAACACTTAAAACTGAACGCATTATATTGAGAAGGGTGATATATTGTCCATACCCCCCCTCCTTTGGTGTACCTTCTTTTCCTGCTTTCCTCCACTTTAGTGCTGCTTTTCAACTGACAACTTGGAAATTGATCCCTGGTAATTGTATCCAAAGTAGCCTATATGCAGTCTCACCTTGCCAATCTGTTAGACTACTTTGCTGAAAATTATTACAACTTTAGGATTTACTTTTTACAGGTCTGCCAGCATAGGAACAATCCAACATTAAAGATTGGTCAGACTGATCAATCTGAGATGGGGAAAAAAATCAAATCAAAACAAAATAATGGCTATAAAAGAAAAGGGCTACCAGAAGCAGATGAATGGAAGCAAACATGTGGTGAGGAGAAAAGATAAGAAGTAATAAAAGTGGGAAGAATGGGCAATGGTACTGGAGACCTGCATTAATGTAACTTTTCCTAGATGAGGACAGAGGCACTCTTCTGCATGAGAGAGTAAGGTTGCTTACCTGTGAGTGACATTCTTTGAGTGGTTATCTGTGCATTCACAAACATGAGCTCTGTGCCTGCATGGTGCCCAGACAAAAAGATTTTCAGTAGGAATCCTGATCTGAGGTTGATGGAGGAAACTTGAGATACGGGGATGCATATGGGAGTCGTGCAGGCAGTTGTTGGATCCAGTGTGAGGATTTGATCAATCCAGGTATAAATAGAGGCAATGGGTATGGGGTGGTGTGTCTTTTATCTCTCCCACAGAAAACAAATGGGAGGTTGTTTGATCCATTCAAATGATCAGGCCCAAAGGTAGGATTGATGTTGGAACTCATGGTAATGTTGGTGGCAAGACTGTATGTGGAGTCAGCATGGATGGATGGGTGACTGGATTTGTACTGATGGTGCAGATGACAAGCAGTCACTGGTCTGTTTTAAGGGCTTCTCCTTGCCCTTCCTGGGCACCATGTTAGGTGTGTCTGGCATTTTGTGCAAGGTTGCTTTTTCAGCTTCTCCTCATCGCATGGATGCTTACTTTAAGACATCAAAGGAACAGCTGGTGGGCTCCAGGAGCTATCAACAGAGTGTGAGAAGAGGCGGAAGCCTAGGAGGTCAATGGTGATCCTGAGTCTTTGTGGTCACCAAATGTACAGCCATAGGGGTGCGCCCTGGTTTTTGAAGGCCTGCAGGGAGAAGGCCTGGCAGTGGGATCAAAAATCCACAAGGTGGTCTTTCCTGAGACAAAAGAGGCATAGGGAATACCCATCTGTGGATGGCATTTTTATTCCACAATGGACAAAGCTGAGTGGAGCACCATCAGAAAGAAAGAGTAGTGAAAAGGAGAACTCACATAAGAAGGGGTTTCTTTTAATTTTGCAAGGGAGAATAAGGTTTTGTAGTGAAATCAAGAAGGTAGAGGTTGACTATAGTGAGGTACTAGTCTCTAGAAGGTAACAGATGAGCTGAAGTAATTACAAAGGAAGCTAGCAACCCGAGGCACTCTAAACAGCAGTCGAAAAAGAACTGCAGAAAATGGTGGGCGCCCTGCCTATTTATACTAGATGGAAAGCAGGGTTCTTGCCAAAAATTGAGCTTAGCTAGGAAAATCTTCCCAACTACAGGCACCGTGCAGGCAGAGACCATGAAGAAGAACTCTTGTGAATCAGAGAAGAACTGAAACAGTGAGAGGGATGATGAGATGCTTAGCATCTGTGCAGTACCTTTTGCTAGGAAACTGGCTTCCATTTCTGTTTTTCAAATTAAGAAGCAATGTGCTTCTGAGCATGTGCAGAATGCAATTCTTTTTTTTTTTTAATATTAATAAGCAACTCCAGGGTTCAATTGCCCTTCACATCCATGCATGCATACACAACAGAGTGAAGCTAACAACATGATTTCATATCTCCCACATAATGGACTCCTAGCATGTCCCACAACTGCACTCCCATTTTCACCACAATTCTCTCCTCTCCCTACCCGTTTTGTTTTCTTGTCATAAGCAACACACACAGAATTAAGAGATTTAGTGCCTGTGAGCACATATTCAGTCTAAGAATTTGATTCTGCTACCAGCACTAAATCCACAGGTCTTCTGCTCAATTAAAAAACCATGCTCACATTTCTAGTGAAATAAGTTACAAAGCAAACCTTCTTTAGTTTTCAGAAAGTGAAGACAAACCTTTGCCAATGCCATGTAGAACAAGAACAGACAGAGGTCCATTCCCCAGGTTTCTGTGGCATCTTAATTTAGCTGCTACAATCTAAACAGTCTTCCTTGCCTAAATGTTGGCCACTTGTTTTGTTGTAGGCTGGCTGCTCTATAGGCAGGTAAAAGAACTTTTCTCAGGAATAATATGCATTATTCAATTCCCTACAAATTTCTGATTCAATCTCTTTCATTGTGTTGGCATGGAAAATCAGATTGGAACTATAAAAAGAGGCAACACATTTACCGTATTTTTTGCTCTGTAAGACTCACTTTTCCCCCTCTCAAAAGTAAGGGGAAATGTCTGTGCGTCTTATAAAGCGAATATGTGTGTGCAGCAAGTCTGTCAGATGTGCAGCCCATGGGGAAGTGATGGGGAATGTGCCAGTGATTATGTGCCCATTTGATTCAGAATATTTTTTTTTCTTGTTTTCCTCCTCTAAAAACTAGGTGCGTCTTATGGTCAGGTGCGTCTTATAGAGCGAAAAATACGGTATTCACATTTCTACAATACAGATCAATGTATATGTGTCTTCAAATAACCTTTTTACAGTACTGTGTAATTTCTCCAATATGGAATTTTTAGAACAGAAAATCATTAGGAAAACTACTATTGCTAATTCACTCTATGATGTCTCTCAATATTTTTTTCCAGAAAAACAATCATGTATTCTCTGCATTTTCTAGGGTACAGTGATTAGGTAGCATTAGAACAAGTTGCAAGCTATGCCAGTCTGAGAAATTTAATTCTAAAATGCTGCTTTGGGATATATTGATTTTACTACTTTAAAAGAGCATGGAGGAAACTATTTGGGGTTTTGGAGCCTGTGAAGTGGGCAAACAAAATCCTTTGGAATTTTTATGGAGCCATAGATTCAAGTATAAGCAAACCTTGGCAGCAAAGTAAATTTAACTATAAATTTAAAAGAGCAGAGTTCTTCCATACTGAATTATACAGTAGCATTAAACATGAGTAACAATGGATAAAAGCAATGAAAAATGACGTTCTTACCAGGAGCCCACAAATTTTCCCTGACTTTGCTGAGTAGCCAATTTTTTTTTGTTAGGACATGCCCTTCCCAAAGAGGAGAAGTCATGTCTGAGAACTCCATACTAAGTCTGAATGAGGCTAGGGGCAATTTCCAGACTGAATGAGAAGGGGATGGAAGATGCCCTCACTTCCCTGCTGCTTTCTCCATTCTTGTGTGGAGTCTAAGGGTGGACTAGATTTGCTTTGATTCTACTTTTTCTGGATGCTTGGAGCACCTGGCAGGTCTGAAAAAAGCCCATAAACATTTGTAGGAAAAGACCTAAGTGTAGTGTGTTTCATGCTCAGTCTGTGCACCAACCAGGAGTTCTAAAGCAGAAGCAGAGAGAAGTCCACATGTCTCACCTGTACATCCACTTCAAATGGGGGAGGGGGGGGCAGAGACTTGCTTTGGCTTTGTACCTGTGCCCAGCAAGTCACAGTCAAACCAAATCCCTCAAGATTCTATTCAACTCTGAGGCTTCAAATCATTCCCCCATGGCACCATAGCTTCAAGTTTTAGAGGAAGCGTCAGGCTCCTCTCACTCACCAGAAGCTGGCTTACCACTCACCACCGGAAAGGATGGAGATTAAAACAGCAGAATCATCATGTTTGGTTTGTATTTTCTACAGTATTTAACTAACAGTTTATTTAAAAAAGCAAAACCTCCCTCTTTCATTCTGAAAAACAAGAAAAGCTAAAATAGGTTACATTCAAGCAAATCTCTCCTCCTTGTATTATACTGCTGCAAAATGTGTGCCAAATCTAATACATCACTAATGAATAAACACAAATATTTTGATAACTAAGCTGCATTTTAGGTATACTGGCTATAAAGTTCAATTACAACAGAACTTCTAAGAATATGTGTCTACGATTATAGTAGTCTCTAAGATTTAACTGAACAAGAAAAGCATTTCCTAGAAAGCAGATAGCTGCAAAACATCTTGAAAGAAAGAAAAAGTGTTTCTCTATTCACTTGGGAATTTAAAGTGCCCTAGAAAAGTCACCCAATGAAGACGATTCCTTTAGTTACTCAATCTCATTAAATTACAGAACTCTCTCTTGCAATAAGATAGTCCAACTGTTCTGATTTTCAAAAGCTACAGGAAATCAAGAACAAGAAAGATTTTATTCCACGCTCTTAATTTAACTACCTAATACTTAAATTTGAAAGTTTGGGTCAAGTAATCTGGCATACTGCTTCCTCCTGACAGTTGTTTAAAGAAAAGCATCCACAGGAAGGATGGAGCAAGATGTTTTTGAATAGGAACATGCAAAGAGAAAACCAAGTACCAGTATTGCCACTGCTCACCCTCACCCCAAGAAAGTCTTTTGCCTTTAAGCTTAGCTTCCCAACATTTTAACAAAAGCTCCACTAGAAGGAAGAATTACAGACCTTATCATCCCTACACTGCATGCATATATTTCACACACCCCATTAGTCATATATACATATAACTGGAAGGATCCAGTATCTGTATTCCATAGATAGAAGGGCTCTGCTCAAAGACTGCCTCCATGCAACCCCACACTACAGTCCATACTAGTCTGCAGAAAGACAATGGTCTGGGAAAATCCCTTACAGTCAATTCAATTCCATGTGCCTAATTCTGAGTAAAGCACATGAGTACACACACACACACACACACACACACTGGGGAGGGGGCGGGTGGGATAAGAACTTGAAGGGATTCTGAAAAACTGATTAGAGCCAATAAACTGACTGAATAATCTGACTTTCAGGTACAGGAAAAGTTTCCACTTTGTCTGAATATATAGTTATCTAGGCTTATGATGCAAGGCTTCTGGCAAGGGGCGGCCAATAAATAAATAAATAAATGAATGAATGAATGAATGGCTGAAGTCTTATGCCATTTGCTTGGAATAAATCTCACTGAAGTCAAAGGGACTTATTTTTGAGTCTTTTCTTACACTCAGGTTTATGCTGTAATGAACAGACTATTACTACAGTACCAAATAGAGAATTACTCATAACAATCCGAAGAAGCAAAAAATCAAAATATTTTTGTCTTCTTAGGGCTACATCAACATTCTGAACATTAAGCCCATAGAAGTCCATGAACAATTCTGTTTTCCCTTCCAGATCAGCACCTAGAAGTCACCAAGATGCAGAATTTACTACTTATGACCATGAATTTGTCTGCATTGAGGGATCAGTATAGCCCCTTAAATCCTAAAGCAAAATATATTTTACTTTAAAAATGTTAAAAAGAGAAAGGCAATACATAGCACAGAATGCTGTATAAAAGGGTTTTTTTTAAACATGCCATACAGCCTGATCCACTAAATTGCCATGCTGTACTACCATACCATAGCAAAGCAAAAGGGCTAGTCCACTGAAAGTTAAATGTATTTAATCTAGCATTCTGATGCTTCCTGTCCTTCAGTATGCTTCAGTGATGGTGATGGCAGGTTGAGAGATTCCTTCCAGAAAGCAGTTTTTCCCCTCTTTGGAGAACCTTCCATTGTGCTTACACAAAACTACATTCAAACAGAGCTTTCTCCCCCTTTACCTGCTTTTTAGCATGCTATTGGAAGGAGGGGAAATCCACCAATGTATCTATGTAGGAAGAGGAAATGCAGCCACAGGAAGTGTTGTTGTTCTTGAAGAAAGCTAGGTTTGTGGTGGATCTGTGGTACTTATACTTTGGATCTATATAGATAATGTGATGGGGGTTGGGAGAGAAGCCAGAACAGGACATTGGTGGAAAGGGCCTTTGCATTGTCACCTGTCCTAGAGGCCCAAAGAAGAGACCTCAAACAGACTACATAAATGAATGGGATTGACTGTATTTCCCCACTGGATAAGTAATGGTACAACAATCTTTGTTTGAAAACTAGTACCTGGCATGCAAGGATGATACATAAGACTATATATTTACATGGATTTCTTAGCTATTCTTTAACTAAAGTCTTTCCCAGATGGCTTACAATAACTACTACAACAAACAATTCTATCTTGGGATAACAGACAAAGTGCATTGCTTTAATTTATGGTAATAGTAAAAATTACATTTACATGCAAAAACTAAAGATTTGTTTTGTATGCAGAGTGGACTCCCACATTCTCCATGGGTCTACAGTTCCTCTGATACATTATGACTATCCCTAGAAACAGCTGCTAAAAATTCCTCTGGATCCATCTGCATTCTGTCTAGACAGAAAGCAGTAACTAAATCCATCCATGTTTTCTCACCCTTCCAACAAAGATTCCTAAACTACCGCATTTTTTGCTCTATAAGACTCACTTTTCCCCCCCTCAAAAGTAAGGAGAAATGTCTGTGCGTCTTATAGAGCGAATGTGTGTGTGCAGTAAGTCTATCAGATGTTCAGCCCATGGGGAAGCGATGGGAAATGTGCCTGTGATTATGTGCCCATTTGATTCAGAATATTTTTTTTCTTGTTTTCCTCCTCTAAAAACTAGGTGCATCTTATGGTCAGGCGTGTCTTATAGAGCGAAAAATACAGTAATAAAAGTTGGCTTTTCTTCCTCTCCTCACACTCAAATACTGATTAACTAGATAATTGTTGCAGCAATAATTATCCGACAATCCGCTCCGTTCACATGGGGAAATTAAATAGCAACTACATAAACTGATAAACAACATATGTAGACACCTTTATAAAGAGTTAAATGAAGATCTGCAGGTGAACACACACATAAAAGCACCAACCATGTTTTATCTTTTGTATCCCCCCATTTTAACATTACTATTAAATGAACCTTAGTACTAAGTCAAGTATTCTAAAAATGATCCAAGTGGGAGCCAAGTAAAAATGTGTGTGTGTGTGTGGGCAATGGGAACAGATATGCTACCTTGGCACCCTTCTCACACGTTTCCATCTCCTCCTAATTGTGGAGGCCAACCTTCTGAAGAAGTGATCCTATTGCCGCTATAGAAGTTTTCCCTGTGACTTGGGACATGGTTTTCTGAGGTTCTAAATCAGAAGGGAAGCCAAAAGTCTGTTCTTTCAAATGGTTATCCTCCATACATAGCTGGATATAGCAGGGAGGCATAGCTAATGTTCTCTTCTCCTCACACAGTCAGAATGTTCTTGTTCACTGAGGCATCTGGGAGCAGTGAATGATCATGTCGGAGATAAGACAGGCTATACATTTCACATAATTAGATTATATCCTACCTTCCACAGCTCTTTTGAAGAATACTTTGCAGCTACCACAAGTTAGGACACCATAATGACACCCAGAAGCCTCATCTGAGCAAACAAGGCAGAGCTTGGGAGGTGGTCCCGTAGTTGTTGAAGAGGTAGATGGTGAAGTGCTTACATCAGATCTCATTCCAGGGCTGAAGAAATAAAGAAAAAACAACAGAAACTCAAGAATTGTATCAAAAAAGAATATATAACCACGAAAACCTTGGGATCTTGGTTACAAACAGGTCTTTTTCCATTAACAAGTCTATCACCAAAACAAATCTCTCTCTTTTTCAAATACATATTCCTTGTACTTACACTCATACTACTATGTTGTATATTATAATGTTACATATGCATACTTAGGAGATATTGCATGTTTGGTCCCAGACCACTGCAACAAGTTGAATATAGCAATAACTTGGGTCACATATAGTTATACTTTTGGCTGTTTGGGGAAGAGGCCTACCTTTTGGCCTATCATGGTATTTGACATGCCTTCCTCACTTCCATAATCATTACTAGTTTCCCCTCACTTTAGGGCTATTACAGTAATTTGCATACACATTGTTGTGTCTCAGGGGATAGGGAGGCCTGAACAGAGGGAGAAACATAGAGGAATGGTTGGGCGGTGGAGCAGTCAAAACACCCCAAAACAATTACAAAGATCATGGTAACATCAAAGATTAGAGATAACTATTACCAATAAACCATATAATAATGAAAAAGTCTGAAATTCAGTCCAGAATTGGAAAAACTACATTACCAAAATGGGAGACACAAGACATGAAATGAGTGTTCCCTATTGGAAAAACGGCGCCAAGGACATGGGGTCATGTCCAGGAAATGCAATAACTGTGAAGCGCAATAAAATGTAGTAAACCTGTTTATTTGATTTGATGCATTCACACTACCTATTAAAGTTTTGAAATTGTTTTAATGTTTCTCATTGCAATTTACCTTGTGAACAAAATGTAACACAGAAATATTTGTACTGCAATTAAAACATAAAAATACACAAATGCTTCAGATTTTATTTGATTTATATCCTGTCTTTTTTCTCATTTACAGAATGCAAAGCAGCTTACATCATTCTGCTCTTCCTGCTTTCAATCTTATCCCCCCAACAACCCTGTGAGGTAAGTTGGGGTGAGTGTCTGTGGCCGGCCCAAAGTCAACCAGTGGCTCCATGGTTGAGCAGGGATGAGAACCCAAATCGCTTGAGTCCCAGTCCCAGGTTCTTAACCACTACACAGTCATTGTATACAGCTATAGTAGCTGTAATAAGTAGTACACTTTATTTAACAAAATGTTAGGCTAAATGTGCAGTCATTATTGATATGGAAGACAGAAATCCTGGATTTATTTTTATTTAAGTCTTATTTTAATTGTTAGTTTGATTTTGTTTATAGTTTATTTGTGTTTAGTTATTTATTGTATTTGTTAGTTATTTACTGTATTTAGTTATTTATTGTATTTGTTGTATTTGGTTTTATATGTGTTATGTTTGGTTTATAAGTGGGTTTTTTTTCTCTTTTAATTTATTTGGGTTTGATTTGTATTTCAGTTAATTATATTTTAAGTTGCCAAGATGCACCGAGGGGAGAGGGATAAATTAATATGTTTTATTGTTTTATTGTATTTTTAATTAATGTTGTGAGTCGCCCCGAGGCTTGTTGCAATGGGGTGGCATATAAATGTTTTAATAAATAAATAATAAATTTAAAAAGATTACTACTACTACTACTGCATTTACATTTAGAAATCTAGTCCCACAATCCACTTTTTCCTTAACAAAGAACAAGTACATTGGGAGCCTACTGTCTAGCTGCCTTTCATCTATGCAATTTTTATCTCAGCAAATGGTGTTAGGATGTCAGCTGGAAGTCAGCCTAGATGCTCTTTTAAAAATACTGTCTTGAGGCCATTAAGATCAACATAACTTTTAAATGCTTCAATCTGCACATATGGTATTTCATAGAGATAAAACCACAACGCTTCTTGGGAAGAAACATTACAAAATGAATGGCCAAGCAACAACTAGAATTAAGCTGGTTGCTGAAGAAAGTTAAAACTTGTGATGCAATCACTACCAATAACTAGAACTCACAGCAAAAGATGCACAGTTTTGAGATCTGCTTAGGAAACCATTAGGGTTTAAGTGATTAATTTGTCACCTTTCTGAACAATGTTTAAGATACTATACCTACCCATATACAGTAGTACCTTGGCTAACAAACTAAATCCGTTCCACAACTCTGGTCACGACCCAAATTTGTTGTGAGCGAAGTCAAATTTCCCCATAAGGTTCAATGTAAATAAGGTTAATCTGTTCTGTAACCATTTTTTTTAAAATCACAAAAATTTGAAACAAAGTAACAAAGAACAACAAAGATCGCAGCCATCTCCCCCCCCCCCAGTACAATCGTGCCCATCTCCCCACCCCCCCGAGCACGATCATGGCCATCTCCCCCCTGACTACAACTGCGATCGTACCCGTGCAGGGAAGACGGGCACAATTGCGATTGTCACCCGATGCAGAGTTCGTGACCTCAGGCAAAATTTTTCTGAAATTTCTGTTCGTGACCTGATTTGGTCATAAACTGAGGCGTTCATGAGCTGAGGTATCACTGTACTTGAGAATGCACTGCTATTTATGGTCCTCTAACTCAAATAGGCTAACATTTTGATTGCAACAATTTTGTCATTTATTTTCTAAGCCTGCCAGGGGCTTCTATAATTTATTGATAAATTTTCTCCAGACTTAAGTACTCTGGATTCTCCCAGAAAGCAGGTTATGCCCCCATTCAGCTCTCATCAGGGCTTTAAATGGCACACATTGCAAGGGATAAAATAACAGCAGGATCTCATACTAAGACAAAGTCATCCAGCTAAACATCAGAGTAGAGAACCAGTCAAAATACATGGCAGTGTGCCTATAAATGTAGACCTCTCCCACCAGCAAATGAGTGACAAAAAGAGCTGAAGTTCAAAGCAGAAACCTCTTATCTGGGACATCTACCAAATACAGTTGGTGGCCAGGAGAGTCTTGGAGACTCAAATCCATTTCTTCTAGAGCATACCATTGTCACTATTTTTCTTGACCACATGCTGAAGGAACAGAATATTCTTTCAGCATCAGTGTTAAAAATCAAGATATGAGTATGATCCCTCCAACTTGGCTGAATTCCTGAATTGTCCTTTAGACTTGCATTGTACTAAAAACCTTGTCTCTGTTTAGAGGTACTAAATTTTGATATCAGCATTTAAAACCTTATTAGCAAACTGGACCCACTGAATGTAAATGTGGCAGCTATGAAAACTGCTAATTTTAACAAAGTTTAATGTTTTCTTTAAAAAGACTGTTTATTGAAAGTGTGTTATTTTAATTGAAAATTAACTCCGAACTTCGTCAGTCCTTGCTGATGCCCAAACTAGAGTAGGTTTTAGATCTTAAATTCCTGCTTTTCAGAAATGACTGCTGCTTTACTGTTCTCCATGCCTTTAAGAAAAACTAGTTAAAAAATTTGTTTGCTGTTTTATGAAGCAGCAAAATGTGTAGAAATTGACATTTAAACATTAGATTAAGGGAGAAAGTGAAACTGTCAATCAATCCATTCAGGAGGATAAGCTTTGCATTTTTAGCTGGTCTATTTGCAGTGCTGAGCTAGGGTTACCACCTTATTCCCCAGCTGACAGACTCCTCATATTTAACAGCTACATGGCAAGCAAGTATTTCCAGGAATAACTGGGAACTGCTGCACCTATTAAATCTTGCCAGTACAGATGGGCAAGATTTTCTTTAGTTCCCTTTTTGATACACATTCATCAAAACTGAAAAGTTCTCCTAAAGATAGCAGAAAGACCTTAAGATTTAAAGAATTCAAATGAGGGGAAAAAGGAAACTGATGATTCAGCCATTCATACCTTTAAGCAGCAGTGCCAATCAGCTATTCATCTTGTTAACCCTGCATTTAATATCCCTAGGTCCCTATCCCTACCTACGTCCAATATTCAAGCATGAAATTGTATGGCCACTGACCTGTGTATTTATTACCATAATTATATGCAAGGAAATATATAAAATAATCTTGAACATGTATTAAAAGTTTTTACTAGCTTACTACAGAGGAAGTTATGTAAATCATAACTGATGGTCTAGATTTAAAAGTGGACTAGACAAATACATAGACAACAAACATATTCAGCCAGACCAGCCAATAGAACTTTCATGTTCGGAGGCAACATGAGGAAAAGCACCAATCATTGGAGAGATCTCTGAGTGCTTAAGAATTTTTAAAATTTGCGGTCAACATGATTTGAATGTAATTCTTCCCAAGAAGCAATATTATAAATCTGTAATACAGATAAATATAATCAGTGCCATCATCAACCATTTAAATTATAGATTTATATTCTTTAGAATCATGATGATCTTGCAAAAAGCTCAAGTGGAACTATACTGGACTAAATAAAAAAACAAATTTTTTTATCAACTGGAAGACTTCTTTCCTCCTCACATCCCAGTAGCTCAGAGAACTAAATGATGGAACACCAAGTTGTTCAGAGGTTGATAAACAACGCTAAACTACAGTGTGGGAGAGGATGCAACATGAAAGGTGAGGGAGCTTTGTTGAAATATATGTAGAAGTGATTGCACAGTGTAGCAAATATTAAGCATAGAAGTTTGACATATAGCAATAAAAACCCTTTGCTAAAGATGCATATGCACAAATCTGCATTTCTCAGGTAGCTTTCAGGCCAAGTCCCTGCCCTATGTAATAAACAGTTCCCGATACTCCCCTTCAAGGATTGCCCCCTGAAAGCAGCCTTTCCAAAAGGAAAGAGATGTCAAACAGTGCTGGCTTAGATGCTGCTAGGTCTGGACATGATGAACCTTGGAAGGAGAAGGTCATTAACAGCTAAAAGTAGAAAAGAAAGCACTTTTTGATATCTGTTGCAATTACAACCTACTCAAGGAGGGGCAGTTCTAAAATACCGTATTTTTTGCTCTATAAGACTCACTTTTCCCCCCCCCTCAAAAATAAGTGCAAATGTCTGTGCGTCTTATAGAGCGAATATGTGTGTTCAGTAAGTCTGTCAGATGTGCAGCCCATGGGGAAGTGATGGGGAATGTGCCTGTGATTATGTGCCCATTTGATTCAGAATATTTTTTTTTCTTGTTTTCCTCCTCTAAAAACTAGGTGCGTCTTATGGTCAGGTGCGTCTTATAGAGCGAAAAATACGGTAATCAACTCCCTCCTATAAATGTAACTTTTAAAGAATGTGAAAACACCCTGACATAAAGTGTCAATTTGGAAAACCATTAACTGTTCATAAGCTCAACGTAAGAAAATTACACACCATTGCCGGAAATATGCAATGGCTTTCTGTATTTCTATTTATTGGATGATCAATCAGGCAGTATTACTTCTATTGAATAAAACAACACCTACTGACAACATGGAAATATTCCCAGGTGTTCCACACTGGGTAACTTCCAACCCACAGAGGTCCCACATCTAATTTTAGGCACCCTCCCCAAGCTCCATGCTTTAGTCTAGAGACTACCATAACTTTGGAGAGCAATTCACCTCTACACTGTGAATTTTCCATCATGCCATTCAGCCTCCTAAATGGGAGGATTGCACTTTGCCAATATTTTCAGGACCTAACACTACTGAGAAACCTGTTTCTATTTTAATAAGTAAATTATAATCTGGCAAGCACAAAGACAGAAGTAAATATGTATTTATTTATTAGATTTATAGACCATGAATACAAAGTTAGGCAGCAGAAAAATTCCGGGTGTGTAAAATACAGCTCTGTCATGTTATAAAATTACAATATTTTTAATTTACAAGAGAACACTTTTAAAAAATGGTTGTTTTATTCTTAAAAAATGAGTTTACACCAGTGTGTTCATTATAACAGCACTGTATTTACTTCCAGCAAGATAAGAGCCTTTTAAAGTTCAGAGGCCAATTTATGTAGACAAGTCAAGTTACCCAACATAATTTGGTTTGTTAATGATTTAACAGAGTCCTTCTAACAAGCACAAGGTCCAAACTTATTAAGAAAGGAGAGTGGAAAACATGAGTGTAACAGACAACTATCCTGTGTTATGCTAAAAAGAAAGATTTCAGAACTACACTCTATTTTCAACTGAGGAAACATGTGCAGCCTATAGTAAAAATGGAGTAACATTCATTTGATGGCCCATATAATGGAAAGAAAAATCTATGAGAAACAACAAAGTTGGTGCATGCTATTAGATACAGATACTGTTCAATCCAATAACTCTGTAATTCATTTGAAATAGTTACAAGAAGTTGCAACAGCTGACATTTTTCTCACCAAGAAAAACCCTTCAGCTCTATACTTGATGACTGATAATCATTTAATACATTATCTACTCATTTTCAGATTTATTTTTAAAATCTACATTTTAAAAAATTAGCTTCACCATCGTGTTCCTTAAATCAGTTAGAAAGAACATGCCGCAAGCATCATGTAAACTCTTGCAGAAGTGAGTGCAAATTCATCTGCAATTTGATTCTCTTTGTTTCCATTCATAGTGTCCTTCTCTACCCATGAAATTACTCACCCTCCTTTAAATTCCATTTTAAAATTAAATTCTTCCACCAGAGGTAGGTAGGTAGGTGTGGCACTCGTCCTAATCTCATGAGCATGCCCCTCCCCCCAACACACACACACTCTTTCACAAAGTTGGAAGCAACTGGTTCTACAATCTCTACAGTTGTACTCATATACTACTGACAGTTCAAGATCTTATACTTAGTAAAGGAGGAACCTAAGATACTGTGACAGCTGGTACAAATCACAGTATGATCTGGATCCAAGGAGTCCCTCAAATGTTCTTGAAGTGTTTTGTTTTTGTCCATAACTTTGAAGGTATTTTGGACATAAATAGAAAGACTGCAAACACCAAGGCTCCTTCAGCCTTCAAGGACTGACTTTTCAGGAACATGACACACTGCAGGCTTGCGACTCACTAAGGTATTTTACAAAAGTGTTCACAAAGCATTATAAATACCACAGGAAAGAACTGTAAAGGGAAAATGGGAGGGGAAAGAATGAAATACTTCTTTAATGTAGAGCTAAGAGCAAACTTGAGCTGGTCTACTACTAGCTTCAAATTCTAAGCCTTCAGGTTCCTTATTTATTTATTTATTAGATTTATACCCCACCATTTCCCTTTTTTTAAATAACTCAAAGGGGCTTACATTATTCTCCTCCTCCTGCTCTCAGGTTTATCCCTACAACATCTACCCTTTTAGGTACACCAGGCTGAGAGTCTGTGACTGGTCCAAGTTACCCAGTTGGCTCCATGGCAGAGCAGTGACTAGAAACCAGATGGTCTGGGTCCCAGTCCTATCCGCTTAACCACTACACCACACCAGCTGTTCACCTTTCAGTTTCAGAACCACTTTTCCTTTTGTCTGAATTTTCTAGTAGTATATGTCATTTACAGGAGAAGAATAAGAAGGCAGTGAAGCAAATTGCTATCACAACTTTCCCCACTTCCTACTACTTCCAGTCACAGAAGCCATGCTAACCAACTGCCCAGTGAGCAGAAGTGGTAGTTGTAAGCTGTCACAGGCAGCATGTATACAAATGCCTTTCTTTTTTACTGTCCTGATTAGATATTACTGTAATTATTAAACTTACTGGCCTTTGTAAGCCCCTCTGAGAGTCTTATTAATTGAAGAATAGGAAAAGATCCCTTAAATCCTGCTTCTAAGTCTGAGCTTAGAGCAGTAAAAGGTGTGGGGAGAGGGTCTGCTTGATCAGTACGGGCACCTGGTTGAAGAACTATGGATCAGTTCTCAAAAGGATGAGAAAATGTATGGGTTCGTGTATGATTGATAGCAGGAGTGTCAAAACTGTGGTGGGGTCTCTTCATTGAGACAGGTTGGTTGTCGGGTCCTTATTTGTATTAGAAATGAGTTTAATGAGACTGTGGAGTGTATAGCAATGTTGCAGGGACTTGGGAAAAGGTGCAGTGTGGAAGGTATGTGGCAGCATGACAAAAGTAATTATGGGAAAGGAAAGATACAACTTGACAAGGGGACAGTCACTGGATATAGGAAATACAGACACCTGCAGGTTGTCTCCCCATTTCTTCCATGTTCCTCACTTTCTTTCAACAGTGAGATGCTTTCCTGCTGATCTTAGATAAGGGTGGACAAATTTGTCAACTGCAGTTTTGCATTATTACCACCTTATCTTTATTCTGTCACATCTGTGCATCAGTTTAAGGCTTATAAGACTTTTTATGCATTTTTGTAATATATATACCTTAGTATGCAAGTTTACCTAAAACATGTGATTTTTCTTCACACAATGTTGTTTTCTCACTAATATCTTTCTTGTAGACATTTCCCTTAATAGGCATATCTTTGTATGCCTGTTAACTTAAATTCATCTTTGAATACAATTTGCAAAATTCTGAGAAGTGTGACCAGAGAAGGATAGTAAGATTGCTTACCTATAAATGTCATTCTTCAAGTGGTCATCTGTGCATTAACAGATATGGGTGATGTGCCTTGCAGTGCCTATGTGCAGGAAGATTCTGCTAGCTTAGCCTAGAATTTTAGTGGGAGCCCTGCCTACTTAGACTAGGAGCAGAGGGGTGGGTCCACCCTTTGTCAGTCCAGCTGGAGACCACCGTTTTGCTGGCCAGCTTGCCTAAGGTTTTACTGGTATAAGAGCTGGTTCAAAAACACTGACACTGATGCAGTGCCAGTGGGTGGGTTGTGTGAATGCACAGATGTCCACTTTAAGAATGACAGTTAAAGGTAAGCAGTCTTTCTTCTTCACAAATATGGATGACTAGCAAGCTTACCGATATAGGTGATGGGAGGTATTATCACAGTAGAATGGCAGAGAGGATGGCTCGGCTGAAGAAGCAGTCTTGTCTAGCCTTGATATTGAGTCAGTAGTGGCATTCAAACATTGACGGGGATGACCAGGTGGCTGCCTTGCACAGCTCATGAAATGGAAGGCCCACATGTAGCATTGTTGATATCAATACCGCTATGATGGAGTGGGCTTTTCAGATGTTCTGACAAGTCAAGATTGACCAACTGGTATGTGAGTTTAATAGTCTCCACTATTCAGTGGGAGAGGCCTAGTGGGCTATGGTTCACCTGTTGAACAGTCAGCATGTTTTATAAATAGCCTTTGGTTTGGCAAATCGATTCCATATAGGATCAGTAGAACGTGAGTGTTCTTTGTACAACGAATATATGTAATGATCTCAACTGGTGTGGAGGGTGTCGGAAAATACACTGTGAGTATTATGTTTTGGTTTAGATGAACGGTTGAGGAGACCTTCAGTAAAAATGTTACATCTAGTTGCGGGATTACCTTTTCTTTGTGGAAGCTCAGGTACAGTGGATCTATTCTAAGTGCACATAATTCACTTGCTCTTCGTGCTGATGTGAGGGCTACTAAAAATGAGGTCTTCCACGAGAGAAGCCAGAGTTCTGTGGATATGAGCGGTTTGAATGGAGGCTTTGTTAAAGCTTGTAACACTACATATAGGCTCTACATGAGGGCTATGGATCAGACAGGAGGGTTCAGACGGTGATTGGGCCTCTCAAGGAAGAGATCATGTAGAAGTAGACCTTTACCGAGTCAGCTTCAGTCCATTCTGATGTAGAGAGTGAAAGGATTCTAAGATTTTGTGTAACGGCACCATTGTTGTGTCAAAGGCATGTTCACTTGCATAACTCTTGAATCTGTTCCATTTAGCAGAATACAGCTGTCTGGTATTGGGGCATAGCACCACTTGTAGTATGAACTGTATTTGTGTATCTAATGCAGAAATCTCCACCACTAGCAGATCAACCAGGCCATCAGTTTTAGTCTCCTGACATCTAGGTATAGAATTTTCTCCTGTTCTTGGGAAATTAGCTTCAGTATGTCTGGTAGGTATAAGTAAGTCTGGGTCAATAAATGTAAGGTGGGCGGGAACCAATCTTGTGTTGGCCACCAAGGTGTTATTAGAACATAAGATGGTCCTTCCGTCCTTATTTTTGCAATTGTATTGGTAATAAGAGGAACAGTGAGAAGGCATAGAATAGTGTCCCTTTCCAGGAGAGGAGAAACGCATCCCCGAGAGAATTTCATCCCATGCATGCTTAGGAGCAATAAGCGGTGCAAGCTGTGTTGGTTGCTGTCACAAAGAGGTCGATAGCTGGGGTGCACCACTTAGAGAAGATGCAGTGTCTGACCTCTGCATTCAGTTCCTATTCTTGTAGTCAGAATGGTGTTTGGCTGAGTGTATCTGCTATCCTGTTGCTTGTGCCAGCTAGCTGAAAGGCATGAAAGAATATGTTCCTCCGGATACACTAATTCCATATCCGGATGGTCAGGCGAATTAGTGCTGCAGATCTCATGCCACCTCGTTTGTTTATGGAAAATACTGTTGTCATATTGTCCATAGCTATCTGGATGTGCTCTCTGGTTAGCAAGTTTTGTAGAGATCTCAATGCTTTGTGAACCACAAGATGCACCAGGTAGTTTATATGCCTTGTGTACCACTGAACTCCAAATGCCTTGAGTTTGGTACGTGCTGTAGTGAGCTCCCCATCCAGAGAGGGATGTGTTCATGATCAGTGTTGCCATTGGTCCTGGTGGCACGAAGCTTGATTTTATATCCATGTTCTACAATAGATAGTACCCACTGGTCAGATGTGACACATTCCCAGATGGGAAAATGGTATTTGAGTTGATCACCAAATGGGAATGATGGAGTCAATGTGGAACTGGTTTGTACTACCCATCAGCGTTGCATTTTTTCAGTGTCTAGCTTTCTTTTGGACTGCTGAAAATAGGTAGCATCAGTGCAGCATTCTTGGGTTGGTGGACATAGTCCATATTGTTGGCATCTGGGATTGCTTTGACTGCCCTGGTTGGTATGGATGGTACTGTGAGGTATGGGACCATGACCACTTGCTTGGCTGGGGCCAAAGCCCATCCATCAGGTTGTCATCCTGGCATTCTGCAGCATGTTGAGCTGTTCATCAGTCCTTGAATGAAACAGATCTTCCCCACTGAAAGACATGTTTTCAATCCTTGATCAGGTCTCTTGAGGGAGATTTTCCACTCAAAGCCACACATTTCTGGGATGGTTTTACGGGGTATTGTTGAAATTTTTATTGTTGTACGCCGCCCCGAGGCTTTGTTGTGATGGGGCGGCATAGAAATGGTTTAATAAATAAATAAATGAATGAATAAGTTTCTGCACAAGGCTACCGCACTGATGAGTCCTCTGGAGTCGCAACTGGCATATGCTGCGTCATTGCTATCTATTGTTTGGATAGCTGCATTGCCTCTTCAGTGAAGACTCTGGCTAGATCTCACTGTTGGTTGGGGAGGAAGGCAGTCAGAGACTCCAAATGAAGTCTAAGACTTCATTTTCTGCCAAATAAAGACTTGGTACTCTCCATCATGACCTCGTAATTGGAGATGAGGAGTCCCATGGAAGAATAGATATGGCAGCCCATCATGTCAAGACGGCATCCCTCACAATCCGTTGCTGCTGAGTGCTCTTGCTGTTGACGTCCCTGTCTGGCTTTGAAAATTTCTGAATTCAGTTGAGGATGTGGCAACAGAAAAGGTATGTCCCATTCCTGGACTCCATACATCCCCTCCAGGTGCCATAAGGTGGGATAAGGCTGGTTAGGTAACCCCCATTGTTCTCTCATCGCTCTCTTTAGTGTCAGGACGAGAGGAAGTGCCACTGGAACAGAGTCCTCCATACAGATCATATCATATACTTTATCCTCTTCAGGTTTGGTGATTTGTCTGAACTCCCAGTGATGTGGCCATATGAAGGAACTGTTCTGAAAAATGGCCCAAACACTCTCCTGATGATCCAGGGTGCTGTGATGATACCATGTTGCCTGGTGAAGTTGAGATGGCTTCTTCAGTCTCTGGTTGTGAGTTGGACTCAGAGGCATAGTCTCTGAGAGAAAGATGAGCTAGCTGCCAGTGCAGGTAAACCATGTTTCTCAGTTTGCATCCTAAGTTGCAGAGGATGCATTGTAGTGGATGGAGGCTGGCCCTCATGCTGGTGTTGCTGTTGAAGGCACCTTGAGATGGTGGGTTGAATTCAGGTCAGTGGTCATGCCTAATTGTATGGTGGTAGTGTTTGCTCCCACAGATTTTCAGATCCATAGTGTTCAACATATGCCAGCACCCAGTATGGATTCCTCCTATGCGTTCGGGTTGACCCTGGTGACGGACTGGGAGAAATTAATCCATACATGTGTGGAGCTGGAAGGAGAGATTGCTGTTTCTCTTCTAAGGGTTAGCACAGACCAGTCAGGAGATAGACACAGTATCGGTGATCATGCTGGGGAGTTCCAGATCTCACCTTTCAAAAAGGAAGTTTGTGGGGCAGTCTCTGACTAGACCCATTGCTGTTCTGGTTGGAATGGAGGTTCCATTAGAGATGGAGTGGTCAGGACAGACAAAGTTGGGGAGGCTCAAACTGGAAGCGAGGCAGGCACTGAAGTAATTGCTGGAATCACTGGTTGGGCAGGTGAGACCTGCCAAGTCAAATTATTTGGCAATTAGTGCCTTTGGTTTTTTTCTCAGTCTGTCCTTGCCTACCTTTTTTGCCCATTCTGGCTCTTTTGCCTCAAGAGGCTTCCTCTTCTCCTTATGTTTTTTCAAAGAGCTGGAGGAAGTCAGCTGCTTGAGAGCTGAACTAGAAGGTTTTGAGGGGTTTTGCCTGTAGAAGGGGTGCGCTTCAGCACAATTTGAACATAGGTGGATGGTTCGCCTGCTTCTTCCACTGCAACATTCTGCATTGTCTCCAAGGCTCTGTCCCAGAGCTCCCTTAAGCAGCCTTCCCTGTTCTTCTGAGCCTACTTAGTGAAAGCTTGGCAGTGGGGACACTCATCAATGCAGTGTCCCTCACCCAAGCACAGGAGGCAAGTGAATGCTGATCTGTAGATTTCACTTTCACTCCACAGCTTGTGTAGTTCTAAAAAGCTGGCTTCTGTGCCATCAAGTAGGAGAATAAAGGAAAAGGGTAAGAGGAAGAGAGAGTGGTAGAAAAGCTGAGGTAAAGGATCATGATATGAGGGGGTTGGGGGGTTTTGTTTTGTTTTTTTAGGAATAAAGATAAGGATGGTAGAGGTGAAAAGAGGTTAAAATGTAGGAAGTGAGAATAGTTAAGATAATTAGGAGTAGAAATCTGAGGTTAAAAGTTAGAAGTGAGAAAGAAAACCAGTGGCACAGTGAAATGGTGAACTGATGAAGGGTGGGGCTATTTATACTAGGAGCAGAGGGGCAGGGCTCCTGACGAAAATTCTAGGCTAAGCTAGGAGAATCTTCTCAAACTTAGGCACAGGCACAGCACCCAAATGTGTGATGCACAGAAACCATGAAGAACATTTGTATTCTGAATTCTAGTTTATATACCGATTGAGAAAGTGCCAAATTTAAACAAAAATTTCCCCAACCCTTTGCTTATGTGGCTATGTGATTTTTAACTACCACTGCACCCATGTATAGCAGTATGCACATAAACATAATAATAGCCAAACATATTTCCCTCATTCAAAAGAAGAGCAGTTCTGATATTCTCAGCAATTACCTTAAGAAGCATATGATATAAATTAATGGTTAACATATAAACCTTCCATCATGATGTGATTGTTTAGTATCTAGGCTTTAGAGGAAAAAAATGAAGACAGAACTATATAAATGAGCTTTCTAAGACAAGTGATAAAAACACTGAATAGGAAAATTTCAGTATTATAAAGTGTAATTTTTCAGTTAAGAGCTGCTTCCTGTTTCAATAAATGAGATGGTAACACCTACACAATGTGTGATCTTTAACTTTTTTTATAGAGCAGTTCAAATTCTTCTATAAGGAAAAACTATAATCCCCTTTCAGACAGAAATATGTACCATTTCTATTTGTTAATTTTACCTTTTGCTTTAGAAATGCTCACTGGAAGATCAGTGAGAAGTCCAGGGGAAAGTGATCATGCTAGTTCTCTAGGACAACTCTCCAGAACAGTTAATATGAGGACCATGATGGAAAGGTGACTAGGGCTGGGAAATTGGAGACATGGTTTTCCATGAATCTGTTCCTGCTAGAAAATGATGCCAGCGACCTACTGCTCAGCCCTATCTCATTTATCCTTTGGAATCCTCAAAAACTATTATTACTATTATTATAATATACAAAGACATAAACACATATAAAGACATAAATAATGTAATATTCATATAACAACCACCATCTACTAGATTCCTATGCTCTCATTATTTACATGAAATTGCTGAATGGGGACATCTGCTGGTAGTGGGATTAGGTTGCCACTGCTGAATGGAGGGGTGGGCTTACAGGCACACCCTAACTGACTGGGGCTGCTTGAAGTCATACAACTGCATGAACACTGATTAGCTATCTCCCAGTAGACTGATGACATGACCTGAGAAGTTCTTCATTTGCATGGTTATGAGACACAGGTTTCCTAGGTCTTTCCCTTTTCAGTCTAATTCTATGGAGTCAGAAAAATTCTGAATAAGTGTCTGGAATCACTGACCATGGGCCAATAAGCTGACACAAACTTATGTAAGTTAGGTTTACAGCCTGTTTTGGATATGATTACACTCCAACAAGGAAGAGGTTTTCAGCCTTACAGTCCACCTGAATGTTCTTATTGTGGTCACAGTCAGTGCACGTCTGAAATAATATTTCATCAGCTGCATCCTTTATGGGAGAAAACATATGTGACCACTATCACAGATACTCCACATTAGATTATTGCAGTATTTGGGGTCTGTCTTGAAAAAAAAAATTGGGAACAGAGAACTGGTATACAGAGCTGTGGCCAGATTGTTATCATGAGCTGTGCTTGCAGAAGTGGTGGTCATGGCTGAACAAGTCCTTATGTAGAGTCAGAGGAACTCTGGAGTCAAGTCAACAGGGTTCACACTAAGAGCAAAGCATCTTATAAGGGTAAGTACAAATCCAATCATGCAGCAACCCAAAGACTAGGCCAGCAAGGCTTAAACAAAGAGTATACCACAAGCCAAGGAAATCTAAATGCAAAAGTCGCATGATTGCAGCATGGTCAGTAAGACACAGTGGCTTGTTAATCACCCTGTGCATGTTGGACAGATTTACATAATTACACTCTTGTGATATCTGAACTCAGCAAAGGTGGTCAGTTAACAAACCACCAAGCAAAACATGTCATGAGTTCTCGATACTTCATTAATTATCCTAACGACCTATCATTTATGGGCTCACATCTTAAAACAAATATCTCCAGCAACGATAATTATGTAAATCACCCCGAAGTACAACCAGTGTGCACAGGGTGGTTGGCAGGCTTATTTATCAATCTGCAATTCTGCAAACTGGGTCTATGTCAGGAAGCAATCCAGAGTCAACTGAAAGAAGGTCTGGTGAAGGGACAGCCAAGTAGTCAGAGGCAATCAGTGTTCTTGGTGCCCTTTCTGCTGAGAAGTGAGGCTTATAAATTGATACTTTAAAAATTCCTCATAGGACTCCACAGTGGAATATGAGGGCTTTCTGGAAGAAGCCCTCCTCATGAGAATGATGCTGCTCCAGAGCCTCCTCTGCAGCCAGTGTGGGCACAACATCAGGAGCTCATGGCATGAAACATGTGCTCCTCCAATTTGCATGAATTCTCAGCTCATTTCCAAGCATAAATCAGCATGCTATGCATAATTTTCAAAGTCCTTTACTATTTGAGATTAGGGTACTGTGTCTTCTGCTACATAAAATTGATCAGCCTTGAGATCTTAATCAGAAAGTGTGCTCTGCTGTCTCAAAGTAGCCTGAGATGAAGGCAATACAAGACAGTGTCTTTTTTTCAAGCAACGGCATCTTTACCTGGGAACTCTCTTCCCCAATATATCTGTATGCTCTGAAGTGCCCGTAAGATCAATTCAAATGGATTTGTTTTGCCAGGTCCTTGAACTGCTTTGCTATTTTGTTATATGAATATGGGGGGGGGGGGGAATTTGCAGCCGTTATGTTTATTCTTTTTGCATGAATAATTATGGTATTTATTATTAAGTATTGGGTATTTTGTATTTAAATTTTATGTTGTTTTCTGCTTTGTTTCCCTTTTTGGCAAAGCAAACAAAATGTAAATAAATATTCAAGCAAACTAGCTTGCATCAACACAGGGTATCAGTATTAGTACTTTGAATTTTCAAAGAACATCATATATTTAAACAACAGTAACCCAAGAAGGTAGGCCAGTGATTATTATTACCCTCATAAGGAACTGGCCAACCACTCCGGTATCTTTGCCATGAAAACCCCATGGACAGTACCAAAAGGCAAAAAGATATGATGCCGGAAGATGAGCCCCTCAGGTTGGAATGTGTCCAGTATGCTACTGGGGAAGAGCAGAGGGCTAGTACTAGTAGTGCCAGAAAGAATGAAGCGACTGGGTCAAAGTCGAAAGGACACTCCATTGTGGATGTATCTGGTGGTGAAAGGAGAGTCTGATGCTGCAAAGATCTATACTCCATAGGAACCTGGAATGTAAGATCTATGAATCAAGGCAAGCTGGACGTGGTCCAAGAGATGACAAGACTGAACATCGATATCTTAGGAATCAGTGAACTAAAATGGACAGGAATGGGTGAATTTAATTCAGATGACCATCAGGTATGCTACTGCGGGCAAGAATCCCTCAGAAGAAATGGAGTAGCCTTCATAGTCAATAAAAGAGTAGGAAAAGCAGTACTGGGGGATACAATCTCCAAAATGACAGAATGATCTCTGTTCGAATCCAAGGCAAACCATTCAACATCACAATAGTCCATGTCTGTGCCCCAACCACTGGTACTAAAGAGGCTGAAGTTGACTGGTTCTATGAAGGCCTACAACACCTTCTAGAATTAACTCCAAAAAATGATGTCCTTATATTGGAATGGTAAAGTAGGAAGCCAAAAGATAACCGGAATAAGAGGCAAGTTTGGCCTTGGAGTACAAAATGAAGAAGGGCTCAGGCTGGTAGAATTTTGTCGAGAATACGATGGTCATAGCAAACACTCTTTTCCAACAACCCCAGAGACAACTCTACACAAGGACATCACCAGACGGTCAACAAAGAAATCAGATTGACTATGTGCTCTGCAGCCAAAAATGGAGAAGCTCTATACAGTCAGTAAAAACTAGACCAGGAACAGACTGTGGCTCAGATCATGAGCTTCTTGTTGCAAAATTTAGGCTTAAACTGAAGAAAGTAGGGAAAAGCACTGGGCCACTCAGGTATGGCCTAAATCATAATCCTGATGAATATACAGTAGAGGTGACAAATAGATTTAAGGAATTAGATCTGACAGAGTGCCTGCAGAACTATGGATGGAGGTTTGCAACACTGTACAAGAGGTAGCAACTAAAACCATCCCAAAGAAAAAGAAATGCAAGAAAGCAAAATGGCTGTCTGAGGAAGCTTTACAAATAGCTGAGCAAAGAAGGGAACCGAAACACAAGGGAGAAAGAGAAAGATACAAAAAATTGAATGCAGAATTCCAGAGAATAGCTAGAACAGGTAAGAATGCCTTCTTAAATGAACAGTGCAAAGAAATACAAGAAAACAATAGAATAGGGAGGACCAGAGATCTCTTCAAAAAACTTGGAGATAAGAAGGGAATATTTCATGCAAAGATGGGTATGATAAAGGACCAAAATGGCAGGAACCTAACAGAGACAGAAGAGATTAAGAAGAGGTGGCAAGATTACACAGAAGAACTATACAAGAAAGAGCTTAACGTCCCTGATAACCACAATGGGGTGGTCACTGACCTCGAGCCAGACATCCTGGAATGTGAAGTCAAATGAACTTTAGGAAGTCTGAGCAACAACAAAGCTAGTGGAGTTGACAGCATGCCAGCTGAGCTATTCAAAAACTTAAAAGACGATGCAGTAAAAGTGCTACAATCAATATGCCAGCAAACTTGAAAAACTCAACAGTGGCCACAGGATTGGAAAAGGTCAGTTTACATTCTGATCCCAAAGAAGGGCAATGTCAAAGAATGTTCACACTACCGCACCATTGCACTCATTTCACATGCTAGCAAAGTGATGCTCAAAATCCTACAAGCTAGGCTCCAGCAGTATGTGGACCAAGAACTACCAGAACACAGGCAGGATTTTGAAGAGGGAGAGGAGGTAGAGATCAAATTGCCAACATACGCTGAATCATGGAGAAAGCTAGGGAGTTCCAGAAAAACATCTACTTCTGCTTCATTGACTATGCCAATGCCTTTGATTGTGTGGATCACAACAAATTGTGGCAAGTTCTTAAAGAGATGGGAGTACCAGACCATCCTATTTGTCTCTTGAGAAACCTATATGCGGGCCAAGAAGCAACAGTGAGAACTGGACATGGAACCACTGATTGGTTCAAAATTGAGAAAGGAGTTCAGCAAGTCTGTACACTGTCACCCTGCCTATTTAACTTATATGCAGAGCACATCAGGAGAAAGGTAGGGCTAGATGAATCACCAGTTGGAATTAAGATTGCTGGGAGAAATACCAACAACCTCAGATATGCAGATGATACCACTCTCATGGCAGAAAGTGAAGAGGAACAAAAGAGCCTCTTGATGTGGGTGAAGGAAGAGAGCGCAAAAGTTGGCTTGAAACTCAACATTAAGAAAACTAAGACCATGGCATCCAGTCCTCTCACTTTCTGGCAAATAGATGGGGAAGAAATGGAGGTAGTGACAGATTTTATTTTCCTGGGATCCAACATCACCACAGACAGGGACTGCAGCCAAGAAATTAAAAGACGCTTGCTCCTGGGGAGGAAAGCTATGGCAAATCTAGACAGCATACTAAAGCAGAGACATCACCCTGCCGACCAAAGTGTGTATAGTCAAGGCTATGGTTTTCCCAGTTGCAATGTATGGCTGTGAAAGCTGGACCATAAGGAAGGCTGAGCGCCGAAGGATTGAGGCCTTTGAATTGTGGTGCTGGAGGAGACTCCTGCGAGTCCCTTGGACCGCAAGGTGATCAAACCGGTCTGTCCTAGAGGAGATCAACACTAACTGCTCTTTAGAAGACCAGATACTGAAGAGAAAACTCAAATACTTTGGGCACCTAATGAGAAGGAAGGACTCCCTGGAGAAGAGCCTAATGCTGGGAACAATAGATGGCAAAAGAAGGGGATGGCAGAGGATGAGGTGGCTAGATGGAGTCACTGAAGGAGTTGGTGTGAGCTTAAGTGGACTCCGGGGGATGGTGGAGGACAGAAAGGCCTGGAGGAATGTTGTCCATGGGGTTGCGATGTGTCGGACACGACTTCACAACTAACAACAAACATTTAATTCTTGAAACATTAGATATATAGTCCAAAATTCTAATACAGTTCTAGGCCCACTGGCAATTGTGAGAGGGAGGTAATAGCCTCACTGGGCTTGTAGCAGCCACAAAGGAAGAACAATAAGAGGGACGGGAAAATAAAAACATCTTAGCAACTGATCTGAAGCTGAAAGGAACGGAAACTTCTCCAAGGAAAGGGACCTGCAAGATGTTGTGGTCTTCAATACCTATCATTCTTTACCACTGACTATTCTGACTAGGGCTGATGGGTGCTGTAGGTAAAAACATGGAGGGAGGGTGGTGGAGGGCCACAGGGTGTTTATCTCTTGTTTACGTCTTTGTTAGTGAAAATTATTACTATGCATTACACTCAGCAACAAACTGGATGCCAGCGAAGAAAAAACAACACTGGGATCATATGATAAGCAAAGTGAACTCCAGAAATCAGTCTAATTCATGTAGTATGTGTAAGTTGAAGTTTCTAAATGCTTTTCCGAAACAATTTTATAAAACAGTATGTGCAGGACACAGAGAACTTTAAAAAGAACAATTCCAGAATTGTTTCTGGAAAAGTCAGTGCATACAAGCTCATGTCACCGTAACTGGGAAATTAATAGTATTCACCAAGCAGTATCTCATATGGCTCACTTCTAAAGAAGCCAGACAGAACAAGGTAACTTCTTCACTGGCTACCAAGCTGAAGTTATAGAAATGAGTCTTAACTGATAACTTAACTGATAACACTGTCCCAAGCAGCACAGGAAGATGTTCAGATGCTGGCATAAGAAGTTAATTTTTCCTATGTAATTACAAGAAATCTGCAAATTATCCAAGTTTTGGTTAAATTACATATTTGAAGACTCTAGTTTAAGAATACAAAGCAGACAAGATCTAAATTGTATTTCCTACAATTGAGCTTGCTATTTATAAACACTGATGCAGTTAATTTAGTTTAAAAAAACCCCAAAGCAATGGGTCAGATTCAGGATTTGCCTTCAGAGAGAAGGGCTCTATTTACACAAGTGAAGAATCCCCCTTCTCCCACACCACACCTCATTCCATTCAACAGAATCTCCTTACTCTCTGTGTAGACTTTTCATGGAGAGGCTACCATAAGAAGGAAAAGACTGAGAAAATCTACTTCTGTACTTGAGCCAATCTATTATGTATAAGGAATAATCATACCATTCATTTTCACAGACTGGCAACACTTACATTTAAATTTAATATATCTATGGGTCCCTTTTCTTTCTTGCCACAGCAAGTGGTTCATTGCTTTCTTGCAATGTTATAAGAGAAATCACAGCTTTTTCTGTAACTCCGAGCTGCAGAGAGGAGCTGTAGAGACGGTTGTCTTGTGACTGTACTGAAATTCAAGCAACTCAGTGCAATCATGGGAAGGATTCCTGCCCATCTCTTAAATTTCAAACTAACAAAGAAGACTAGGGTGTGTGTCTGGCAGCAGAGACACTCAGAGAGACTTGGCTAGATTGCAATGAAATAAACTCCGAGGGGAAGACTGCCATTGGTAGGGGAGCGTTGAAGTACCCATAACATCTCAGCTGGCTAGCATTAAAAAAAGCCTCATCCTATACACACCGACCTGTAAGCAAGCACCAATGATCACAATGGGGGTGCTTTCCTATTTATTTATTTAATAAATACTACACTTGTAATCATTATATGCTATTTCCATATTAAACACTTTAGCATCTTGTTATATTTAAAATTTCCTATATAACAAAAAACTCAGTGTTTGTATCTGTTTATTATTCCAGTGCTGAAAAGGGGGAGGGGCTATTACTATTTTTGTCATGGATGTCAGATGGAACACTGTACCTGCAACTTCCTCATCTCCAACCTTTAAAACAGAATTGGGTAACAGTATATATGCAACCCAAATATGTTAATTTTTAAAAACAACTTCTTGCCAAAATGCTCAGCTTTTTCATAAACACATTTCCAGCACTGTTAAGATGTATCTGAATTTATATATTTCAAGTGCAAACATGTCATGTGCTATTATGCAGTTTATCCTTCAGTGACATTCCATTAGAAGAATTCATTCTCACATTCATATAGTAATTCAACACTTCCTCCTCTGTACTCTTAGACTTTTGTTCCAGTTTTCCTGCTTAGTATTACTTTGTTTATTCCTAACTCACGATATTATTTGATACATTTTAATAGTTTCATATTATTCAGTTCCTCAATTAAAGTTTTCCATTTATCTCTTGGTGTGATCTTCTCCCTCCCAGTTTATTCTGCACCTACTTTAGTATTTGTATCCATATTCCAATATTTTGATTTTCATTAATGATCTCTACTATTGTATTTGTTGCCATTTTTGATCAATTCCTTCAAGCTCACAACCATGCCCTTTCCTCCTCTTATCTAATATTAATATCATTATGGGACTTACCAGTAAACATTACTGGATTGCAGTGGAGGCAGAACAGAGCCTTGGTTATTTCACCATACATATAGCATCACAAAAATATAACAGCTTCAAATTCAATGTAAGAATTTCTTTAAATGGATGGTTGAGATATTGAGTCAAACAAACCAATTCTTTCCTTTGGTTTTGCACAATTTCATGGAGAACTTTAAGAGGTAAAGAAATGGCTATTCAGGATGGAGACTTTCACCATCAATGACACACTATGTCTCTTCAAAGCATCACATCCACCAAAATGGACTTTAGTATCCTGCAATTCTGCAGTGTGTATATACATACACAAACACACACAATGATACCCACATATATCCCTGTAGACTCAACACTAGATTGTTAAGGCAAGCATAAAAATGTTAGCACTCTATTTTGGATTCAATATCTTGATGGTGTTGCACAGCATAGGGCAAAAGGAGCAGAGAGATTGTATGTCAGATACTCAGATTTTGGATTCAATCCACCTGTCAAAGGGCCAGGATGATTAAGTTGTCTGTGGAGTCAGATGTTGCTCAACTGACATCATGTTACAAATTACTAGTGGAAAACAAATGATGTAGATACTTGGACACTATTACTATTTTTTAAAGCCAACAAACAGATTTAATACTTAAATAGAAATTCCAAATGCTACTTTCCAAATTCAAGGAATTAATGTAAATTGTAATGTAAGTTAATGCAAATATCATCATAGACCTCATTCATTTTTTAAAGCCTCCAAAAACTAGAAGAAAATGAATGGATAAATCCTACTACTGGTTACTGAATATACCACTCTACAGACTTTGCAAATGATGTATTATCTTCTGCTCTACATAAAGAGAAATATATTAAAACTGCATGAAACTGCTCACTAAGTTCATCTTAATTCAAAATTGTTCTCAATGCTAAACGGAAAAAGATACAGCTGCCTCAGAGACTCTTACAATGTGTTTCCTTTCTTATTTTTCAAGGAAAATATTTTAACTTGAATTAATTTAATGATCCCTATATATTCACGAATAACAGCTAAAATTATATATCAAAAAGAAAATGTTGAAAATGGAAGGCTTTAAAAAAATAGATGCATTTATACATCTATACATGCATTTATACATCCACGGGAGGTCGTTGAAGCCCCATCGGTGTGGGTGTTCAAGGATAGGCTAGACATCCACATGGTGGGCATGTCGTGAGCAGAGCCGGCTGGTGCTGGAGGTCAAACTAGATGGCCTGGGAGGTCCCTTCTGACTTGCTCTGTTTCTATACATACTCAGCACTTAAATTACAACAGAGGTCTTCCTGGTCCAGCACAAAAAGGAAGAGAGGTTAGGGTTAGGCTTAGTATTTCCTCTTTCTTAACTTGCTGGAGACCCAAGGAAGCATTGAATGGAATAAGGGCTCTGAGAAGCATCAGCTAAACATATTGGACAGAGAAAAGTGATCTCATGCATGGTTCTGAAAGGATGGAAAAAGCTGAATAATTTTGAAAATTGCAACCCCATTTGTATACTTCCAAGGTCCTAACATGTTGTTGTTTTAAAGGAGAGGACAATCTCTCTAAACAGCAGTTTGGGCATTGGTGGAGAGGCAGGCACTAGTAAGTGATGCTAGATATGGCACAAGTGAGATTGTGAAGAAGAGCAAACAATTTTTTCCGTTCTTACTGAACAGCTTCCTAGCTGATATCTACAGCTTACAATGAAATTGTTCTCCTGGGTTCAGATGCCACAATAACCAACTGTAGATTGAACAATTACTTGCACAAGCCATGGGTTATCATACTGTCTTATTCCTAAAAAATAAACCATCCTGAGAGAAGCAGACTAAATTCAGACAATACAACAACCTATCATATTTGGTTATTCACAATGGGTTCTCTTGTCATGTGAACCCAGTCAACATGACTCTGAAGGAAATGCAAGGGTCAATCGCCCCATATCTATACCTAGAAAGACAGCATGTTCTATTCACCTTTACACTCAGCTAGAAAAATCAGCACCTGTCCTATATAAGGCTTTTCAGTGTATCTGTACTGTCTTAAACTGGTCCTGAGTGCTTTGCTGCACCGTTGCAAGAACAGAATTTGCGATTTCTATTGATTCAAAAACCTGTTGCATCTGTTCCGAACCTTTGCCTTAGAGAGGCTAGTAAGTCATTATCTGAAATATTTCCAGGAAATTTTCACTCACTATTCTAAACAGAAAGGAAGAGAGCAAATAAGTTTGATGAAATAAAGATTGCATCTGAGGAATATTTAAATTTGATCCTAGTCTAAAAAAATACTCAGAGGTATTCTATTGTATAAATTTAGGATAACATCTCAATCAACTGAAGTAGCAGACAGCTTTGCCTGAAGATATCTGCTAAGATCATATCCAAAGTGTTTGGGAGATCATTCATCCTAGCCTGAATGATGGAAATAGTGAGGAAATAGCATAGTAGTCTGTGGAAAAAAACTTATACAAAATATAAGATTATGCTGGAACAATGCAAGTTTTGAATACTGAGCTTAGACATTAAGGAATTCTTTATCCTGACTTAAAATTGGAATTAATTCTGTCAGTTTCAGAACCTATCTAATCCCTCTAACACTTATCTAGTTTTATAAACACACAAAGACATACATTTATCTCTGGTTCATGTTCAAGTTTACTATAAGGTAAAGTCTTTGAAGTAGTAACTTAGACAAAAGTGTAATATCCTGTTGTATACTAATTTTATGTTTGTTCTCAAACATTTAAAAATCATTAAATAATAAAGTCTGCAGGCAAAGAACAAAGGGACCATGGTCTCAGACTAAGTTCCTTGTTTCAGTAAGCTCTTATTAAAACCTGTGCATGTTTTTAGAGGATTAACACAGGAACAAAATTTATGCTTGTGCATTTAGTATAGTCGTAATTACGTGATTTAAGTATTTCTTATAAGATTCCTGTGCTGCACTGCCATCCACAAGCAGCTTTTGATCTGGTAGTTTCACATTGGAATACAGTAAGGATGCCATCCTACAGGACTACAACCACCCTTCAATCTTGGAAGACTCTGGTTATCCTACACAAAGCAGAAGTATCCTTCCCACTCTAGACAGCTGCTTTTGGCTATCTAACTGCAGCCTTTTGGATGTGAAAGGAAAAGGCTGAGATGCCACCAGGATACACTGTATCTTGGTAGTGTAATTCCCTTCTTCTCCCTGCCTCCTAAACCTTTCTAATCCTTCTGGCACCAGATAAGTGAATAGTGCAATTTTTTACATGCCGATTACAAAGTGGGGTGGGGAACATGGACCCCAAGTCCAAGCTGGAGTTCTTTGGGGACAACTTTTCAGAGTCAATGGGAGAAAGAGTTTTGGCTAAAGGAGTGATGGGCAGGAAGCTCCTGTGCACAGGCCCATGAAGTTCTGATTTTGGTATGGTCTCAAAAGTTTTACATAATTTCTAACTTGGGGTTCATAATTTTTGACTATTCTTAGAGAACTATGCCAAGAGTTGTGGTCACTAGATTTTGGCACAGACTGTCTTTCACATGACCTTTTTCAGAAACAAAAAGTAAGATTAGGTCCCATATATCCCATTATTAGTTCTACAAGCAAGGTACACAAAAGCTTATGAGGCAGTCATGCTACCAATATGTGAGTTCTGGGCAATGGTATTGCTAAGGTATTCCCATGGTATTCCAGAAACATATTACTAGGAAAATGATTTCCTTATGAATGAATGGATGCTTGCTTGAAACTCACATGAAAGCTGTGACATTATGACTGAGAGGTATGTGTGAACCCAACAATTAATGTAGAATACAGAACACATAGCTTTATACACTGATATAGGAACAGAGTTATGGTGAAAAGAGAACAGACATGTAAACAAATAAACTATATAAATAACATCGTTAAATTTTATGCATGTGAACACAAAAGAGCACTAGCACCTAAATTATTTTTATAATTTTTATTTAAAATATCCTCTATCATTTACAATATATCTGGGCAATGTAGCGCAATAAAACTACAATATAAATATATTTTATAGCTAAAGCAAAGTACAATCTATTATATCAGGAGAACACAATCTTAAATCAGTAATGCCATGGCGATGAAAGGTTTCCAACAGATTCCAAAACTGCAACACGGTTTGTACATGTTTCATTTCTGGGGAAAGCACTACCACAGAAAATTCAATTTCCTAGCTGTCACTCAAATGGCATCTTTGGGATTTAGCATAAGCAAGAGGGCCTCTGATGATAATCACAGACTCAAAATAATTTTACATCTTTAATTATGATGTGTATTGTATTTTACAGTTATTAATGTAAATATGTATATGTAAATTTAAGAACTGTTTCTGCTGAAAAGGAGAAAGTAAGTTTGTGAAATAAAAATGACATTGTAGTCTCATAAATGGAAGCATAAAATTGAATAGAATAATATCCTTTCTAAGTCTGGTAGGATTGGGGGAGGGAAAGATATGATTGTGGATATCTCTGATAAACTATATTAGGTTTTTAAAAGCATACCAGATTAGTTTTCTTTCAGTGTTAGCATATGTTTACAAATTAAATTTAATTGAGATTTTTGTTTGCATGGCAAAAATCTATGAGGAAATGCAGTAACGCTGCTTTCTGGTAAGCATTTTAAAGATTTGGAAGGATGAAGACATTTTTCTAGCCCAGTAACAAACTTCAGAATAGCTTTCTGCCAGCTGTCATGAACCCTATTTACAATAAACTGTTTTGTCTTTTAATGGATCTACAGACAACTGCCTTCTTATTTTGACGTGTATTATTGATGTTGTTAGTCACGAAGTCGTGTCCGACCCATTCTGACCCCATGGACAACATCCCTCCAGGCCTTCCTGTCCTCCACCATCCCGCGGAGTCCACTTAAGCTCACACCAACTGCCTCAGTGACTCCATCCAGCCACCTCATCCTCTGCCGTCCCCTTCTTCTTTTGCCATCTATTGTTCCCAGCATTAGACTCTTCTCCAGGGAGTCCTTCCTTCTCATTAGGTGCCCAAAGTATTTGAGCTTCATCTTCAGGATCTGGCCTTCTAAAGAGCAGTCAGGGTTGATCTCCTCTAGGACTGATCAGTTTGATCGCCTTACAGTCCAAGGGACTCACAGGAGTCTCCTCCAGCACCACAACTCAAAGGCCTCAATCCTTTTGCGCTCGGCCTTCCCAATGGTCCAGCTTTCACAGCCAAACATTGCAACTGGGAAAACCATAGCCTTGACTATATGCACTTCTGTTGGCAGGGTGATATCTCTGCTTTTTAGTATGCTGTCTAGATTTGCCATAGCTTTCCTCCTCAGGAGCAGGCGTCTTTTAATTTCTTGGCTGCAGTCCCCATCTGTGGTGATCATGGAGCCCAGGAAAATAAAATCTGTCACTACCTCCATTTCTTCCCCATCTATTTGCCAGGAAGTGAGAGGAATGGATGTCATGATCTTAGTTTTCTTAACGTTGAGTTTCAAGCCAACTTTTGCACTCTCCTTCACCCACATCAAGGGGTTCTTCAGTTCCTCTTCAATTTCTGCCATTAGAGTGGCAACATCTGCATATCTGAGGTTGTTATTTCTCCCAGCAATCTTAATTCCAACTGGTGATTCATCTAGCCCCGCCTTTCTCATGATGTGCTCTGCACGTAAGTTAAATAGGCAGGATGACAGTATACAGCCTTGCCGAACTCCTTTCTCAAGTTTGATCCAGTCAGTGGTTCCGTATCCAGTTCTCACTGTTGCTTCTTGACCTGCATATAGGTTTCTCAAGAGACAAATAAGATGGTCTGGTATTCCCATCTCTTTAAGAACTTGTCACAATTTGTTGTGATCCACACAATCAAAGGCTTTAGCATAGTCAATGAAACAGAAGTAGATGTTTTTCTGGAATTCCCTAGCTTTCTCCATGATCCAGCGTATGTTGGCAATTTGATCTCTTAGTTCCTTTCCCTCTTCGAAATCCTGTCTGTACTTCTGGTAGTTCTCGGTCTACATACTGCTGGAGCCTAGCTTG
>JAIXND010000674.1:94215144-94310534 GCA_023646645.1 Varanus salvator macromaculatus
CCCCCCCCCAAGTGTGCCCGTGATTGTGCCTATCTTCCCTGCCATTAAAAAAAATGCATTTACAGAATGGATTAACCTTTTTTACATTGAACTTTATGGGGGAATTTGACTTGGCTCGCGACTAATTTGGATAGCAACCAGAGTTGTGGAATGGATTAAGTTCGTGAGCCGAGGTACCACTATATACTCTGGTTTCTCTTCAGACTGCATAACCTAACATCTTAGTATTAATAAGAGGAAAATGTTTCAAGAAAAGACACTATACAATCAAGTATATGCTCAATCGAAGAATATATAGCATAGTGATTCCCAAATGGAACAGTGGAAAGATCCCAGGCAGTGAGGAGAAAGGGGGCAGCAGGGGAGTGTTAGACTACAGGTAGTCCCTGAGTTATGAACAGCCTGTACTTACAAACATATGTACTGCCATAAACCCTCTATGAGTATCTCTAGTAAAAAGCTGTGAGTATCTTTAGGGAACTGCACAATGCTTTTGGCAACACGTCATCAGTGGCTGCATAGTTCCTGGAGATATTTATGGCTTTTCGTCAGAGATAGCCTTCTCAAACTCTACTGAATCTCTATCTCTAAAGAACTCTAGGGATCTATGTGACGTGTTTAGAGACACATAATCAGTGACAGCCTAGTTCCCTAGAGATATTTACAGATTTTCATTCCACAGCATCTGCTTCAGCATACCCAAGCTGGTGTGTTTTGGGACACATGTATGGCACATTGTTCCCCCTTGGTTTTTCTTTACCATTTGCCCTTGCAACCAGGTCCTCAGCTGCTACAAGGCCATTTATGATGAGAAAAATAACATGGCTGTACAAACAACTCTTGAGGGCTACTTCAAGAAAACAACTTCAGTGGAAAATCCCTCCCCTGCTCCATAGCAGCACAATCAACCCCTGACTCTCCAGCACCAGGTCTATCTCCATCATCAACAGTTAATATTACCTCAAGAATGTTCTAACCTGTTTTAAGAATGGTTTCTTTTGTTTTTTTTACAATATTGTACACTTAATTTATTTTTACATTTATAAGCCTCCAAACAGATTAAATGGGTGTCCTACCTACACACAAACATACAGATTTTCTCTTTACAGTACCTGTAGTAACTTTATTGGGGGGCTGCAGGTGATGCAGTGGTTTAAACTGCTGAGCTGCTGGGCTGGTTGATCAAAAGGTCAACAGTTCGAATCTACACAATGGGGTGAGCTCCCGTGCTTTGCCCCAGCTCCTGCCAACCTTGCAGTTCAAAAGCATATAAATGCAAGTAGATA
This sequence comes from Varanus salvator macromaculatus, assembly GCA_023646645.1. NCBI lineage: Eukaryota > Metazoa > Chordata > Lepidosauria > Squamata > Varanidae > Varanus > Varanus salvator. The sequence goes on from JAIXND010000674.1 coordinate 94,216,431, forward strand.
AATAGGTACCACTTCAGTGGGAAGGTAACAGTGTTTTGTGTACCTCGGTGTTTAGTCATGCTGGCCACATGACCATGAAAACTGTGGACAAATGCTGGCTCTCTCAGCTAGGAAGCAGAGATGAGCACTGCCCCCAAGAGTCAGACATGACTGGACTTTGATGTCATGTGGAAACCTTTACCTTTACCCTTTTAGTAAATTTATTATTGCTGTATTGTTTTCATTATTAGAATGCTGTATTGTGATTCAGGTGTGTTAGTGAATACTGAAGTGTTTCTAAAGTGTTTTATATGCTTAGAAAGTTCAAATATATACCTGTATGAAGACAAACATTTGGTTTATTCATGTGATCATTTACATACAAATTCGACTTAAGAATGCTCTCTGGAACAGAACTCTTCCGTAACCCAGGGACTACCTGTACATATGATTACAGAAACAATGAGAACAAAAAGCCAAAAGTTTGTAAAACGGGACTGCTGAGCAGCCTCCTACTTCTGATGAAAGTGGGGAGAAGGGAGGGCAAGAGAGAGAGGCTGGGCAAACTGTGACACAGCTATAGCATGCCGAGCCGGGACCCTGCTTCCTGGGTGCTCTTAAGCCAGCTGGAATCCAAGGCAATCCACACCTGCTTCACCATCATTGCTGCTGCCACTTCCTTGAACCACCAAGGAGACTGCCTCAGTCCCCTGCAGCCCCACAAGTCACTGTGCAGCATAGCACCCCCCTTCCAAATCCTAGTGAGAGTGGGAACAAGGGACAGGGTGAGAGAAGTTGGGCAAGCAAGGGGTATTAAATCACCTAAGGTATGACAACCCTAGCACCTCTAACACAAAGAAAGAGACACTGGGGAGCTAAGGTTGTCACCAAAGAGGAAAGGGGGCTGCAGCCCAAAAAAAGTCTGGGGACCTCTCATCCAGTACATAGTTTAACAAGCTACTAATGACTGAACTCCATTTAAAGTAATGAAACAGTCTTAGTCAAACTAACCTAGACTAACCCAAGTTCCACTGTTTTCAGAGAAACTAATTGCTCTGAAAAAAAAAATTGAATTGTAGACTAGGTTATTCTAAATTGAGCACTTCTTTGTTAAGGAATTGATGTTCCATATGCAAGTCTGCACTGTGGACATGACAGAACAGACTACTTTCCTACAGCTATTCTACAAATTAAGTCTAGCTGGCACACAGCACATACAAAGTTGGATTTGGACTGGACAAATTCATGAATCAATGGCTACTGTACCCGACAGGTATATGTTACCTCAAGTTTCAGAGGCAATTATATCTACAGAGAGCACTTGCTGGAGAACATGAGTTGGAGGATGCTGTTGCTCTTGTGGGTTTGTGAGTTTCCAACAGACAGCTGAATGGCCGCTATGTAAAAAGAATGCTGGACTAGGTGGAACCTTGGTCTGATACAGCAGAACTCTTCTTATACATATGATTTAGCATCCTGCATTCAGCAGGCTATCCCACCCTTTTTCTAAGAACTCAAAACAGCTTACATCATTCTCCTCCTCTTGCTCTATCATTGTATACTCACAACAACCCAGTGGGGTAGGTCCAAAAACACCCAACTGGCTCCATGGCTGAGTAGGAACTAGAACCCAGATCACCTGAGTCCCAGACCTATGTTCTTAACCACTATACCACACTGGCTCCCTTATTCAGCATTAACCCCAATTAAAACAATTCTTTATCCCTACTCCTACCTGTGATGCCTGAAAATCTGTACTAGATTTTCTGCACTCTGTACTCCTGCAACCTTCCAAAGCAGTTTTTGTGGTGGGGGGGAGGCTTTAGAGAAAAGGAGGAATGGGCTCAGTCTTGGTTCCACTACTTCATTAATCTCACCCTTCACTTATTGACCAATGAAATATTGGCTGGTCAGTTGGGCAATAGATTATGATGGATTCCAGGTTTGGGATGCCTGTCAGTATAGTTTGCACCTCTGTCAGCTGCCCTTTTGGACTGAAAGATATTCTGGGCACCTGACATGATTGTGCCCAAGTCACCACTCCCTCTCTACAGAGCCCATACACCTCTGTGATACAACAGCTAGTATACCTCCGCAACAGCTAGGAGAGGTACAGCAATTTTTGAGGGCAGGAGGGACTGCTGTGAGAACGAGAATATCTGCTTCAGCACAATTCAACCAAAGAACAATTAGGCCAATGGCCAGCGTTTTCCTCCCAGGCACAGTGCTTCAGTGAGTAGCCACCAATCAACTCTAGGTATTCTTAAATGAAAATTATGATCTGGATCCATTTCAAACTGGTTTCAAATTTGGTTTTGAAACATAAGCTTGTGAGATGACTTATGCTTTTAAAAAGAGGCATTGTGACACTTTTAGTTCTCTTGTCCTTCTCAGTGCCCTTCAAGACTGCTGACCATGGTATCCTTCTGGATAGACTGTGTGAATTGGGATGTGGACCACTGTACTGACATGGTTACATTCCTGCTTGGATAGTTATAACAGAAAGTGGTGTTGAGAGACTGCCGGTCCATTCCAGGGCTGTCCAGGCCACAGGGCTTTCTTTTGTTTCTAATGCTTTTCAACATCTACATGAAATGACTGGAACAGATTATCCTGAGAATTGGGCTGAGGTTTCACCAATACCAGGATAACATCTAGTGTGGTTAGTGCCAGTGTGGTGTAGTGCTTAAGAGTGCGAAACTGAGACTCAAGAGATCCAGGCTCTAGTGCCCACAGCCTTGGGGCTCACTGGGTAATTTTGGGCCAATCACAGACTCTCACCCAACCTACCTCACCAGTTTGTTATGAGGATAAGATTGGGAGGTGGAAAATTATGTAAGATGACTTGAGTTCCTTGGAAGGAAAAAAAGGCAGGATATAAATAGCTCTACCTCTCCCTTTCATCTAATACAAGAGAGGCAGGATGTATTCTGAACCAATGCTTGGGCAAGGAGAAACTAAAATTCAGGAGAAGGCAGAGATAGCAATGCTGTGTGCTTCACCTGGCTGGCTGAATGGTGTGTAACCTGCTCTGGAGGGGGTTGTACTCACTCTAAAGGATTGAGTGCATAGTTTGAAGGATGTTTTGGATCCACTGTTGTCACTAGAAATCAGGTGGCTTTTGTGGCACAGAAGAATTTTTTCTGCTTTGGCTGATAACTATGGACCTCTCTAGACAGAGATAGCTTTCCAGGAGTTATACTGAATAACGTCTCAATTTGTTTCTTATAGTATGTTACATGTTGGGCTGTCATTGAAAACGGTCTAGAAACTTCAGCCAGACATGGGTGCAAGACTGTTAATGTGATGAGATCAATATGATGCCAGAACCTTGTGCTGGCTGCTAGTCTATTCAGGCCAAATTCAAAATACTCATTTTAATCTTTAATGCTATAAACAATTTGGGATAAGGCTGCCTGATAAAGTATCTCCACCTGTACTTACTTAACTGGGCCCTAAAGTTATCATTTGAAACTAGCTATATCACCTGGTCCATACTCCTCCTTAGACATTAAGATCTACTTTCCCAGTCATTTTAGGGACCATTTTCATTATTGCACTGTTCTATCCATGTTGCTGGTTTTACTTCTAGTTTTATTATATTGTTACTGGAGGTTTTGTCTTGTTTCTTATTAGTTTTCATGCTTTATCATTATTTTGCATTTTAGGCTTTTAATTTGTATATCATCCAGAAAATTAAGGTCATTATGCAATTTAAAAATGCTAGTAATAAATAAGTATGTTACCAGTAAGGCATTACACTTACGACAAAAGTATGAACTAGCTAGGAACAGTACAGCACTGTGTACTTTGACATAACAATTCAGAAGCATTTGTAGGGATCCTCATCAGCTACATGTTAAATCAAAATGAGTGCAACCTACTATAGGCCAAATGATTAAGGCCTGTGAATTTATGATTGTACCATCAAATAATATTTCTATACAAGCTATCACAAGCAACCCCACACTGCAGATGTAAGTTTTACATAACTACCATTTTCATTTTTAAAGGAGTCCATTCATATGCTGAGCTCTTGATCATCAACTGATTAAAAAATGAAGCAATGAACATGCATACTTTAACTATTCCTAAGATATCAAATAGTAAAACCTAATAAAAGTATTTATTTGTAAACATGCACTTGTCAGTAGCTAGCTATTCAAAAATTCTATCTATTACAGAGGTGGACAACTTGTGGAGCTCCCAATTTTTGACTTACAGTTCTCATCAACCCTCACCTCACTATATTGGCTAGGGCCACCTGTCTGCTCAACCCTGCCCCTCCTGGCTGCTCATCAGAGTCAAGGACAGGATATGCACCTGGGTCTGGGAGGTTATCAACACCTGAGGGAAGGTTGGGTCCCTGGCCCTTTGAAGGAGGCAGTGATCAGGCTGGTCCTGAAGTGTGCAATCCTGGATCCTGAGATAGCTGCCAATTAAAGGCTGGCAGCTAATACCATGGTTTTGGGCAAGGTGCTCAAGACAAGCAGGTGGTGGCTGGACAACTCCAGGTGCTCTTGGAGGAAATGAATCATCTTGAGCCATTTCAATCTGGCTTCAGGCCTAGGTATGGAACTGAAACTGCTGTTGCCCTGTACGATGACCTGTACAGGGAGAAGGATGGGGGGAGTGAGTCCCTGTTGGTTCTCCCGGACCTCTCAGCGGTTTTCGATACCATCGACCATCCTTCTGGACAGGCTGGCTGGATTGGGAGTTGGAGGCACTGCTTTGCGGTGGTTCCACTACTACCTGTCTGGCTGATAGGTAGGAGTGGAAGGTGGTGCTGGGGGATTATAGCTCTGTACCACGGCAACTTTGCCATGGAGTTCCACAGGGTTCCATTTTATCCCTCATTGCTTTTTAACATCTACGTGAAACTGCTGGAGAGGACACCTGGAGGTTTGGTCTGCGGAGGCATCAGTACGCAGATGACATCCAACTCTACCTCTCTTTTATATCTAGTCCAGATGAGATAGCTGTCCTTAACTGGTGCCTGGCCAAGGTAATGGACTGGATAAGGGCCAATAAATTGAGGCTTAATCCAGATAAAATGGAGGCCCTGTTGGTGGGAGGCTCAGCCTTCCAGGTGAATGACATCTGCCCTGTTCTGGATGGGGTTGCATTCCCCCTAAGGGACAGGGTGTACAGTTTGGGAGTGCTCCTTAATCCAGAGCTGTCCCTGGAATCTCAGGTGGCAGCAGTGGTGAGGAGTGATTTTCTGCAGCTTTGGCTGATTTACCAACTGCGCCCTTACCTGGATGAGCATCACCTTGCAATGGTGACCCATGCTATGGTAACTTCCTGACTGGATTATTGTAATGCGCTCTATGTGGAGTTGCCCTTAAAGAAGGTCTGTATACTTCAATTGGTTCAGAATAGAGCTGCCAGGATATTAACGCAGACCAGCAGGTATTCACATATAATGCTGGTCCTCTATTGATTGCACTGGCTACCAATTGAAGTCCAGGTCCAATTTAAGGTGCAGGTGATGACCTATAAAGCCCTAAACAGCTTGGGTCCTGGATACCTGAAGGAGTGTCTTCTTCCCTATTTGCCCTACCGCCCCTTGAGATCTGAGGTAGAGGTCCTGCTCCAGGAGCCGTCCTCGAGGAAGATTAGGAAGAAGAGTACCCGGAGGAGGGCCTTCTCTGCAGTGGTGCCCCAACTGTGGAATACGGTCCCAAGACAGGTTCACCTGGAGCCAATGCTTATTTCTTTTCAGCACCAGGTGAAAACCTTTTTATTTTCTCATTTTTAATTGTTAATTGATTTTAATTGTGGTTCTAATATTTAATCACTGGATGCTCTGCCATTTTTATTTTAATAGTGCTTGTTGTAAACCATCCTGAGACACCAGTAATGAAATGGTCTATAAAAGCTTTAGACAGACAGACAGGGTGAATATAAGTTTTAGGTCAAAATATTTGGAGAGTCCCAAGTTGCTTATTCCTAGTTTATTATACTTGTGAGGTATGCTAATACTACTTGAAGAATGCTACTGCAAGCTTGAAACTACTTACTTCTCAAAATTTACATTTCCAGTGTTGGTAAGTTGCTGGCATTAGCTGACTAAACACCTGTATTTCAAAGAAAAAGGTTTCCTGCACACCTGTATTCTGAAAGTTTTTATTCCATAAAAGAACTAAAAATACAGATATATACATAAATAGTATATTCATGGAGTATTGCAATCCTAAATTACTTTATTCAGAAATGCTGTTTTCAATTAAGCTTATTTCCAGTTAAACATACATAGGCCAGCAGCTTATGTTTGGTCTGTCATCATAATTTATATCCCCTGTGGTCTTTTCAGAACCAAGTGAAAAACACCTTTTAAGAAGTGTAGCACTAGTATGTACATAAAAAAAAACTATTATGATACTGATCCACACTGAAGTCATAAACTCATGCAAGAGAATGATTCTCATTAGCAAACCATTCACATGAGCAGATTTATAATACAAGTCAGTCCTGGCATATTATCAAAATGAATTATGAAATGGGAGTCTTCAACTTGATTCCTTACAAAGTCTGTCTTGAAGACCATTCTTATGGTTTACAAGCACCTAAATATATGCACTGCACTTTTACATTAACTTGCAAAATTAAACATATTCATTTGACTGTGTGATTCAGCCCTAGGCTCATTCCATGTTCTTGTCTATACAATGGGTCTCTAAAACCCTATTGAAATGCAGATGTTGTTAAGGATTGTTTCTTATTATTATATGGAAAAAGCTAAGTACAGTGGTACCTCGGCTCACAAACACCTCAGTTCACGACCAAATCTGGTCGCAAACAGAAATTTTGGCAAAATTTTGCCTCAGATCGCAAACTCTGCATTGGGTGACAATTGCGCCCGTCTCCCCACATGAGCCGCCTGCGCCCTCCTCCCCTGAGTGTGTCTGCGCCCACCTCCCCCCCAAGCACGCTCACACCTGTCTCCCCCCAGAGCATGCCCACGATCGCACCCATTTCCCCCCAGAGCATGATTGCAGCAACCCCCACCCCCAGCACAATCCCTAATGCACGATTATGGTTTGGACTCTCCCTCCAAACAATAACCTCCCCCTTCCCCAGGGTAGTGTTCTCTACTGTACTTTTTTACTTTGTTGAACCTTATGGGGAAATTTGACAGGTCATGACCAATTTGTGTCACGACCAGAGTCCTGGAACAGATTAAGTTCATGAGCCAAGGCACCACTGTATTTTAACAGGCCGTTATTGATATAAAGCCCCATATAGAGTGAACTTTCAAAATGAAAGAGATTTACTTATCTACATCCAACAGTATTTTCTAATCCTGCCTACAGTCTATTTCCTTTGTGCAGAACCTTCACTCCACAACAGTATCAGAGTGCTTGTTTATAGGAAGAGCATACACTTGACTCACAATTTTAGCAACCAATCAACCTAAGTTAGTTCAGTTTGATATAATTCTATCAAACATCTTAAAGCCTAACATTTCACAGAATGTGTGTTGTTGGACTTATTCCAACTTTTTTCCAATTATGCACAATAATTAACATTTTAAATGTTATATTATTTCAAAACTGAAATCTGCTGCATATCTCCTACAGATAGGTCTGGTTACAGAGCATCAACCAGTATTAATACTTTACATTAGCTGCCTAATGTTGAAATGGAGATCAAGAAAAAAACAAAACCCTATTTTAAACAGTTTTACTTGGAAATACATAACAAATTCAACGGGACATACTACCTACTAAGAGTGCTTACAGCTCTCTTAGTCATTAACTGCAGTCTTGTTTTTGACTAAAAAATTAAAAATTTGCACTCCCTTTTTAAAAAGCCAAGGATTGCTTTACTAATTATATTGCAAAGAGAGCAACATTTTAAGTTTGCAATTTATTAAGTATGAAGAAAGAGAACTGCACTTGTTTGCAACCACAAATGTGTATATAGGTGCATATGTAAATAGTTCCTTCCCTTCTCTTTAGCGCACTTTTATGCAGTAGACACTCAGTTCACCGAACTCAAGCAAATGGCACTCTCAAGAAACCAGCAAAAAAATTGAAGAAACAATAATTTAAATAAGCATTAAAATAAAATCAATTTCCAGCAGAAACATAAACTTGGCATGCCACACCTGCACACTGCGCCCACATACTGCATGCCACACTGTAAGCCTACATGTTCGTCTCCTACTCCCACCAATTCACTGTGTGCAAACATACTGGTTAGGATCTACTGTTATTCAAATTCTGTGTTCTCACACAACCCCAAGTATGCCAAAACAGGTCCCAAATAAAAGTCAACGCATAGTGTTTACCCTTAAGCAGAAGATGGAAATATGCAAGAGGCTTGAGAAATGTGAAAGTCCTGCAGTGCTCATGGGGGATTTTAATGGTGGTAGGTCAACAAGCCTTGACATTAAGGCTCAGTCTCAGAAGATAGAAGTTCATCTTTATTTGTCTTAATTTGCTTTTAATTACTGTATTTCAATATTAATATCAAGTCAATACAAAGAATATGGTATGGTATGGGGTATAATATTAGTTAGGCCTATTTTAATAGTAACTCTCAAGCAACCAGAAACATTTATCTGGCATCTACCAATCCCCATGGGTACCAGTTAACTGAGAGTCTACTGTATTATTGTGAACAAGGATGGTATTGAAGATTAAAAATTCAGTTCTAAGAGAATGCTTGAAGAAACAACTTAGGGAAAGTTCTAAATTCAGAGCAGTTGAAAAAATATCCAGTGCTGTTTAGGACCTATGTCATATATGATGTCAACTACTATGATACATAAGGAATCTTTATTATTTTTAAATCTTTCCAATCCCAGTAAAAGCAAGCTTTGATGTAGAATTCTCTACTATGTATAAGCAAGGGTTGCAGTATGTTCTTCCTAGTGATTCTGAAACAAAGTGTTAAATATTTTGTTGAACTAGATCAACAGGTTGAATTTTACTTCATGAAGGCCTAGAAAGCGTTACTGAACTGAGTTTACAGTCCTTGCACAGACAACTTATCAGCCAAAGTAAATTAGAAAAAGTAATTTTGTTGTGGCTAATAAACTATAAGGTATTAGAAACACTTGATTTACCACCAACCACCCAGAAATCTAAAAGTAGATTCTGCTCTATCTTCTGCATACCCAACCTTAAGGATGACAAATGCATAAAGGAGCTAGGTGCACACATTTTATAATGGAGAGCTCAGCAGACCAACAACATGAGCTGAGCCAAGTAAGCAACAGAAAAGAATGATTCACATATTTCATTTAGAAGAAAGCTGACAATGTTGTCTATGGTCTCTTTTCGCTTCACACAAGTACTTATTCTGGTTTTAGAGGAACTCCTAAATGAGGATTCTATAAATAGTATGTAAAGACATTACAGCATCATTCAATTAGAACTCCTCTTGAAATATATTTTGGAAATATTAATATTGGAAATATCTGTTCCAATATTAATGTTGGAAGTAGTTTGGGTTTGTGGAGGTTGTTTCTTGCTAGGGTTTCTGAAGAGAGATACTAGACATGATAGGTAGAATAGTTGATGACTGTAGTTGAAGAAACAGAGGACTTATCTTTAATCTACCTAAAAACTGCATGTTTCTTCATTTAAAACGTCCAACAGCATTTAGGATCTGTACAGTGACAGCAGAACTATGCAAAAGCTAAGATCAACAGGAAAAGAACAGTAGAGTCATTATAAATAGCTGGAAGAATCAAGTCCTCCTTCCCTCATCAGAATTTATATCTTTGTCTTAGGAATGCCTATGTGTCATACATGGCCCTTCCTTACAAAGTTACAGAGGTAGTGTTCTACTGTTTATCCTTCCTTCCCTACATGTTGGGTCAATAACATCTTTAGTTACAAACTGTCCATGTGCAAGTGTGTTGTAAGGAGATTTGAATCATTGTAGTTGGGATTCCTGGAGCAAGTCAATTTCCTGGTGCTTCTGTAGGTTTGAGTTCAGATGACTCAGTTTGTTGTGATGCTGGACATAGTTCAATTTCTGAAGGGTGGCTTTTTTCTCTCACATACGACATACTTTGAGAACGCATCACATCTTGCTGTATTCAGGATGGTTTGTGTAACAGCTGAACATGGTAGGGTAATTTCACTGTAACTATCGGAAACAATAGAACACTGCCTGAGAGGAGCAGTCACTTGCCACTTTTCTTGCTAGTGTTTCCATCAACCTCCCCCATTTTTTGCAGTTCCATATCCACCCCTTGCTTCTAAAAAAAAGAAAAAAGAAAGAAAAAAATGACACTACAGAGTATCCTGAACATGTTTGCAACTTTTTCTTAAATAAATGGGCCTACAGAAGTGTATACATTTTTAGGACTGTGACTATGACATGCAAATAGTTTCTCTTACTACTTTAACTGCTCTGCCATGACATCTGCATGTATTTACTGGCCACTTTTCATTCCCATCTTTGTCTCAAAACTTGCTTATCTTTACCATCAAGTATGTAGATCTGACAGCGTACAGAAAATAATGAAGAGAAGCAACAAGCATAAAGACGTGGTGGAGAGCTTAGAGCAACTGGAAGCTACAGGAGAAGGAAATGAATACCTTGGTGGATTTAACTGTTATGAAGCAGTCTTAAAAAGTGCCATCTAGTGAGGAAAGTGGAAAATAGACAAGAATGTTGACAAGACAGCGATACCACTATGGTGAGCTCAATGGCAGACAGTCTTGTGTTCTTGCACAATATCCCAAAAACATTAGTGAAAAAGGTTAGTGAATATGCTGCTACTCATGGGGATGCAGAAAATGGATTCCATTGATTTGCTATGAAAGCAGTGTTCCTCTGGTTGTTAGCAAACCCAGTGGACCAACTACAGAAAGAGTGCTGACATAGGGGATAAGAAAATTTTGCCACAAAGGCATTTAAGATAAATGCAACTGAGGGATGATTAAGGGTGGAAAGAAGTTGTGGACAGTCACAGAGCACCTGATCATCAGTCACATTAATGAGTGAACAACCAATCCGCAGTAGTGCATGGGGCCCTTCAGTGGCTTATTACAGTCCTGAGATTTGTCCTATTCTGAGAACATGGCAGCAAAGCAAGAGAGGATAGAGGGGTAGATGGTTTAAAGGTTACCTAGTGAAGTTTCTCAGACAGAGTGTGAAAATGTACCCACCTTGGAAAGTGAAGGAGGTTTTTCAGGGCTGGAGGGAAAACAGATGCAGAAAATGCTCCTTGGCCTGGTCAGTCAACAGTAAGTAAAATGAACAGACCAATTAAGTAGTCTCCAACATACTTGCTATCTAGCCCTCAACCAGCAAGAACCATCCTGTGGATGGAATCAGATGTTTTACAGAAAGGGAGGGAGGAACAAAAGTTTCACTTTGGATTTTACCCTTAGCCTGGGCAGATGCTGCTTCTGCAGCTCTAGCGGAAGGCCACCTACAGTGTATAATGTTCTTTAACAAGTTAAAGTTCAATAAAAGAGACTTCAGGGTTTCATTCTGAATTTGACAAAGAGAGATGTGACCAGCTCATGACAAGTGGATCATTCTCAGCATGGCTTAGTGTGATGTGTGAACCCACCCACTAATCTGGTTCACACATTTTGTTAAACCATGGCACATTGTCATTGTTCGTAGTTGCCAGATTGCTTACCATGCATCCAAACCTGAAACTATTTTTAGTTCATATGTCATTTCTCACAAATAAGCTACCTGGAGAAGCCATAGCTTGCTATAAGGCAGTTTAAGTTGGCTTGTTCTCACAGTTGTTTTTTGTAACACCCAAAAATTTTATTGTATATTGTTTGCAACAGCTACAGAGGCTCTCAGAAAAATCAGAGAAGTCCCCTGACACTCTAGTACAATGTGAAATGGCCTACAGACAGGCAAACAAATGAGTAGGAAGGGAAGTGCTGGAATGGAACAATTAAATTCATAAGGACATTGACAATGACATACTAGTAAGCTTGGCTAAAAAAAGTAGAGAGTTTTTTTATGCTGGATACTTGTGCAAGACTCTGGAATTTTGTGCTTTGGCTTCATTTATGCCTGGCTGCTATGGAGAAAAGGCAACATGCTGCTCCATGACTGGGTGAAGCCAGTCATATTTGCATGGATACTGGGTGAATGATTCATAGAATACCTATGTTCTTTCGTGTTTCTGCTACTGTGGCTTTCTTCTCAAATTTTCTGTTAGGAATTATAGGAGTATGACATATGCCCAGACATCACAACTGGGATGAGCTGTTTTTTCTCTCCAATGCAGTACCCAGAGTGGAATAGGGATCACTGGGAAGATTTAATCATTCCCATCTCATGCAGAATTTTGACAAAACTGCCGACTCATACAGCAATTAGCCTTAAAAAGCCCTCATTGAGCCTAAGGCTAACTGTTATGTAGGAAGGTGTTAATCAGAAATGCAGTTGGGGAAGGAAAAGATTAAACCTCTCCTATCTCTGAGCTGCATCATGATGAGAAAGGGGTGGGGTAGAGATCTGATATTAAAACAATTTGAAAATCCACAGTAGTTGCTAATCATGCATTAAAAGTAACATCTGGTTGGCTCTAAATTGTGCAATCATTAAGCTGGTAAAATCTGGCTGCAATCATGCACATTGCCTTAGTGGCTAGGCAATGTACAAAAAGACAAAATTAAAGGGGTTCTGCTTGCAGGTGTGTAATTTAAAAACAAAGAAAAGGATGTAGACATAGTTACACAATTATCAAGAATAAACTAAATGAGTAAGTGTGTCTGATGATGATCCCTTAAGAACAAGGAGACAGAGTAAGTCCTGGGTCTGAAAGGTTGATTACTCCTACAATGCAGCAGGAAGGGACAACCTGTAGGAACTCTGATCATTCCTCTCCAGTGGCTATGCTGTTGAGAGGTGATGGGAGCTGTAGACCAAAACATCTAGAGGGCCACATGTTTTATATTCATTCTACAGTATTTGACATGTGTAAAAAAAAATTAAACCTTTTATAGATTACCATATTATTTCCTATTAAAATGTAGAAGGTATGTCTACTGAATATATAGATTATAATAACCATTCCCTTCTCACAGTTGTGTGGGCAAAAACTTATTTCTTAGTGCCACTAGCAATATGCCCAATACACAAACAATACAAAGAAAGAAAAGGATTTCCTCTGTATTGGAACAAATATTTTTTTCCTTGAAATGTCTCCAGTTTTCTCAAGTCGTACCAGAAATGTGCTACAACCAAAAGTAAGAATGAAATGTTACCTGTGTTTTTCTTGACACCCATATTATAAATTGTGCTGTTATTAGGTGAAATGAACAATAGAAAAACACAATTTTACTATAATAATTAACTGAAATCCTTAGCAACTCTTTAGAATTTAGCTACTCTTTAGACTGCAGTTCGCACACTTATGGCAAAGTAGGTCTCTTTGAACTGAACTGATTTGGACAAGGTTTACTGCAATGGAATGAGTGAGGAACAGCAAGCCTTAGGATTTCATGCTTATGCTTCATCTTTTAGCATAGCCACAAGGAGATCAAAAACTTTCATTCTGCTTTAGATTAACTGTGGTTTGCTATTTTGTATGAATATAGCAAATTCTGTTTCATCTTTACTACTACTTTTTTTAAAAAATTAACTTACAAACCACGTGTTATTAAATTAGCTTGTTTCAAGCAAACTACTGTTTATCAGGGAGAGGAGATGGCAAGTTGAAGTTAATCAAAAGCAGAAGTTTCCAATCTCCTCTATCTGGCAATATCAGGGAAAGAGAGGGTATATAAATTTGTTTATTCTAGCTCATTCCCATCAAATAAACCACACATTTGTTGTGATACCTAAACTGGCCCAGCAGGTCTTATGAATAAACACACACATTTCATGAACAAAAAAAGAGACTCAGCAAAGTGATTTTAACAAGAGTAAACAGTTACTTGAGTATGAATAAGAAAAATACAACAGAACAAATTAACAAAGATTACTGAGGCATGCACAGTGGTAACAATAAAAATGCCATTAGAAAAGTGAATATCAAGTGGATATCAAGAAATACAATCTAAGCAATAATTCATGTATGACTATATTAAGTTAGCAAGTGAGTGGTTCCTGACTTTTTTTAAACTACGGATGAAGTTAAAAAATTATATAGGAACAAACTTAGCAGTAGAAAAACCAGTAGGGTACAAACTTGCCAATATATACTCACATATTTGATTATCAGGATCTAGGCAATATTGTATTTTCTGAAGCTCAATTCAGAATTATAGGGCTTTTAAAATTATTATCACTTCAAGAGTGTAGTATAAGACATCTGTAATGTTATACAGCTTTGGAGAGTTTTGACAGCTTCAGCATCATACTTTGATGAATAGTATTAATCTTATGTTTAAAAATATTTTTCTTGAAGTTTCACATTTCCTATAACTCTAATGAACACACAGGTGGAATTATTTCACTCTATAGACCATTAACTGTGCAGTTAAAAATGGAAGTAATCTTTAATACTCTAATTTTACATATAACATTTAATCACTGTATGACATAATTGAGTCTTGTGAAAAAATAGTGCTTCCTTCCAGTTTTTTCACTGTATTTTATAGCCATCTCCAATAGGGAAGTACAATATGCCTAATTATAATTTCAAACTGAGTACAAGGGAAAAGATAAAATGAAAGTTATTCCAAAAATAATACTAAATACAATTGGACACCATTCTAAGCTGCTCTCTGAATATTTGTGAGTAACACAGAGGGATAAACAAAGTCTTTTCCATTTAACACAAACATTGAGATCCATTATAGAACAGTCATCAGAGCGTTGGACTGAGACTTGTGAAATCTGGGTTCTAATCCTCATTTGGCTATGAAGCTTCCTTGGAGACTCTGTAGCAACTCATGGACTTGTAGCTTGGCATATCCAAGGGCTGTTGTGAAGATAAACTGGAAAGAACTACATATCCCATATTAGATTCCTTCCAGGAAAAGGAGGTATATAAATAAAATAAATTTTAAATAAATAATCTTAAATCTTACAATCCTTTAGCTAACATTTTATGCAACTTCCTGAACCAGCATGTGTAATATGTAAATTAGTAGGGTTTAAAGTGGCCCAGAAAAATTAAGAGCATGATATTTTAAATCAACAATGCAGAAATCAAAGCTTACAGAGATTGTGTAAGGCTTGCCTTTGAAAATGGCCCATAAACTTCAGCTGATCCAAAAATAGGGCCGTTAGATTGCTAAAGGGCCTGGCCAATATGTTCGTATTAGGTTATTAATGAACCATCTGCACTTGCTGCCAGTCCATATCTCAGTCTGATTCAAAATGGTGAAAATAATGTTCAAGCTCTTAAATGGCTTGCAGTCTGGTCACCTGAAGAACTGACCTCTCCTACATATACCTGCCTGGGCCCTATGCAATCATTCTCAGCAATCCTACAGAGACTCTGCCAAAGGAGCTAATAAGAAGGAGGCCTTTTCTGCCATGGAACCCATGCTGTGGAATGAACTTCCCAAAGAGGTTTGCCTGGCTTCACCTGCGTTCTTTCTGACATCAGGTGAAGGTCGTCTTATTTTCCTAGGAACTTTAGCTTTCAGTTTCTGTTATTTTAAATCCTTGGTCATATTTGAAATCTTTGCATTGCTGTGAAGATTTGTTTTTGCTTTTACTTCGACTAACAAAAGTTATGTTTTTAATTGTTGTGAACTAGCCAGTAGTGTAGTGGTGAATTTAGAAGTGGGGGGTCCCTTCATGATAGAGCCACACCTCAAAGCTATACCCCCATCAAAGCCACAGTCTCCAAGACACACCTGTTTCCAAGCATATACAACCTCTGATGATACAGTAAAAATGAGCTTTGTCACTTCATTTGACTCTCTGTTGAGTAATGAATGCAAGATGTGGGTATCTCTTTTTGAGGTGAAACAATGACAACTTCTAGAAGTTATTTCTTATTATTTTATTTCTTATTATGGATTTTAAAAATTAAATTCACACCCCATTCTCCAGCCAAAAAGCTCACAGAGTGAAATAAATAAGATAGTTCCTGCCCACTGCATTAACTGTCTAAAAACCTGACATACAGAGGTTGACCATAAGGTAAAGCATCACAGAAAACACAGGCCTCTCTATATAGTTAGTTCACAGGAACTTTAAGGAACTGTCAAAAAACACCCCTGTTCTTAACCCATTAAATTCAGGATTTTGACACAGTGGCAGCTGTCAGTCATAAACCAACAAAATTAAGTCTATTGAGAGGCAGTGGGGGAGGGACAGTGACCTTGGCTTCAGAGATTCAGCGACACCCCTGAGTGCATGCTCCAACATAAGTGGGGGTACTCCAACCTTCTGAGACCCTCTTCACTACACCCTTGAAACCACCCAGACAACATTGGCTATTAGGCAATATATATCTGCAGCAAATAAATAAATAAATAAATAAATACATATTTTCCCATATAATTTCACATCCTATATAGTTCCAAAATGTATATATGAAAATAAGTATTTGCTATCATTTTATATACTGAATAAGACTTATTAAGCAGCAAAACGATAGTAAGGGGAAAATTCTAGGGACCACTAGACATATTCAAGGAGCCATAGGATGCTTCAGAATCTCAGATCCAATGCTGGAGACAGCATTCCAACTCTGAAAACTAATGTTGAAGCTCTGATTCCCCTTCCCCATCCCCTCACAGCTGGTGTGAACAGAACCACACCAGCTGTTTGACAAGGCTTGGAAAATGATCTTGAAAAAGGAGACATTGGGAGAGGTAGGGAAGAGAAGAGTGGCCTGAGGTACCAGCCTCCAGTGCTCCCAGTCCAAGATGGTCCAGCTAGGTGGTCAACAGAGCTAATGGAAAAAGCAGGGCAGAAGAAAAGGGAAGGAAAAGATAGAAACAAAGAAACTGAGCGAGTCAGAAGGCGCCTTCCGGAACATCTAGTCTGACTCCCGGCTCCAGTCAGCTCCACTCATGACATGCCCACCATGTGCATGTCCAGCCTATCCTTGAACACGCTCACCAATGGGGCTTCAACTACCTCCCGTGGAAGTCCATTCCATACACTCCGGGTCCTAACTGTCAGGTCCTGGCATCCAAATTGAACCTTGGTTCCTTGAGCTTGGTTCTGTTGGGAGTACATCCTGCCTTCCTCTGCAGGGGAGAATAGGTCTCTACCAACACCATGTGACACCTCCTCACATACCTATATGTCGCCAACAGATACGTTGTACGTGTGGAGGCTTACAACATAGGAGTGCACCCTAACGAAAGCAAGTTTTACTGTGCATTACTACTCACTGAGATTTTTGTTTTTTAGAATGCTTCAACCTTGTCAGTCTACTTGTGTTATTAATACTCCAGTCAGAGAATTAAACTATTGCATATTTCTAATAATGAAAGATATATACCAGTTTATAGCCTAAATCTGTTTAAGCGTATTAGCTGAATATTTATCACTTTCTGCTTCCTCCAAACACATAAGAGCATAAGAAGAGCCATGCTGGGTTAGACCCAAAGGTCCATCTAGTCCAGCATTTTGTTCACACAGTGACCATCCACTTGCCCAATGGAAATGCACAACAAGGACATGAGTACAACAGCATCCTTCTACCCATATTCCCCAGCAAACAGACACCCTTTGATACTGGAAGTGGCATACATCCATCAGGATTAGTAGCCATTGCTGTTTTTGATGCTAATATTGTCTTTATTCTTTTATCTGTTTTAGCTTTGTACTGTTCACCACTCTGCCATTTGCCTAGGATACAGAGTGGTATACAAATTATTTGAGGTGTTGAGTCCCGTCCCCTCCACAATGTTGGCTCTGGGGGACTTGAACTTCCATGCCAAGACTGCCTTGTCTGGGGTGGCTCAGGCCTTCATGGCTGCCTTTATAACAATGAAGCTGTCTCAACATGTCATTGACCCACTGCATGAAAAGGGACACACTCTTGACCTGGTTTACTGGATGGAGCAGGAGGATGTGATCTTGATGTGGAGGGGTTAGCCATCTCATGGTCATGATCCTCTGTCATGGTCAGATCACTTTCTGGTGAAGTTTAGATTGTTGCCCCCCTTTCTGCTCTGAAAGAATGGGGGACCCACTAAGATGGTCTGCCCCCAGAGACTAACGGAATGTCTAGTTTGGTCCAGTTTTGGTGGAAAAGCTTCAGTTATTGCAGCCAGATGATGTGGAAAAAGTACTTGGTTCTGTTTGTCCCACTACCTGTTTGTTCAGTCCTTGCCCATTTTGCCTTATTAAGAGATCGAAGGAGGGGGTTTGCACCTGGGTCCAGGAGGTTGTCAGTGCTGTACTGACAGAGAGAGTAGTTCCAGCCTCCTTGAAGGAAGCTGTGATAAAGCCACTCCTAAAAAAGCTGAACCTAGACCCAGGGTGTTTGAGCAGGTGGTAGCCAAGTAGCTCCAGGCACTCTTGGATGAAACAGATTATCTACATCCATTTCAATCGGCTTCAGGCCAGGCTTCAGGGAGACTGTTTTGCTTGCCCTGTGAGAAGAGAGACAGGGGGAATGCAACCCTGTTGATTCTCCTACACCTGTCAGCAGCTTTCAACACCATCAACAATGGTGTCCTTCTGGACAGGCTGGCTGGATTAGGAGCTGGAGGCATTGCTTTAAAGAGGTTCCCCTCCTACCTCTGTGGTCATGTCCAGAAGGTGGTGCTGGGGGCCAGCTGCTCTATGCCATGACATTTATGCCATGGGATTCCTCAGGGCTTTATACTATCTCCTATGCTTTTCAACACCTACATGAAACAGCTGGAAAAGGTCATCCAGAGGTTTGAGCTGAGGTATCAGCAGTATGCTGACAACTCTGCTCTACCACTCTTTCACATTAAATCTAGGTGAAATGGTGTCCATTTTGAAGCAGTGCCTGAGTTCAGTAATGGGCTAGATGAGTGTCAATAAATTGAGACTCAATCCAGGCAAAACTGAGGTACCATTGGAGGACAAACTATCTTACAGGTTGGGAGGCCTTCAACCTGTCCTGGACAGAGTTGCACTCTGCTTAAAACTTGGGGGTTCACAGCTTGGTAGTGCTCTTGAACCAGAACTATCACTGTCTCTTGAACCAGAACTATCACTTAAGTCTAAGTTCAAAACAGGGCTGCATGGCTACTGGCTAGTCTGTCCCCCCATATTATGCTGATTTTATATCATCTGCATTAGCTACCAGTTGAGGCCAGGCCCAATTCAAAGTGTTTGAGGCTTTGTATTGATATATAAAGCCCCAAACAGCTTGGGACCAGGATACTTGAAGGGCCACCTATTCCCATATGTACCACCCCATCTGCTAAAATCTAGGTTAGAAGTCCTTCTTAAAGAACCATTCCCCAAAGAAGTGAGGGGAATGGCAAACAGGAGGTAAGTCTTATCGGTGGTTGTACCCCATCTCTGAAATAGGCTCCCCAAAGAAGTTTGTCTGGTGCCTTCATTACCAGTGTTTCAGTGTCAGGCAAAGACACTTGTTTTCTTTTCCAGATATTCGATTGTTCTTGATAAAAATGTGTGTGTGTGTGTGTATGAGTGTATGGAGGGAGGGAGGGAGGGAGGGAGGGAGGGAGAATATATTGGTATTTTATACTACTATACAGTCTTTAGTTGAATCTATGGAGATGTCTATATTATGAAATTTGTCTATTTTATTGTTGATTTTATAGTGGAACTGTACACCACCCAGAGAGTCCATGTAGGGCTACAGGCATGGTTTACAAATATAACAAATAAATAAGCACTGGAGCAAAACACGTACGGTAACCAAATGATATAAGGAATGATACTTGTAACCAAATGATACAAGGAATGCAACAGTGTAAATGATATTCTATTTAGGGAGCAATCCTATGACTGTTAGAAGTAAAATACTATACAATTCCTGACTTCCCCCAGCCCATCCTGCCCATGTTTTTCCTATATAACATGTATAGTAGTACACCCTTAGTTGAAAATTTACATGACATAGTGATAAGAGTTGCATCATTATTTAGAAATTATGGGTTGTTATCAGACCTGAGAGAAAAACCCCTTCCTGCTTTCAAAATCTTCTCTAATGGACTTGAAACCCTTTCAAGATTTTCAGAAAGTGCCTTATTGGGGGGGGGGGGGTGAATGTCCCATTATGCTGGCAGACATCCATTAGTCTGATCTAAATCTTATATGGAACTGTATCAATGGGAAACCTGATTAGAAGCAATGATTTAAAATCAGACTTTTCTTCTTACTGATTTAAATCATAACTTAAAACTGCTAATTTAAATCAATCCACCCTGCTTGACTTGGTATAATTTTCATTTCAAAAGTGAAATATGCTTGTATTTGACCATCCCCCAATACTTTGTGCTTTTAATTCAGTAACAAGAAAACAGCCTAAAGCCAACTCAAAACTATACAAAAAGTGCAGAGCAGGATAGCAAATTAGGCATTTACCTCTTAGACCTGGTTCACACACATTTAAAAAGCACTATGGTAGGCAAGGCTCCATCTAATACAGCATTCAATCCATTCAGTGGCCAAACAGCTGCCTATGAGAGACTGGCAAGAGGGACTTGAGTGCAACAGCACGCTCCTACCAAGTTCCCCAGCAACTGGTGTACACAACTGTACTGCTTCTAATATTGGAAGTAGCATATAGTCTTCAGGATGAGTAACCATTGATAGCTTTACCCTCAGTAAATTTGTTCAATCCCTTTTTAATGCCATCAGAAATAGTGGCTATCATGAAAACTTGTGGAAGTGAATTCCATAGCTTAAGTACGTGCTGCATGAAGTACTTATTCTTATCTGTTTTGAATCTCCCTCCCACCTGTTAGCTTCATGGGATGACCCCTAGATTCTATTATGAGAGACAAATGTTTCTGTATTCACATTCTGCACGCCATACATAATTTTGTATACCTTCTCTTTAGTCATCCTTTTTCTAAGCTAAACAGGTCTACCTGCTGCATCCTTTCCTCATAGGAAAGATGCTCCAGCAAATGCATTAATCTTTGAAGTGTCATGGGACTCTTTGGTCTGTACACTTTTGCATTTGACTACCAAGAAAAAGATTCCTGAAGTTCCTGTACACCGGATAGCATTACAGGGGATGTGACAAAGAGGAAGGCCACATCATGATTCACCAAAACTGGCAAATTGTGACTTTTTTTGCAAAAAAATCGCAATAAAT
Source organism: Varanus salvator macromaculatus (assembly GCA_023646645.1). Taxonomy (NCBI): domain Eukaryota; kingdom Metazoa; phylum Chordata; class Lepidosauria; order Squamata; family Varanidae; genus Varanus; species Varanus salvator. Next base: position 94,237,549 of record JAIXND010000674.1, read on the forward strand.
TTATTATTTAGTTTGCATTTGGATTCAGTTATCTTTTGTCAATCAAGACAAAATCTAGGAATTGCCTGATCCACAGGCAAATTTGCAGATTGCAATCCGCAAGGAAGTTCCACCTTTTGACATAACTGTGAATGAGAAGCAGGATCAAAGAGGACATGGAATTATATATTCACAAGTGGGACTGGTTTTACTATTTATATTTTTTTTCTAATTGCTCAATTTATACATGAATTTTATGCACTGAGTTAAAAGCTTATTTTTTGAGTTCCATTTGTTCACTTGTAGTACTGTATATGGTTTAATTTGTAGTTCAAAAATTAGAAATGTGACTTCTTCAATTTCAATGACAGATGGCACCAACTGTATCTGAATGAAAACTGTATATTAGTTCTGTTTCCTACAAAAATATGAACAATTCACAAATAAAAGCTACTTCTAATCCACCTTTTAAGCTAAACATAGGAAATAAATCCAGATATACAAAGAGCTGTTTTCAACCGAACATTTCCAAAGCAAAAGTTTCAGACATACCAGGAAATGAGTTTGAGCAATACTACCATTTTTTAAATCCCAAGGTTTTCACTATGAAATGCATATTTCATAGATTTTACAAGTTTAGACTTAGAACAGTGTATTAGAACAAAAGCTAATGATGATCAATATACTAGAAGCTATGTCACAAAAGCATGCCTGATAAATAGTACCTCATTTAAATACAAAATAACACACATTCTGGTCAAAATCTTTCTATGTGTAGGGATATATAGCCATAAAGAGATTCCCATAAAACTCTATTTCCTCCCTTTCCCTACCACAACAGGGATGCACACTTATGAGTGAAAGCAGGATATTAAACAGGATGGGAGAGCAATCCATGCATCCCATTCCCTATAATTTCTTAGTTTTATTTATCTAATCTGTACACCACCCAATAGCAAAACCTTTCTGGGCAGTTAACATTAATTTGAAGAAAAAGCATAATATATGATATGACATGTAATAACAATTGAAAACAATTTAATAAACCAGACAATTGCAGAAATACCCCCTTCCCATCCATTAAATGCTGTGGCCATAGCTTCATACATGCCAAACTGAGCATGCAAAGGATGAAGATTCAAAGAAACAGGATTCTAATAAGCCCTGTGGCAGAGGGACAAGGTTTATATTTCAATTTTTCCTCAAAATTCAAAATAAGAACCTGCTGCAGAAGAAATCATGTCTGAGATAGTTCATGTAAAAATAATTTAAAATATCAATTTCATCATCTAGCATGAAAACAAGTGATACATCGCAGAAGTCAATGCAAAAATCCTATTCAAAGTATCATTAGAGTAAGACCTGACTTCAGTAGAGTTCATTAACATTATTATGCATATGACTGGTTTTCAAGCTCTTAAAGACACAACAGAAAACATAAAATTTAGTTGGAAAAAACAAGTAATGGGGGAGAACAATTGAAATTAAAGATTGGCAAGTGATGGCACTGCATTTTACATTTCTAGAATTTAGAGAGACACTAATCACCTGGATTAAGAGAATAAAAGACCTTTTACATAAAATTTTGGACCAAATATTTTCAACGTTTGACATTAACATTATTTGTCATTTTTAAAATATACAAAATATTTTCCTCTAATACACTTTTCAACAATATAATCATGACTTTGATTAGAAAATATATCATCTTTGTCTTTTCTGATTAACAGAAAATGTTATTAAGATCACGAAAGCTGAACATGCATTAACTACAGTTAACAAACTACAATTCAAAGACCCTGACATAATGGAAACCCATAAAACCATGCATATAGAATGCTCACTGTTTTGAGAAATTGCCATTTTTCACTAATTCTAAATTGAATTTTTGGTTAAAAATTAGCCTGAATTCATAGATGCAATAGATATTTGTGTTTAATACTCCTATTTCAAACACTGCATCTCAGATACATTTTAAACCTCAATGAAACTGTCCTTTACTAATGGTTCAGTCCTTTCATTTAATCAAACTAACTGGATTGCAATGCATTTACATATGTACACCAAGCATAACAAATTAGTAATCAGGTTTAACTAAAAATCAACATATTACTGTATTAACTATTTTGCAATAAATACGAAAAAACCCTCTTACCTTACATACCCATTAGAGATGACAGATCTTCCAGAAAAATTTAAAGCCCCTATTGGTGTGAGGGGATCATCCCCAGAGCCCTGGCACCTATTCCAATTTTCTGAACCTGCAGGGTGAGATGGAATGGCATTGAAAACTGGTTTCTGATCCTGCTGTTGAGTGACAGATGCTGTGTTCAAGTCATAGTGGTAGATTTGTCCTCCAGAAGTGCTGACACCATGAACAGAAATGGCAGATGTTTTATTTCCAAGCATATTTGAACCAGAGAAATTACCCTGACAATAAACGGTGCCTATTTTCTCTTGCTTTATTACCCCGGGTGTGCACAGTTCAATAAAATCTTCTTTTTCAGTCTTCACATGTGGCATTTGCATTGCAGAACTGGACAAAGGATCCCCACACTCTTTAATTTTCGGTTTAGTGTCCGGTAAAATAGGAGGCTTGCAGTCCTCCATTTCATTTCCTTCCAAGAGTAAACCGTCTTCTCCACCAAGAGGTGAAAGCAAACTCCTTTCATCCAGTATAGGGTCCATTCTCCAAGGACTCCCATTTGTCTCTTTTCCTGGAGACACTGGTGTTAAATCAAAATCTTGCAAAATATCAAAGGTGCTTTGGTCTTCAGAAAACAGCTTCAAGTTGCCACCATTACTGCCAGTCTGGCCTCGTGCTAAAGCCCCTTGATCTAAACTAAGATCACGACTAGTCATACTTGAGAACTCTGATTCTAAGGGCACATTGACAGACACAGTACCCTTTGAGCCTTCTGCCAGACCAGAAGACTTATTCAAACTTGCGATGCTTTCTTCAAGGAGCCTAAAATCTGTCTCCCCAGAAGAGAGACTGATTTGACCCTGCTGAGGAAATCCAAGTTCATTTCCCATCACTTTTGCATCTGTCTCACCCATATACAATCCCATGGAGAGTGACACTGCTTTGGAGAGATCTGGCTGCGGCACATTACTTCCTAATCCCTTTGACAAGTCACACAGAACAGGTTGTTGCTTGGAGTCAGACTGAGAAGAGGCAGGCAAGGGAGTCGTAGATGCAGGAGTCTTGACAGTAGCGCCACCCCTAAAGGATGGATGAAAATCTATCACAATTCCTCCCTTGTCATGGAAGTGAGCGCTTTTCCCTGCTTCCTCTCCTCCTGAGGATTTTAGTGATTCTTTGGGCTCCATTATTTTAATACTGGTTATAAAGGAAGAAAAATATTCATCATTAGCACAATATCTGAAGTGCAAATTTAGTTCTCTACGAACTCTAACAATGACAGAGAGAAAACATTGTAATGAAAAAGGCAGGCATTAGCTTTGTAATTTCCAATGTCCTTTAAATAATATTTCTGACCCAATTTATTTTAACAGCTGCAAACTGTTTTTTCCTCAATTTAGGGTTTAATGAAAATCATACTTACTCTAATATCATGAAAAAAACTATTCAAAATCAGGACATCTTTCATGTGTGTCACTAAATCACAGATATTAATTATATAATTTATTTCATATCAAAACATCTACATAGTAATTAAAGCAGTGACTAATAAAGCACTTTTCAATTGTTTTTTGTATATTATTTTTATTTTCAAGAACTTTCTCTTGAACTTTTAAGATCTGGTCAAATACTACTGCACACATACCTACAAGAATTTTACTATGTCACAACTCACACAAAAATTCACACCGAGTACTTTCCAACCTTCACTACAAAAAAAGATCTCCAAACAATACCACACTACTTATCATGCCTACTGATTTTGCAAATGGCTCCCACTCTTCCCCCACTTCCCAAGTTTGAAAATATACAATTAAAAGCTGTCAGCATTTTAATTTCCAGGTCTGGACAATTTTGCAAATATTCTACTTTGGGTCAAGGCAATAACAAGTTTCAAATCATACAAATGGAAATAAACAGACATATATTTTGAAAAATGAGTGGGAAGAACACATGGCTCAACAACTGGATTATTATCTGGATTACTATCAATTGGCATTTAAAGATTATAAATCAAAGTGCAACCCATTAATACTTAAAACATACTAGAACTTAATCAGAGATTGATAATTTAATTTTAAAATGATAAACTCTCCCTATTTCACACCAACATGGGTAAAGAAAAAGCTAGGTAAAGTTGGCATATATCCATGTATCAAAAAACAGCTAGTTCTTTTGAGTTTCCCATCAATAACAGATTGGAGGTCAAGGATTAACCAATACAATCAGATGTCAAAAGGGGTCAGACTCACAGGCTGACAGAAGGCATTTATTTCTAAAGTAATGCAGTAATTCTAATAATATTTAGTTTCTTTAGCCTTGTCTTTTTCCTTTTTAGGAAACTGTATAGAACACAGAAAGCTGCAAGGGGGCTTAGTGAATAGTTAGGAAGCCTTCCGGACAGCTTTCTCCAATACTGAAACAACCATACAAAAGTGATATGGGCAATTCTGCAATATTCTCTCTTTAAATGTTGCACGGGACATTTAAAATATTTTGGGAGGCCATGGCATCATCATGTAATAATAAACACACACACATCCATGCAGTAAGAGTTCTTAAGAAAAAAGGAAGAATGGGGGGGGGGGTTACTACATTTGATAGGAGTCAGTCTGTCTCTCTCACACTCACACACACACACCACTAGAATGACAGACAACGCCAAAGGGGAAAATCTATCACATGAAGCAGTAATGGGGGGGGGGGGCACCCGAGGATATTTTAGCGCACACTTTTTGAGTTGAAATTCTTCTTTGCAAGAAGTAGATTTGGAGGTGAAGAAAAAATGTGTTGGGACCTGTTGAGCATTTTGTTTGGCACGCCTACTTCTGCAAAATAACACCAGTCCTTTGCCTTAAAAAACACACACACCCCAATTCTTGAGTTTTCAACTCCTTGCCTGTTTCCAATTCCCTGCGCCCGCCAAATTAAAAAAAGGGGGAAAACAACTTCGATCTCTTTAAAAAAAAAACTGAGGAAAAAAAGGGAAGATTGTCAAAATATGCTTTAAAAATACTCCCAAATACTCGTTTTCTCCCTCTCGAAGAGAAGCGGGGAGGGCGAAATTGATTACATAAGGTATTACTTTTACAGTGTACGAGTCTACTCAGAAGTCCCACTGAATCCAATGCGACTTACTTAGAGGTAAGTGGGAACAGAAGTCTAACTTCGAACCCCTTTCTCTCCAAGACTAGCTATTTTGGACATTATCTTATGGGATTAAAATTAGCCAAAGATGGTTGTGAAATAGGATAGCAAATCACTCCCCTACCCAAGGCGGGGGCGCGCGCGCGCGCACTCTCTCTCTCTCTCTCTCGTGTGTGTGTGTGCGCGCGTGTCCACACACACACCCTCCACCCAAGTCTAGATTTAACGTGGACGACTTTAAAGTTGAGAGACGCAACACAACGAGAAAAGCGGCTCCCACCCTTATCTGGCCTCACGGCTCAGGAACAAATCGCTTGGTCTAAACGGCTGCCGAGGAGGAGGAGGAGGAGGAAGAAGGGGGGGTAGACATTGCTGGAGATGGGGGAGGGTGACCTCTACGGAAAAAGCACACCACCGCCACCTCCTCCTCAGCAATGCAGCTCCCTTCGAAAGGCACAAATCCTAAAAGTAGAAAGCATCCCTTCCCCTCCCCACAGGCAGACATTAAAGGACACCCCTTACCTTATTATCCAGTGGGGGCGCTGGGGTTCCTCTAACCGCCAACTTCCATGGCTCCAGCCTGAAGCGACGCGAATAAACAACTTGGTGGGGGACTGGGAGGAAGGAGAGTTACAGGGCACGGGATTGGGTGTGGGGTGGGGGTTAAGGCAGCCGCCCCTTTGCAGACGACGAGGTCAGCCGCCGCGACAGCCGGCCCCCGCGCTTCTCCCTGCATAGACTGACAGCAGCCCCTCACCTGCTCCTCTCCCCCCCACTCCGCTCCACACGGACACTCTTCTGTTCCCCTCGATTAATTAAAGCCACACTTTGCCCCCTCCTCCTTTGCCCCCCTTCCCCTCTCTTCTTCACACCCACCGAGCGTCCCGCCCTCCCCCTTCTTCCTCCTCCTCCTCCGCGCCCTCTCCCTCTCCGTCTCCCTCTCCCTCTTCTCCTCCAGCCGCCAGCTACTCCGACTGCGCTCGGCTTTACGGCTTGCCCCTGCCACAAAATGGAGGACGCGGCAGCGCTAGTGGCGGCGGCAGCGAAGGCGGCTGCCTCCGCCTCCCGCCCCCTCCCTCCCAGACATGGAAGGAGAGCAGAGACGCGCAGAGGAGGGGAAGCGCTTGTCCGGCCGCTCACAGCACAGCGAGGCACGGCATAGCGGAGGGCGCGCTCGGGGAGGGAGCCCGCCAGCCGGCGAGAGCGCGCATTGCGGGGCAGCCGAGGGGGAACGGTGCAACCTGTTGACTGAGAGCGGCAACTGCAGCCCCAAACAAGGCCTCCTTCTGCTGCGCGCCCGCTCCTTTCGCCACCCCTCCCTCTTTCGCCACGGCTCCTCTCCTCGCCTTTCCTCTCCTTTCGCCTACCGTCCTTTCCTCCGAGGCGCCAGCTTTGCCGCTTTGCCTTGCCTTTCTGTGCCCGTCTCAACCCCACTGGCTGCTGCTCGCCTTGTTTACTCAGAAGTAAATCCCACGGAATTCGGAGGGCCGCGCTCCTTCTTCGCTGTGCGCTGGTTGGCAGACAGGCAGCACGCCGCGATCGGCATTTGACAGTAATTCCCGTGCCGCGCGGTTTTATCAACTCTGTATGGGCTCGATAGGGGTGCCTATAGGGGTAAGAAAGAATGAAAAAGGACTACGCAAATTACTGGCCGAACAAAAAAATGCCGCTTTCCGTGGGGGTCTGGGAAAAGGCACGGCCAGTCATCAAATTTAAAATATTACAAAAACATGTTTCCCTGCAGCATCCTGAACACATTTTCATGCTTAGGGGTCGTAGATAAAGACTACAATCCTCTTCACGCTTTAATAGAGGGAAAATCCTATTAAAGATAATGGGATTTACTTTGTGTAAATAGTGGGAATGTACTGAAAGTAGAGCATGTCTCTCTGCCACAACATGGCTTCTTCCAAAAGTACAGAAGCTTGCAGGACTTTCAGCACAAGATTCTGTGCAGATGAGGAAAGTTTTCAACTTCCTCGTAATAGTGACATTAAACAACTTAGTTGTAGGAAAGCTCCAGTATTAAGAGCAGACTTAAAATGGAGATAAAAAATGAATTATTGTAATGCATTATCGATGAATACCTTTTGAAAACACTCCAGAAAATCAAGCTGGGCCAAAATAAAGGAACAAGATTGTTAAGTATGTCTGGTGGATATGATCATATCGTGCCAGTGTTTTGTGATTTGCACTGGCTTCCACGCTTCATCTCCTTCCATATGTATCTGCCCAAACCCTAAGATGATCTGCATGGGTTCTCCTCTGGGTGCCTTCACTAAGCAAGATGAAGCAGGTAGCTGCTAAGGAGAGGAACCTTTCAGTGGTCACAACCTTTTAGTGGTTTGAAACAGGCTCATCTGGTGTCTGCATTGTGCTCTTTTTGACATCAGGTGAAACCCCTTTTTTAAAATTTTTCCTAGGCTTTTGAGTCAAGGTTTTTTGTTTTTTTTTGGTAAATCTGTTTCTGTTTTTAGATCTTTATACTGCAGTTGCTGCTGACTTTTACTCGAGTTTTATTTTGGTTTGATTATGTTTTAAGCTTTTAATGGGTTTAAGTTTTATAATGTTGTATTTTATGGTTTCAATTTAAATTGCCCAGACAGTTTTGATTATTGGGTGGTATTATTAATCATAATTTTAAAAAAATCCATGTAGCCTTTCCTATAATGCATTTAATACCTAAAGATCTTCAGTATTTTCTGGAGTGTCACATATTCATATATTCTTCTTTCTGTCTGCTAAATGTGCGTGTCAAGCTTTTTTTGGCCTGATAAAAAATCATATTATCCTTTTACTCCAGAGGTTCAGAACTCAAATAATTTGTGAGGGCCATTAAAAAAAATATTAACAGAACCATTTCACTACACTGACCTCAGGAAGGAATTTTCATGTCAGTTTAGACATAGTATGAGTAGCCCCTTCACACTTTAATGGCCAAAGTAGCACAGGAAAAAAACATTTCAGGGGAGGGAATTGATACACATGGAGTGTATTTGCACACCATGCCAACCCACCCTGCTTATCTGTTGTGTGAACAACACACCATGCTCCTGACAGATGACTGGGCTCAGTGGTGGCCTTACCCCTTTCCTCTTCCTCATTTTCTCTCAGTATCCCTATGTGGTAGGTGGGATTCTGTACCTCAGTACCACTCTGTGGTAGGGCCAACTTGCCCACCTGCTGCAATCACAAGCCTTTTTTGCTCAGTGAAGATTTTTGCCCCTTTAGTCTCCTTTCCCCGCTCCAGGTAATTATAGGTTTGACATAATCTCCAGTTTGATGGCCACTGACAACCTCTTCAAAGTGCCCAGATGGACACAGGAGGGGCTATTGGTGGTCAATAAGCTTTGAAAAAATGTCTTTTTAAAAAATCCACATTTGGCAATTGCAAAGATGTGCAGTTCCATGAGTGCCAACATTAGGGTCTCGATATCCTGCAGGGGAATACTTACTGTCAAGGGGCAGTAAGTTCCAACACTGGTCATTGACTGGTCATTGACTCCAAATAGGCATTTTCTTTGCTTTCCCTTGACAGCTGTCAGAAGGTCTAGTGTGAAAAGAAAGCAAAAAGCATGAGGAATCTTTTCTAGAGGAAAGTGGGGTTTAAGGTTTACATTCCCTTTACAGCACAATCCTCATTTTTTTTCTTTTCTTTTCTTTTTGTCCTGACTGACCTCAGGGGACAATACATTGCATATTTTCCTAAGACTCTGGCTACTTGGGAAACTGCACAAGTGCATCGCACACCTTTTAATTGGAAGAGGCATTTTGACAACCAGCTTAACAGCCTGGGTCCCCTTAAAAGGGGGTCTTGAGAGCACATTTTAAAAATGGGACCCTATAGCCTTGCAATTTAAATAATGTTCAAATAAAAAGTGATATTTATGTGATAGATCAACATAGCAAATATGACTAATTCAGCAAATCTTTTGATGGGTTGCATATGAACACTATATTCTCCACTTTATTAATAAATGGGGCTAAAAGACAGAGGGAGCAGAAACATTTATAAAAAGACCAAGTACATTTCTGGGTGCTGGAGTGCTAAGTTAATCCTTTTCTTTCTCTGACTAAAGATCTTTTTATTCCAAATGGTCAGTCTTCTCATGAATCTAACCATTCTTGACATTTCCAAGACAATGTCCCTGCCATTCAATCAAGTTCTTGCAAAATATTATTTTCTTGTTCTCACCCAAACATTGGCTACTCCAACCAGTGTAGAAATAAGGTACAAATGTGATTTCTTTTAATAGAGGCAGAGCCTTAGCTTATTTGTGAGTAGCCACAGTAGTACCAATGGAGGGAATGCACTCTGTAGCAGTATTTAATATGTAGTAATGCTTCTTTTCACTAATTCCTGTATTATTAGCTGATGTAAGTTTGTTTTCTGTCTAGTATTTCCTCTGATGCCAGATTCAGCATTGAAAGGTTAAATCAATACAATATAAGATCCGCAAAACTCAAAAAAACAGCCAATTGACGTAGCTGTAGCATTTGACGTAGCTGTAGCATGGCAATGGCTATAACAAGTAGACTTGTGAGGCTTTAATAAAAATGTCTTTGCCTGTTGGTCACAGAAGAGGCTAGATGGGTATCCCTCAGAATTCTAGAACTTGGAGGTGGAAATAAGAAAACCCACTCCCAAGATCGCACCAAATGTACTTCAGATGCATGCAGAAAGACCAACCTCTTCTGATCTTAAACCAGGATAGACTTCTATTGAAGAGCAATAAGTTGTGGTGGGTAACCAGTGCCCTGAACAGCAGCAGCCAGTGAAGCTGCCCTAAGCATGAATATTGCAATGACACTATCTAAAACAAAACATTACTGCTATTTTTCAGGTGCATATTTGCTTTCAAGTTTTGCTTATCGCAAAGCCAATAAAAGTAAAAATTGAAAAGAATAATGTTAGCAGAGTACTTGTGAAGGATATCTTTAAAGTTAGATTATCTTTGAATTAAGGATTTTTCCATGTTTACAGAAATTGGTATACTGGCTTTGCATTGCCTATTCTAAGCTTGGATAGAGAAGAATTGTGGAATGAAATGAAAAAGCTTTCCAAGCTTCCTACACACCTGCCTAGTGAAAGAATTCAAGTAAAATTCAAGTTGATTGTATCCAAGATTGTATTCTTCCAAGGCCTGATTGACCATATTTATTTACTTCACAGTCAGCAAATTAGGGGGGAAAAAACACAATCCTCAATGACTGCCAATAATTTTGTTTATTCTCTGGGAATCATACCAAGGACATGAAGGAAGAAAAATTCCCTCACCAAAAAACACCCTCTTTTTATCATAGTCTCTCTGTCACCTCCTCCAGCTGTTTCTACTGATAGAAGGACTTGTAACCTGCTCTCTGTCTCTGTCTCTGTCTCTCTCCCTCTCTCTCTCTTGCTTTTTTTTTAAAGCTCCCTGTTTTCTGTGAGATAGACATCAGCCGAGCATGCTTTCTGCATGATGTGAGAGGAATAATGATCGATGGCAATCAGCTCCTGCCTAAGGAGTAATATGGTTGCCTCCTCCTCCTACCTAATGTTTATGTTTTGAAATACCATTGCAGCTTCTTATCTGCAGTGACCAGGAAGGGAGAGAAAGTTTGTCAGTGGTTTTGCAAAAGGAGCAGAGGTCGCAGAGCTAGCTTGTGTATTGTTGGTACCTTAGGCAAAATGGGTTTTATGCCTCCTTTCCCATCTTGTGTGCACCATGCATGCAGGGACTTTCTTTCTTCCTGAATGGTCAATTAGTAAGGAGGCAGGACTCCCTTCTGGACTCCTATCACTCTGCAGTAAACCATTTACTGCTTTGGGCCCTGTTCATCAGCCACTGCTGCTCTGTGGACTCTGTGCTTGCTTTTTCCTTGACTCCTTTTTTCCAGCTAACAGAACATTCCCTATTATGTCCCATGTCTTTTAGCCTTTATCTCTCTTGAACCTAGTGTTCCTCCCTCCATAGCATAGAGCAGTGGTGGCAAACCTGTGGCACACATACCACAGCAGGCATGCAGAGCCCTCTCTGTTGGCACACCACCACGTCTCCCCAGCATCACCCCAGCAGCCAAGCATCGGATAACAGTGCACATAGGGGCCATGCGCATGCTTGGAAAGGAGTAGCGGTGCCAGGCAATGACATCACAAGCCAGGACTCATTAGCTGCAACTTGTCAGAGCTTTCACATGGCCGGTCAGTGCGCTGCATGCATATATATATATATATATATATATATATATATTTGCTTGGACTGGTTGTGAGTTTTAATACATTTGTTTTTATTAACACAAGATTTTAGCTTTGAGTTTTCTTATGAAAAATTGAATTTTAATATCTAAGATTTAGCAAAGAAATGTTCTAATTAAGAGACTGAGATTCTTTTAATATTGTGCTGTCCCCCTGGCATATTGAATCTGCAGTGTTGGCCCTTTGCGATAAATAAGTGGGTTGTGGGTTGCAGTTTGGGTACTTGGTCTGTAAAAGGTTTCCCATCACTGGCATAGAGCCTCTGTTTGTCTTTACCAATGCCTGTCTGTCCATTTTTAAGAGCTACATCTGTAGTACACTTCTTCTTCTTCTTCTTTTTTTGCCTCAATTCTCTGCCTACTTTGCCCCCTTTTTTCATCTGCCCTTCTGTCAGCTTTGTCTAAGAATTTCCCTTTTACACTTTTGGCCTGTCTTGCTCATACTGACTGCTCCAGCTTTCTCCAACCTGGTGTTACAGCTTCTTACATGTAGCTCCTAACATTCCTGACCATCCCAGGTTTACCCCATGTGGGTTTTCAGCTTAGGCAAATGAACAATGTCCCCTTCCTTCAGTGAATCTGAATTGCAAACTGCTCTGTTCCCTGAGCAACTGAACAGTATGGACCATCCATCAACTCAGCCAGCCAGTTCAGAAGCCTCATTTGCACAAGCACAATACAACATAGTTTGCAGGTACATTCTCTAAAGAAGAATATGCCATTTCTTTCATTATGGTCCAATGAGTGGACTTCTGAGGATGAGATCATATATCCAGACATCCCTAGCTGTGTCCCAGGGGAGAAGAATAACTATGTAGTTACAAGACATGCTTGTAGTATGGGACAGAACGGAGAACTAAACACAAAAGCATTCCAAACGGTGAACATGTATTCAGCAGTTCAGGCAGGGCCTTAGAGAGGAAATAAGAACTTTTATAGCCCAATCCGATGTTTCTTAACCCAGAAAGAGGCAGTTTAAGGTAGGGATTCAGTCCTGTGCATGAAGTAATAACCAGGCACGGAGGGGACTGAGTTGTCAGATGTACCTATGAGTAGTGGAGGCTTCCAGATAAACCGAGTCAACTTACCTCTTCAAGCCCCTCAGTTACCAATAGGAGTGCTTGGATGAGGTTTTCATTACACTTTCGCTCAGCCACATTAACAGAATGTTGCCTGGGAGGGGCAACTCCAGATGTATGTTTCTTCTGCTTATAACTCTCCATGTTTTCTGACTGCATCTTCCATCTTTTTTCTTATGCCAAAAATTAATTAAGGAGAAAAATATGAAACACTGAGAAAGGTGTTCAAATTGGTAGCACTGAGACAACCCCCATAGCAGAGAAAAAACCTCTAATAAGAACTGATTACAACATAAAGGTAAAGGAGTCCCTGTGGATTTTACTTCGCTTAGCCAGTAAATAATAGGGGGCAGTGCTCATCTCCATTTCTGAGGCCATGAACTAGTGCTGTCTGAAGCTGATGCTGTGGCCATGTGGCCGGCATGACATCACAGAGTGCTGTTACCTTCCCACTGAGGTGTTACCTATTCATTGGCACTTATTAGATGCTTTTGAACTACTAGGTTGGCTAGGAACTGGGGTGAACGATGGGCGCTCAATCTGTCTGGCATGGGCTGGACTCAAACCACTGCAGTGCAGATCATTTCTGGCTGACAGTTCCAGCATCATTAAGCCACTGTGCCACCACTTCCCCCTATAACATACCAAAAAAAGGAAACCAAACCAGGTTATAATCTAGTGAATTGTGATGTTTCGACACCAATAAGCATGGGTAATAAACAACATGAATTGAACTCCAAGGCAACTACGATCTTGTGGCAGTAACTGAAACATGGTGGGATGATTCTCACAGTTGGAGTTCAAAAAAAGATGGGTACAACCTCTTTAAGAAAAATAGAAGGGATAAAAGAGGACGAGGAGTTGCACTATACATTAAGAATACCTATACCTGCAATGGATAACAGGAGGAGGAGCCAAGTAACCTCATGGATCAAGGAGCAAAAAAGAGCAAAAAGCTGTAGTAACATAGTCATTGGCATCTACTACTGCCCACCAAATCAAAGAGATGACAAGGACATTATCTTTGAAAAACAATAGCAAATTTGGCTAAAAGACATGACATGATCATCATGGGTGATTTCAACTTTACTGATATTTTCTGGGAGAAACGTTCAGCCAAGCATGGCCCCTCCAAGAGATTCCTCACGTGTGTGGCCAATAACTTCCTCCAGCAGACAGTGGAGGAAAAGACGAGAACAGCTACATTAGACTTAGTACTAACTAACAAAGATGATCTGGTAGATGGAGTAACAACCACGGGTTCCCTGGGTGAAAGTGACCACACCAGACAAGTTTTGTTGGTAGGTGGCTCCCATGCCCAGATGGAGGATATCTTCCCTGTCTTGGATGGGGTTACACTTGCTCTACAGGACAGGTCTAGGACTTGGGGGTGCTTCTGGACCCTGAGCTGTCCCTTGAGCACAAGGTAGGCTCGGTGGCCAGGAGTGCCTTCTATCAGCTCTGCTTAATTCATCAACTTCAACCACATCTGGACAGGCAGGATCTAGCAATAGTAATCCATGCCTTGGTAACCTCTCAGTTGGACTACTGAAATATGCTCTACGTTGGGCTGCCCTTGAAAATGGTCTGGAAGTTACAGTTGGTGCAAAATAGAGCACCTGTGCTGCTGACGGGGACTGGTAATACTAAACATATAACACCAGTCCTCTATGAATTACACTGGTTGCCCATGGAAGTCTGGGCCTGATTCAAGGTGCACATTTTAGGACCTGAATATCTGAAAGAACATATCCATCCACATAAGCATACCTGGACCCTGACATCATTATCAGAGGTCCTGCTCCAGGAGCCACCTCTAAAGGAAGATAGGAGCATGGCTACCCCAGAGCAGGGCCTTCTCTGTCGTGGCATCCCATCTATGGAATCAACTTCCCAGTGATATTCGTCAAGCACCATCTTTATAAATATTTCGGCACCTAAAACATTTTTATTCAAGGACCATTTTGATTGTTGATGATTTTAGTTGGAATTTAATTATATTTTAATGCAAATTTCAGAATTCTTAATTGTGACATTTAAGATAATTCCAATCTGTTGTTAAACTATTATTTACTATCCCTGCTATTATTGTACATTATTTCTTATTAATATTGTGGTTTTAATTGTGTTCATTGTGTTATTTATGATGTTTTATGTGTTCATTTTTTATTATGTAAACCATCTAGAGAGTCATGTGGCTCTGAGGCAGTATACAACAGTGCTAAATAAATAAATAAGGAAATATACAAAAAGTGGAAAGGAGGTCAAGCCTCAAAAGAAGAGTATAAACAGACAGCAAAAGCTTGCAGAGACAGAGTCAGGAAGGCTAAGGTGAGTTATGAACTGAAACTAGTGAGGCCTGCTAAAAACAGTAAGAAGGCCTTCTACAACTAAGTACAAATGAAAAGACAAAAGAAAGAGGAATACAACTGTCAAGAAATGCACAAAGATAACAGATGAAAAGGAAAGACAAGGGCGCTTAACTCCTACTTTGGGTCAGTCTTCTCCTGCAAAAGAAAATGTGACCCACCCACAGAGGAGGTAATGCAAAATGAAAGGGAAGAATGGCAGCCAAAGATCAACAGGAAAATGACCAAGGAGCTCCTTGAAGAGCTAGACATGTTCAAATCTCCAGGACCTGATGGCCTCTGTTTTAGAGTATTAAAGGTACTGGTGCAAGAACTCTCTGAGCCACTATATAATATTTATATATAATATTTTTATAATATATAAATCTTGGAGAACAGCGGAAGTGCCAGATGACTGGAGGAGTGCTGGTGTGGTCCCCATCTACAAGAAAGGGAAGAAAGACGAACTGGGGAACTATAGACCAGTTAGTCTAACTTCAATCCCTGGAAAAGTACCGGAGCAAATAATTAAAAATGCAATATGTACACACCTTGAAGAAAATACAGTGATAAGCAGATGCCAACACGGATTTCTTAAGAATAACTCATGCCAAACCAATCTAATCTCATTCTTTGACTGGGCTATCACCCAAATGGTCAGAGCGAATGCCGTAGACATTATTTACCTAGACTTAAGCAAAGGCTTTGTCAAAGTGCCACACGACATCCTAAGAACTAAAGTAGCAAAATGTGGGCTTGACATAACTACTATAAGGTGGATCCACAACTGGCTTCAAAACAGGTCACACAGAGTGACCATAAACCGTAGTGGAGAGAACTCACTAGTAGGATACCACAGGGCTCCATCCTGGGCCAAGTACTCTTCAATTCTTTATCAACAGATGATAAGGAAATCCAGGGAAAGATAATGAAACTAAAGTAGGTGGAGTAGTTAACACCTTGGAAGACAAAAGAAGATTCAGAGAGACCTAGACAAGCTTGAATGCTGGGCAGAAAACAATAGAATGAAATTTAACAGGGAGAAATGCTAAGTTCTCCACCTAGGCAAATACATGACTAAATAAACATCAACAACCTCAATACAAGATTGGGAATACTTGGTTCAACAGTGCTGAAAAAGAAAAAGACCTTGGAGTTGTTATAGACAACAAGCTAAATACGAGCCAGCAGTGTGATGCAGCTGCAAAAAAGGTAAACACTATTTAGGGATGCATAACTAGAGGTATCACTTCCAGAAATAGAGAAGTACTCATCCACTTTACTCTGTGTTAGTCAGACCTTACCTGGAATACAGCATTTAGTTTTGGGCACTCAGGTTTAAAGTACGCTGATACTCTGGAGAGGGTTTAGCAAAGGGCAACAAAGATGATACAGGGCTTGGAAAATAAGTCTTATAAGGAGAGGCTGAAAGAACTGGGCCTGTTCACCCTTGAAAAAAGACAACTAAGAGGTGACATGATAGCACTCTACAAGTACCTTAAAGGCTGTCACAAAGAAGAAGGAAAGGACTTATTCATTCCAGATTGTAAGACATGGAACAATGAACTCAAGCTGTAGATGCAGGCTAGACCAAGGAATATTTCCTGCCTGTGAGAGCAGTACAACAGTAGAACCAGTTGCCAAGAGAGGTTGTGTGCTCTTCCACACTAGATGCATTCAAGAAGCAATTGGACAGTTATCTGACAGGAATGGTATAACTGCACTAGCAGGGGGTTGGACTTGATGGTTCTGACCCGGCTGTTCTGTGAAAGTCTCCCTCCATCTGGAATATCCCAGGCCTCACCAGCTCCTCTGCATACAGAGCAAACATGCTCCATCAATGGACTGTTCGGGTTAAAAAAGCCTGATTCTGCCAGCATAATATTATCTAACCTGATGTTATTTCTAGGCCATTTTAAGAGTGGAAACTGTTCAAGGTTGTGTACAAGATAAAGGCCAAACAAAGTAGATATTAAAAGAATGTAAAAGCATGTTTCAGTAAGATCTATAACTTAGCAATTGCCAATAAAAACAAAATACAGTTTTTTAAAGTATGTTGGACAAATGACTTAACAAAAACTTCAACCATGTTTGTTTATTTTTCATCATGGATTTTAAAAAGAGTAGAATAAAGATTTGTAAAATCTAGTAATGCAGTTTTATTACAGTGAATAAAAAGTGATGGCTGCTTTCCTCTAGGAAATAAGTAATAGATGGAAGTCACCACAAAAATATTGCAAGTCTATTAGATACGTAAGCTGGTAATGACTGAAGGTACTAATTTCTCTCCAAAAACACTCAAAGTTAAATCCTATTCAGTGCTTGTTCCGAAAGTCCCACTAAGTTCCATGTCATGGGGCTTCTAGGTAAATGTGTACTGGATTGCAATTTCAGTGTTAAAATATCCTCATGTAACCTTCAGGTCTCTTCTGTAACTTGTCAAACCTCTACATGAGTTCAGTGTCGTATTTGCATTGCACCATGTTGTCTGTTTATTTGAATTTGTGGTTGCCTATGGCTATAAACAATAAAGACTGACTGTCTGACAATGTGTAGCTCCAGTCTCAGTGTTTTACAGTAAGGTTAGCCAAAGACAAGACATGGATTGATAATGTGTAATTTAGCAGCAGTTAGTTTGGCTAGCAACAATTACACAAAGCCCATAATAAAGGTGAAGCAAAATCTAGATTAGTTTGCAACTGGGCACATGATTTTGGTAGGAGGTGAATTTTAATTCAGTCAATTTTAGAGTCCATGTGAAGAATGCAACTTCTAAAACAAGGCCAAAATGTGTCTCAAAGACCTCCAGTGTTCTCCTTTTGAACCTATTAAAATGTCCCTTGTAAAAACATGAATTACAATTAGCTTACAATTTATCAAAAAATGGCAAATCAGCAACTGCTGTATTAGCTATGTAATATGTATGTTCTTTCTTTTCCATTCTTGTTTTACATAAGCTATTTGAGGTGTACATTTTTAGGAGTTGGGAAAACTTGTAAAGGTAAAAAATCAGAATAGCCTGTATTGCAACTTCCTTGAGAGAGGCTCAGGAATTCTGATTGGATAATGCTTGAAAAATGGAAAATTCCATCATAAGCAGCTTGACAACTACAGCCAGTAAGTAGTAAAATGTGCAAATAAGTAACTATAAAGTATTAAGAGTGACATAAATGTAGATGAACTGGAGACCCTATTAAAAGCACATGAATTGTTGGCAGTAGCCAAAGTGCTTCATCGGAATGGGTGTCAGATCTAATCTTGAGAAACTTGAGAAATCTCATTTCATGCTTCTCTTCTAAGTTATCAAAATAGTGGTATTAATTGTTTGTAGTTGCATAAAAGCAAGAAGAAAACCTAAGCACTAAAACGGGGGCAGGCAGAAAAGAGATTTGGAGATTTGCAGTAGACCTGCGACGATTTTAGACTCCCAGTCATTTAACAACAACTACAACAAAATGATTTCTCACAACCTAAATTATATGCTGAGAAAGTTTGGAGATAATCAAGAGTGGACTGTGAGCAGCATTCAATTTTGATACTCTGAACAAATTCCTGGGCTCAGAATTCTTTAATTTGAAGGTTTTGTCTGTTGATTTTGGGGACCTAATAAAAACAAATTAGATCCCACAAGCCTTGAGGTCTGCCTACCGCTTGTATGGAAAGAATCAAGGGCAAAGAAGATAATGTATCAGATTGCAGATATGTAAGTAAAACTGAGATAATTGCTTTGTCTTAAGTTGCTTTTAGGCAGAAGAGGTACTGAGAAGCCAATATCATGTACTCAGGGTAGCTGAAAATAGTTGATGGCCTCCTTAAAAAAGATTAACAGAGCTAATAAACATTGGTGTTGATTTCCAAAATGCTGATCAGACTTCCAAAACGCTTTTTACAAAAATCCTTCATCTGAGCAAACTCAGCAATAATGGAATAAAAGGAAATTATAATTTATTTACCAAAGTTATAATTTGGTAAGTGGTTAAAGACCAGGCGTGCTTTTTACTGGTTTTATTGCACCTTCTTATTCCTCATTAACTGTGGGGGTTCCAGATTATATCACCATCCTGTGTTCAGCGATTCTACATAGGATTGCCTAGGATACATTTACCCACAGTCATTATAGAAACTATAAAATTCCAAGGCTGTCCTGAAGAATCAGTCTCCCTAAGAAATCTTTTTTAATCTATTGGGAAATGGAGCCCTTGATCATTTTTCTTTGATGACATGAGTCCCAGGATCAGACAGGCACCAATACCGTGCTGTTTTTGGGATTTGCTAAAGACAATCTTATTCCTGCAAGTTTTTTCTTGCTGACGAGTCATGGTCTTAATGTTATTTTGTTTTAAAATGATTTAATGTATTGTTGTAATCTTTTATTTGTTTTAATCTTATCCTTTTCACTGCTCTAGAATTTAGATGTGGAACAGTATAGAAATATTATCAATCAATTGTTATAGTTCTACAGCAAGGTTTCTGCACTTCTCTTGAAGCAAATAGAAACCAATTTCCAGCAGGTCAGGGAGAATGTTTAAAGGTTCTACACTTCATTGAGGAGAATCTTTTTAGAAAAATACTCCATATAGGAATGGCATACTTGAAAATCTCAGATGCTGTGATGATCAAACCAATAAAGTGTTTTATAAATGATGTGCCCCATAACTAATTGGTTTAATTAAGGAGGAGGTGCCTTCTGAACTAGTCTTCAGGGATGTAGTCTTGGGCACACAGTTAACTTTAATGTGTTGAAGTGTTGTGGAAAGAACTGGTAACAACATGTAGCACTGAAGAGACTTCTGTTTTATGCATCAGTTTCTGGATGCTTGGAGAGAAAAGATAATTCTGTGATTTTAGATTGGATTTTTAAAAATTGCTTTTTAGCAGCACATGGATATATGCCCTGTTGGATATACGTGCTGGATATATGTTGCATACATATGTGAGGTCTTCTGGGTATCCATACCAGAGTCTAAGTGGGTGGAGCAAGGGGGCAAACAAAATGTGAACTGTCCACAGAATGTGAATTACTAAATGGGAACATGCCAGATCCCTCACACACACAAACTAAATGGCAGTGCAAAGTGCTTACAGAATGTAGTCTATGCAACATAATTACTTTCTATATAAACCTCTTTGCATATCGTTCTTCCAGAGGAAACCCCTCTCCAAAGGATCCAACATAATTCCCCATTCATTCCCCTTGCTAAGATAGTTAAGTAAATAATACTTGCATACATATCACATTTGTATGCTTTTGTTTCCTTTTACAAAAAGATGGTGCATATGGTTATCAATTTCTGTATGTTACCTTACAACAACTCTGTGAAGTCCCTGGCCCAGAATCACCCACTGAATTTCATGGCTGAATGGGGACAAGAACAAGCTCTCCAGAGCCCAAGTCCAACACTAACCATTGAACCACAGTGGCTTTGTATATAAAAATCAGTCAGCGGAAAATTGTATGAAGAAAGCACTTTGTTCACTGGAAAGCAGATGATCTTTCCAGATGGATCTCTTCAGATTATATCCTCTACCATTTCTGCTCTTCTAGTTAGCGCAATGTGGAGATATAACTTGTTTTAGGAATGGTGTAGCATAACTTGGAAAGAGGACTAATCATCAAATATCTTGGAGATTTTATGATCTGGGGTTTCATGCTGTCCCCAGTTTTCACAGTTATAGTCCCCCAGCACAGCTTAAGCAGTGATGATCCCTATGTTAGGCATGTAACAGTAATGAAAGGTCTACACTTTCATGTTATTTATTGCCCTGGCTCAGTGTGAATCACAAACTTCTCCAGTTTGTTTTAGAAGTTGCTTTTGGGGCCCCACACAGAGGCGAGATCCTAACAGCATGTGGCAGGAGCCATTTCCTGTGTGCAGTAAACTCTGAAACTTCATGTCAGGCTCAGAGAGAAGGCAGCCTACTGCCATGAGAGACTCATTGATGGGCTTGCAGGACACGAGGAAGTCATATCTGCATGCTCTTGTCTCCAATACAATACAGCTAAGTGGTGAGGTTGGAGAAGTATAAACTAACCAAGGAGCAGATTGGATTCCTGCAATGGAACCTCACAGAAGTCCTCCAGGGGCCACATATACTCCAAATAAATTGATGGAAAATTTCTAAGCTTTAGATCTGGAAGTGGAATATGCAAAGTCTGCTGTAGCTTTCAATTCATTCAGCCTATCTGCTTTTTAAAATCATATATGTTACCAATTTGCATGTGTGCAGTGCTAGCACACCAGAAAAGCAGTGATTCTACAATTGCATCCCTACTGATTTTATGCTGTTTTAGAATACTGTTTTACTGACATACAGATAGACATTGGATGCACGAATAAAACACACCTAAAGAATATATGTAGAAATATAGAAACAGAAAGAGTCAGAAGGGGTCTCCCCGGCCATCTAGTCTGACTTCCAGCTCCGGCCAGCTCCGCTCATGACATGCCTACCATGTGCATGTCTAACTGATCTTACAATCTGATTAAGTTTGTTCCACCCACCCAAAATGTATCAATATGCATAGCTGCATGTGCATCAGTGAAACCCAGCCCAAAAGGAATATTAATATAATCCTATGCACAACAACATCACTTTTTGTAGCATTTGTCAACATACACGTTTCTTGGTGCTGTAAAGTGAGAGAAAATTGAAAATAAATCAAATGAACCAAGTGCTGTGGCAAATTATACACATACAATATGTTTTGTACAACATTAGGAAATTACAAGAGAAATGACAGAGATAATCTAATGCATCAGTTCCACTTTGGAAACAGAGATAGATAATTCAGAGCCCTGGATTCCAGGAATAATTTTGGATGGGAATAATTTCAGAAACATCCACAGCTATAGAGTATGCCCATAAATTATCTATTTCAATTTTTGAGAATTTCAAACATGTTCTGATGTATTCATTCATTTGTAATAATTGTGCACCACTTAATATAGTACTGGAACAATCCCATGCCTGCTAGATAAAGTCTAGGATAGGATTTTCTGGATTTCCAGCTAATTGCTCCAACCTCTTAAGTGAGAGTCTGCATTGAGATCCTCTTTCCACACTTGCTGCTGGTGCAGAAGGAACCATGCTAGCTACTTCTCCAATAGCATATCAGCAAGCTCAGAGAGGAGCTTGTGGGAGTGTTCTGGGGGTGGGGAGAGGAGGAGACCAGTGCCACCAAGATACAATGTCTTCTGGTAGCTCCCTTCCCACCTGCTTCAAAGCGCTTCACTTAGGCAGCCAAAACCAGCCACCTAATTGCTTTGCAGAGAAAGAGGAGTATAGAGGTGACCTAACACGGTGGCTACGGATCAAGCTATATGTTACTGGAAATATGCTCAGTCTTGTCTTTTCTTATCCAAAAGGCAGGAACCTGACCTGGATTGGAATCCTAACCGATGGGAAGGAGGGACTGCAGCGTGTGTTTGTAGGTTAACTCTTTGTTCCCATTGCAGTATCAGTCAGGACTGAGATCTCACATCTGACATTTGCATTGCCAAAAACAGATCCATTGATTAATCATTGGACCCATGATCCCTTGATGCAAGAATCAATCCATGATCCTTTGAATCAATTCACTGATAATGTTTTGGCATTGTACATTACAGGCACAGGGCCCCTAAGCCAGATCAGGAGCACAGCAGGAGGAGGACTAAAGTCCCCTAGTTGCTCATCTAATGCCCCAAATGACAATGAGTTCCCTGTGTGCACTTTGGACACAGGGAACCCATTGGGAAACGGCCAATGGGAAACGGCCAGGGAAATGGCCAAAAAGCATGCCGTTTAGTCTGGAAATCAGGCTCTAGTTTCTCACTAATGTGGTATGATAGAGCCATCATTGTTTGTGGTTTATGCTAATTCATGTGCATATACACAGAGTTTCTTCTTGTCCTGTCATCAGATATTTCAAGTTTGTGAAGCACTGCAAAATGTGTTGTACCAAAATGTGTTTTACCGAGCAGAAGGGCAGGCAACTGTTGCTTTGTCATACCACTTTGAACTTCGTGAAAAGCAATTGCCTCTGTGTCTGTCAAGAGTGCCAAAGTGCTCTATGTTGAAAGCTTGCCTGGAGATCTGACTATAATGTTATGTTGTTATGTTTACACAAGTTTTATCTAATTCACTGGATTTTTAGGCAGGCACTCAATCCCTAGGATTCGTGGGTCTTGAAATACCAGCAGCTGTGTGTCAAGAACAAGAACCTGATGGTGTTATTGATTTATAATGTTGCTTAAATTGTGTTCAGCTATTACCATTCTGGTTTCTCTTCAGTTATTTGTTTAGACAAATTCTTAGGCAGATACCTGGACTCACAACAAGCCTTATTTGTGTAACTAGATGATTTACAGTGCAATGCAGATTCAAGCTCTTCTGTATTCTTGCTATGCCACCAACTTGCCTTCACATTCTTTGGATCTCTCCTTTAACTCTTGACCCACTTAAACCTCATAATTCTTGCTTTACTCCTTATGTATGCCATAAAACCATTACACAAGGATATAAATGATACTTTAATTTCATGTATTTTATGAGAGTGCTGTTGCAAAGGGAAAAGTGGAATTCAAAAGCAGCTGTTATCGCATCACAATGTGTCAATTATTATATTACTTATAATGGAGGACAAAAACAAATCTTACAAAGGAATATGATGGAACAGCCTTGCTATTTGATTGTTGCAATGCCAGTTCTATGCAGGCTTGCATTTTTTCCCTGGTGCTGGTGGCCACTGAGGGTGGGGTTGAAGCAACTTGTGGAAGGCAAGTGGAAAGACAGCATGAGAGAAAAGGGCAAGCCTGCTGCTTTAAATTGTATCTCTGTGGTTGAATTGTAGGGCCAGTCCTGGAAGGTTAGGCTGAGAAACAGGGACTGGCCCAAAGTCAACCATGGTCAAGTAGGGACTTGGAATTGGAGCCAGTGTGGTGTAGTGTTTAAGAGCATGGGCCTGGGACTCAGACAACCTGGGTTCTAGTCCCTGCTCAGCCATGGAGCCAACTGGGTGACTTTGGGCCTGTCACAGACTCTCAGCCCAACCTACCTCACAGGGCTGTTGTGGGGATAAGATGGAGGAGAAGGATGTAAGCTGCCTTGAGCCCTTTGTAGGAAAAAGGCAGG
Source organism: Varanus salvator macromaculatus (assembly GCA_023646645.1). Classification (NCBI taxonomy): domain Eukaryota; kingdom Metazoa; phylum Chordata; class Lepidosauria; order Squamata; family Varanidae; genus Varanus; species Varanus salvator. Next base: position 94,261,599 of record JAIXND010000674.1, read on the forward strand.
ATATAAATTGTTAAATAAATAAATAAATAAAAACCTGAGTCCCAGTTTGATACCCCAACCACTACATCAAGCCAAGTAGTTTAAGCCTGAGCCTGCCCCACAGCTGAGAGAGACACAAACAAAACCCAGGATAATATATTGCTGTAAGGTGAAATGTTAAAACTTCACATATTCTTCCGTATTTACACTTGATATAATTTCTAAACAATATAGGCGCCACCTTTTGTTTAGCTAGCCATCAGCGATGTGTTCCAGTCCTTTTCTCCAAGTCTCAAGCCAAGTCTCAAGTCTTTACTTTCAAGTCCAAGTCAAGTCTCAAGTCATTGCGAGAAATTTTTGGTCAAGTCTCAAGTCTGAAGAGTCAATATTAACAGAAAAAGGGATGTGGTAGTGGGGTGTGTGGGAGGGGGCGGGGGGGGAGAGTTGTAACCCTCCCTGATGTTCCCATCTGCACTTATCCCAGTGATGCATTGAAGCCCTTTACTTCAAAATAAAATCCCTATTCCTTCTTCCTGCAGTCTTTGCTCTTCCTCTCTGATCCTATTTCCAGCCGACTGTATCTGTCATTTTTATTTTGTGCTTGCTACAGTTTTATTTTGTGTCTGGCTATAATGAGGATCTCACAGGACACCCTTCTATTGGTCTTTACTGGACTGATTCTCTGCCGAACACCAGCCAGCTGAGTCCCTTCTAATGGCTCTGGCCAGTAATAGAATGCCAGTGACAGGCACATTCAGTGCTGTTAGCTGTTTAAGATTGAGCTCAACTTAACTAAGATCCCTGTTTGCAATCAAGAAGCCGCCCCGAGGCTGCTGCAAGGGGCGGCATATAAATATTTAAATAAAATAATAAAACAATAAATAAGAACCTAGACATTGACGCAGTTTGCACAATTACAGAATGGTTAATAAGGGTTGCCATCTAACCAGACACACTAGGAGCAAGCAACTTGGCTCCCCCAGGTGTAGAGGGCTCCCACCATCCCTCCCCATAGGCTACAACAGTTTGGTCTGATGGTGGTCGTAGGCTGAAACATCTGGAGGGCCACAAGTTGCCAACTTCCCAGTTGCCAACTATTGTTCCCTTTCAAACTGAAGCATTAGCCATAGTACATAATGGTTAAATTTGTACTATTAGTTCCATCACCTGTACTTTTACTTTAAATGATACAAAATAAAAAGGGTTCCTTCATGATAGCAGGGTAAGCATAAAAGAAATATAAAAAGCAGTGAAGAATCCACATGTAGAACTTAGGGAAATGGTGGAAGATGAGATAAACATGACACCAGGGATACAACAAAGAATTTTTGCCAACCTCCTTCCTGTGTTACCACAGATAATAAGCTGAAGCGAGAAGTAGAGGCAGTTCTCCAGCAGTAGCCTGGCCTGGAAGGTCCACTAACAAAAAGAACCAGTGGCTCATGTAGAGCTCTCACAGCAGTCTGAGCATCTTGCAACTGAGTCAGCCTGTGAGGTCCCACTTCTGTGACACTGGACCAGTAGCCCCTTTCTGGTCGCAAGTGCTAAGCTTGCCTGATTTGGCCCAAAGGGACAATTTAGGCTGCCTGACAGACATTCCTTGCCCCTGAACACATCGGTGATGGCCGGAAAACCAGTAGACTTCTTAAAGCAAAATACATATTAGCAGTGCAGATTCATAGACAAGGACAAAGAAATGCCAACTGTCATTTGTCCTAGTGGCTAATGTCCATCTCTCTTACTACTGACCACTTAGTGTACACACAGCTTGCAGAGTACCTGTTCACCTTCATGATAACTTTGGGTGGTAAACAGAAGTTAGGTGGGAAGGTCCCACCATGAATCTTTCTTTATTACATTTTTATTGCATCTTTCCTCCACGTTGGCACACAAGGTTTTCTTCATCCCCCCGTTTTACCCTGATAAAAACAATCCTATGATGTTAGCTTGTGAGGCAATGACTCTTCCAAGGTCAGCTGGTGTGCGATTCCCAGAGTGGGATCTGAACCAGGGTCTTCCCAGCCCAAGTCTGGCACTCTAATCATTACAGCACATTTTCCGGAAATATTTTGAAACAGACCTTCATCTTTGTGGATCTCAGAGCGGTGTATGACAGTACAACTACATTTATCAAGCAAGACATGATCATCAACATTTAAATATCATCCTCATTACAATAAGAGAAGGTGGGAAATGCAGAATCAGCCACCTTCAAGGACAGCCCCACATGCAACACAATACAGTAATTCAGTGGACAGGGTAAAGGAAAGTGAACCATCATGTCCAGGCACCTGATTCTGCAACATATGACAGAGTTGGATCAAGGCTGTACCCCCAAGCAGTGCACTTGGTCTTTCAAGGAGAGTGAAGCCCAATGAATAACAGCTGCACACCCAACTCTCAGACCTGATAACCACGAACCCACAGAACCTTCATTTTGTTGGGATTCAACTACAGTATTGGGCATCATCCAGCAACTTCTTCAACATCTGCACCTATAGGAGGAGTGAAACTCTATAGTCACAAGTTCATCATCATATACTCTGGGCTATCCTGGTTCTCACATGAATAAGCCTGGGCAGGGCTTGAAAATTTCGCTCGCCCGCTCACCAAATGCGAGTGTAAATTCCTTTCTGGCGAGCACAGTAATGCCCTGCATCCCTATTTGCAAATGGGACCCTAACCGGAAAGCAAACCCACACGGACCCACACAGGCAGAGACTTTGACGCATGTGTACATTCGCCCGGGCGCATCTGCTTTCCACGATCCTCGGGCCTGTCTCTCCACTGGCCCTTCTAGGAAGCAACCCTCTCTTGCTTTAACCCTTAGATGGGCCGCGAAGTGTGAGAAGTATTATTGCAGGCGGTTGGAGGTGGGAGGGTGCGGAGCGGGTGGTGGGGCTCTGGCATCCTCTGCTCGCCCCCTAAGGCAAGCCTGGCGGCTGCTTCTTGGCCTGAATGGAGACAAAGCGAGGCTGGGGGTCTCCGCCTTCCTGGAGGGGCCAAGCGATGTGAATTGGGAGAGCTTTTCCTCCCCCGCCCCGCCCCGCATCCTGCCATTCCAGTGCATGGGAAAGCTGGAAGGAGCCGGAGGATGCAATGGAGGGGGGGTGGCGGAGGATCTGGGGAGATGTCTCCACCCCGCGAGGTTGCACACTCCAGGTGGAGAGTAAGGTTTTTGCCTGGCTAGTAGGTCTAGACTTGAAATTTTAAGCCCTGATATAAGGTATATTCATTAGGAGATGTTAGTCTCTCAAAATTTGCAGTAAGCTTAGTGCAACTATGAGCCTAGCACATATGAACATCTCGAATGAGCAGGCCATCCAGGAGTTATTCATGAGTACAAAACATATGAGCTCTGAACCTACAAGTATCTCAGAACTACATGCTCATTTGATATAGGGAAGAATCTAAAGACCTTGGGTCCTTTATGTGACTTTGAGTTTTCCAGAACTTGTTTACCTGCCTTTATCATCGAAGCATTGCAAGCATATTAAATTGCTTGGAGGTGATTTATAACCAAAGCTGCAGGTTGGAATACAAATTCAGCGGTGATAATGATCCTGGAAAGGACATGTGTTCTCAATTTTTGTTCAGGGAAACAGGACAGAAAGTCAACTGTTCAGCCACTTGGTTATCATCACAGTCCTGGCTTCATGTTGCTCTTGCCTCACTTTGACTGTCTTGCATAACTAGATCATCTGAGGCAGCAAAATATCCTGAGCCAGCCCCAGTTTTACTCTCCTGGGAGTTGCACTCATATTCATGACAACACAAACCAACTGGTGCATTGCAGAATAGCATCCCTTATTTAAGCCTGCCCAGGAGAAGCTAACATATTCTTTCAGTAATTGATCTTTTGGCCTGATGTGGGTCTGCTTCAGCCCATAAGGCATCCACCATGCTGAAGCTAAGCAGGTTCAGGGCTGGCCTGAGCTTGGAGGGGAGACCACCTGGGTACTGCAAGCAGTCACCTTGAGTTCCACAACGGGAGAAAGGCGGGATATAAATATAATAAATATCTGGCCACGATGGGGCTGTATTATGGGGATGCACAATGCAAAAGAGAGCTAATAATAGCATATTTATTTGAGGCTAATGTTCCCAGATTCCTAAATGGGACTGTGCTATTACCAAGGCGGCATTCCTGGAAGAACATGAGGACTAAGCGATTTAGTGCATTGTCATGAGATTATATTGGAGATGGTCTCCAGCTACATCTATTTTCAAAAACTGAAGTGCATACTTTGCTCAGCAGGCATGCTTTTCAGCACAGGCACTCCTTGCACTACAAACTATTCACAGAGATATTCAGAGAGTTAAAATTAGAAAGAAGGATCACGCTATGTATTAACATCCCACTTTCTCTTCTGGTCAACAGTTTTTTTCCAGTGGTTTTTCAAAGCCTGGAAAAGCCCTTTGCTAGGGATGGTTCCCCCTTCATGGATCACTGCCTTGTCATGGCAAAGGGGCTTGCATAGCTCAATGAAGCTATGAGCTATGCCATGCAGGATCACCCAAGATGGACAGGTCATAGCGGAGAGCTCTGAGAAAAGGTGATCCACTGGAGAAGGAAATGGCCACCCACTCCAGTACCTTTGCCTTGAAAACCCCATGGACAGTACCAAAAGGCAAAAAGATATGACGCCGGAAGATGAGTTCCTCAGGTCGGAAGGTGTCCAATATGCTACTGGGGAAGAGCAGAGGGCTAGTACTAATAGCGCCAGAAAAGAATGAAGCGACTGGGTCAAAGCCGAAAGGACACTCAGTTGCTGATGTATCTGGTGGTGAAAGGAGAGTCCGATGCTGTAAAGATCTATACTCCATAGGAACCTGGAATGTGAGATCTATGAAATAAGGCAAGCTGGATGTGGTCAAACAAGAGATGACAAGACTGAGCATCGACATCTTAGGAATCAGTGAACTTAAATGGACAGGAATGGGTGAATTTAATTCAGATGACCATCAGGTATGCTACTGCGGGCAAGAATCCCTCAGAAGAAATGGAGTAGCCTTCATAGTCAATAAAAGAGTAGGAAAAGCAGTACTGGGATACAATCTCCAAAATGACAGAATGATCTCAGTTCGAATCCAAGGCAAACCATTCAACATCACAGTAGTCCAAGTCTATGCCCCAACCACTGGTGCTAAAGAGGCTGAAGTTGACCGGTGCTATGAAGGCCTACAACACCTTCTAGAATTAACACCAAAAATGATGTCCTTATCATCATGGGGGAGTGGAATGCTAAAGTAGGAAGCCAAAAGATAACCGGAATAATGGGCAAGTTTGGCCTTGGAGTACAAAATGAAGCAGAGCACAGCTGGTAGAATTTTGTCAAGAGAATATGATGGTCATAACAAACACTCTTTTCCAACAATCCAAGAGACAACTCTACACATGGACATCACCAGACAGTCAACACAGAAATCAGATTGACTATGTGCTCTGCAGTCAAAGATGGAGAAGCTCTATACAGCCAGTAAAAACAAGATCAGGAGCTGACTGTGGCTCAGATCATGCGCTTCTTGTTGCAAAATTTAGGCTTAAACTGAAGAAAGTAGGGAAAAGCACTAGGCCACTCAAGTATGGCCTAAATCATATTCCTGATTAATATACAGTAGAGGTGACAAATAGATTTAAGGAATTAAATCTGATAGACAAGAGTGCCTGAAGAACTATGGACGGAAGTTCGCAACATTGTACAAGAGGCAGCAACTAAAACCATCCCAAAGAAAAAGAAATGCAAGAAAGCAAAATGGCTGTCTGAGGAAGCTTTACAAATAGCTGAGGAAAGACAAATGAAACACAAGGGAGAAAGAGAAAGATACAAAAAATTGAATGCAGAATTCCAGAAAATAGCTGGAAGAGAAATAGAAGTGATAAGAATGCCTTCTTAAATGAACAGGGCAAAGAACTAGAAGAAAACAATACAAGAGGGAGGGCCAGAGATCTCTTCAAGAAAATTGTAGATATGAAGGGAACGTTTCATGCAAAGATGGGCATGATGAAGGACCAAAATGGCAGGGACCTAATAGAGGCAGAAGAGATTAAGAAGAGGTGGCAAGATTACACAGAAGAACTATACAAGAAAGACCTTAACGTCCCTGACAACCACGATGGGGTGGTCACTGACCTCGAGCCAGACATCCTGGAATGTGAAGTCAAACGGGTCTTAGGAAGTCTGAGCGACAACAAAGCTAGTGGAGGCGACAGTATTCCAGCTGAGCTATTCAAAATCTTAAAAGACGATGCAGTAAAAGTGCTACACTCAGTATGCCAGCAAATTTGGAAAACTCAGCACTGGCCACAGGATTGGAAAAGGTCAGTTTACATTCCGATCCCAAAGAAGGGCAATGCCAAAGAATGTTCAAACTACCGCACCATTGCACTCATTTCACATGCTAGCAAAGTAATGCTCAAAACCCTACAAGCTAGGCTCCAGCAGTATGTGCAGCGAGAACTACCAGAAGTACAGACAGGATTTCAAAGAGGGAGAGGAACTAGAGATCAAATTGCCAACATACGCTGGATCATGGAGAAAGCCAGGGAGTTCCAGAAAAACATCTGTTTCATTGACTATGCTAAAGCCTTTGATTGTGTGCATCATAACAAATTGTGGCAAGTTCTTACAGAGATGGGAGTACCAGACCATCTTATTTGTCTCTTGAGAAACCTATATGCAGATCAAGAAGCAACAGTAAGAAATGGACACGGAACCACTGATTGGTTTAAAATTGAGAAAGGAGCCTGGCAAGGCTCCTGGAGAAGAAAGCTATGGCAAATCTAGACAGCATACTAAAAAGCAGAGACATCACCCTGCCAACAAAAGTGCGTATAGTCAAGGCTGTGGTTTTCCCAGCTGCAATGTATGGCTGTGAAAGCTGGACCATAAGGAAGGCCGAGCACAAAAGGATTGAGGCCTTTGAGTTGTGGTGCTGGAGGAGACTCCTATGAGTCCCTTGGACTGCAAGGCGATCAAACTGGTCAGTCCTAGAGGAGATCAACCCTGACTGCTCTTTAGAAGGCCAGATACTGAAGATGAAACTCAAATACTTTGGCCACCTAATGAGAAGGAAGGACTCCCTGGAGAAGAGTCTAACGCTGGGAACAATAGATGGCAAAAGAAGGGGATGGCAGAGGATGAGGTGGCTGGATGGAGTCACTGAAGCAGTTGGTGTGAGCTTGGGTGGACTCCGGGGGATGGTGGAGAACAGTAGGGCCTGGAGGAATGTTTGCCATGGGGCCGCGATGGGTCGGGCATGACTTGACGACTAACAACAACAACAAGGGATAATTCACAATAAAAGCTAGAATATCAACTTGGCAGCTTTTGCAAGAGGGGTGGGCAGCACAGCAGTGGGCAACTCAGTGGTCCAAAGAGAAAGGCTTGATCATGAAAAGAAAAAAAAGTGGGGGAGCCTAAGTAGCAACAAACTGGGAGGGCAAGCCATGGTGAGCCCCCTCAGCCCCAGCCTTTGCCTCACTGCACCAGATGCTGATGCCTTCCCTCGTGAAATGCTTTTCTGTCTCAAGCCTCAGCTAGTCCCAGATATCAGGGCAAACAATCTTTTTTTTAGGAATGGTCATTGAGTCAGAGGGAAAATGAGTCAGACAGGTCCAGAACCATTTGCAGGGTTGCACAGTTCTTCCGTTCCCTCTGTGTCATGCACATCCTTGCTCCACTTCTCATGCGTGCCAACACACACAGAAAGGAAGAGGAAGTGATGGCCCCTGCAAGAAAAAGTGGACTGGCAGCACTTGAAGAAAGGCCTGAAATGTGGCTGAGACCCACAGGTGCCCACACCAGCCACTCCTGCTGTGTTGCTAAAACGGCTTCTGGGGCCAGTCAGGGGAGGCAGAGCTGGCCCCATCATTAGGCACAGTCAGGCAGCTGCCTCAGGCAGTGGGGGCTGGGACATGGGGAGTACAGTGCCTTGAAGTGCTGATGTGACTGCTAGTCCCACCGTTTTGTGGATGTGGAATGGCAGGGGTGGGGGAAGCATCTCGGGCAGCAAAATATCCTGAGCCAGCCCCAGTTTGACTCTCCTAGCTGTTGCACTTATATTTATGACAAAATGAACTGACTGGTTCATTGCAAAATGACATCCCTTAATTAAGCTTGCCCACGAGCAAAAAGGAAATAGAATAATTATACTGCATGGCCTTATAATGTTCTAGCTCCTGGTGTCTCAGGCAGATGTGATTCTTCATGCAGAGATGTTAAGAGCTGGATCCGGAGCTTCATACGGACATTCAAATGTGCCCTTGACCACTGAGCCAATGCTCTTTTTGAAGCTGTGCATCAGGCTTAAAGCAAGACACCAAGACTAAGGTTTGTTGCCCTTCAGCCAGAGCCAAGCATTGCAGTTTCCCTTTCAGATGCTCAGCCTGAGTGTGCAATGCGTGAATGCTTCCATGTGCAGAATTATGGTAAAGGTGGCTTGGCAGAGTGAGGAGAGGTGTTTATGGGTGAGGAGTGCCAGGGGTGCCTTCTTACAGCCATTTGCTTTGAAACGATTTCTCAACCCCTTCTGTGTCTCCGACGTGGGCCGGCTGCGGCACTCATCCAGGGCTGTGCTGAACCACGTGTTCCGGCACTGCTTCGACCCTCGCCAAGACAGTGCTGGAGGCGCAGCTGACTTAGACTCCTCGTCCTCCTCCCAAACGCATCACAGCTACTCTGCACATATTGCTCGGTTGTAGCATGACGGCTGCTGTCTGGTCTACATGGCAGCATTAGGCTGGGGTAGCTTGGCTGTAAAAGAGCCCTCAGAAGCACCAGGCAATTCAAAAGGGTGGTCTGAAATAATTCATCAAGGCTCAGGGTAGGCCAGAGAAAATGCTGTACATACAGTGATGTAGGCTTGATGGAAACCTCTGCAGAAGCAAATTCTTGGAACAACGCACTAACTTTTGCAAATGAAGACCTCCTGTGATATAATATTTACCAGGAGCCTTTGTGTTTGCAAAGTCATCTTGACCCTCCCTACTATTCCTTTGCAGAGCTTTGTATGAAATGTCATCTATCACAGCACTAATTAAGATTTGTTTTCCCTCTTTTTAGGGCAACAGACATCTGTATGTAATTTCAGTGGCTTTATTGCACAAGGAAGACATGTGTAATGTTAGCAGTATTACTTTTCCCCACATATGATCTGATGATCAAATGCCCAGCAGTTTTGATACACATCTTTGCCTGTCTAGACTAGCCTCTGCCAGCCTAGTGCCGTCAAGAAGTTTTGGACTAAAAGTCCCAGCATTCCTGACCTTGGCTAGGGTTGATGGAGACCAAAGTCCAAAACTTCTGGCAGCTACCAGGTTGGAGAGGCTGAGCCATGTCCAACCGCTACATCACAACTGCTGGCTATTGCTCCTCATTCTCCCAGTACTTGTTGTGGCTCCCCAGAAGCAGCCCCTTCCTCTCCACGTGGTCCACACAGCAGGTGTAGAGCCAGGGATGCGAAGACGATATGTGAGCCCTGCAACATGAGTAATAACACTGGTCAGAGGCAGTAAGGTAATAATATAGGAAGAGCCCTACTGGATCACATCAAAGGCCCCTCTGGTCCACCATTCTGTTCCCATGGTGGCCAACCAGATGCCCCAACGACATCTCACTGGACACGATTTCAATAGCATCCTCCACTTCCGCTCAGGGCTAGTGCCATGTCTCTTCCCGATGTGTCACAAAATTATTATCTGTACACAGCCTCAACTGCAGAATTGTTTTTGTCATTCAATAATAGAGTTCAGGTTGGTGAAAAACATGTTTTCTTGGAAAGGAAAATTGCATGCCATTGTTCATCCTTGTGTTTCGTGAAGCAAATAGGTTAATTTACATGTAAAGTAAGGTTATGCCAATTCTGTTACAATGCAGTATACTTCTTGTGGAAAACAAATTGTTTATGAAGCTCACAACAGCAGTGGAAAGGTTTAGGCTTGTTATTGCAGAAAATGACTGCAAACAGTTGGAAGATCATTGGTTTGCAAAGGCCAAGTGGGTCTACATGGTAGGCATACCCAGCGGAAAGTGGAGAGGATGGGCAGTCGTGGTAGTGGTGGCACTGGTTCCTCCACTGTGACATCCTTCTATGGCTAAAGCCTGCATTAATGTCCCATGGCAGTAGCAAGCAGAGCAGTGGCAAGTGTGAGAAGAAGAGTTGTAACAGCTCAATAGTCCTTGACTCCCTGCTGTTTACTTAAGGTCTAAAATAAACCCAGCTGCCAGTTTGCAAAGCCAAAGCAGGAAAGGGGAGAGTGGGTGTATAGGGTAATAGGATGTGCTGGGGAAATACCAAGCAGATGCTGGCAATCATTCTGACCAGACAAGGGCTAGTCAAAATGTAAGGCGTCCTGCAGGTAACAGCAATTGCTACCCGAGTGATTGGTGTGCCTGCCTCCACTTGGATTAGCTGTTACATGGTACTCTTATGGATTCTTAGACCAGGCCCGGATTGGGGGGATGGGGGGCAGTCACAACCCCAGCAGGCTATTTACACACAAAAAAGCTGTGAAAACAGTAAACTACCTGCTGGGGAGGACACTGCTCCCCCCGCCCCCACGAATCTAGACCTGCCTTTGACAGCTGTTTTCTGTGACTTTAGATGGAATTTATGATCCTGTCTATGCTGAGCCTTTCTTCTTTCCGCTAAGCTACAGAGAGACCTTCAGTTCTAGACGCTCTAGCTGGAATTCCTGAACGCCAAGTGCGGGGCAGGAGCAAAGAGAGGTCATGCCCACAGTACATTGAAATCCTCATTCTTGTCCCAGAATCAGCATCCATCATCATCTTTGCCCACCTGCCCCCAAATCTGCTGTGGCTCAAATCCCCAGCCCGGCTGCAGGCTCCTTCTGTCTGGTTTGTCCCACCTCCATCAGGCATTGGCTTTGCATGGAAGCTCTGTGGGTAAACATGCACATGAAATGCTCTTCTTTTCTATTCAGCAGGAGCATGCGTGAGTCATCTCGAGCTTTTTTGTTTAAAATACTGCAGGCACAATAGGCATGAATATATACATAAAAATATACAGAGCCAATGTGGTGGTTAGAATTTTGAACAGGAACTTGGGAAATTCGGGTTCTAGACCCCACTCAGGCATGAAGCTCACTGGACAACTTTGGACCAGTGTCATCCTAACCTACCTCACAGGGTTGTTCTGAGGATAAAATGTAAGCTGCTTTGGGTGCTTCACAAGAGGAAAAAAGGTGGGATATAACTGCAACATTGTTAATACTTCTCCTACTACTACTACTACTAATAAAGTATTTCCCATAAAATAAGGCAGACATTCTGTTGTGCATGGCTGTTGTCATTTTATAAGGAAGCACATATTTTATAAGGAAGTGCCACTTAAGAAAACATACACAAATAAAAGAGCAGGACACACGGTCATGTAATTCTTCCATTGCACATGGCTCTCAGTTGCCATTCTGCTACAGACTGTCATCCTGTCCCCTGAAGGAAAAAAAAATGAACGTTATATATTTATATATTATAAACAGTTTGTCCATATTCTGATGTCACACAAGCTGAAGGGTATCCATAACATGCCTGGCTGGTACACTAGTCCCATCCATCTCAAACTCTGTCATAACAATGGCATTCCTGCCTACATGAATAAAGTGACTTTGTTGGCAAGATGGTTACGACAGGCCTTCGAGGATTTGAGCTGTTGTGTTCTTAAGCATACACCCAAGAGGTCTTTAATCACCTGAGAGGGCTGTGCTGGATGACACTGAGCCAATGCACTGATGGGAGAGAAATAAGTTTGATTTGTTAGCATCACTTCTGCAAAATAAGATTGTAATCAATTCTTACCATGTCAACCATGTTTATTACAAGCCTTCCAACATTTGTGCTCCAAATGTTGACACAGGTGATGGTTTTCACACATGTACTGTTCTTACACACACACCCAGCTTTCCAAAAGTCTCACTTAGTATGTTCTGCACTCACTTTGCAGTGGACTTCTAGCAGGTCGAGTATTTCACAGTGGTGGCAGGTATCAGTTCCTTGTATGAGGTGATTTTTCTGTCTTCACCAAATAAAGGCACAAGCAGTGAAGTGCCTTGGTGTTAAAAACATGTAAGAGACATACGGATTTGGAGGGAGGCCTGGACAGCCAACCGAGCAGACAGACCAGTCACTTGGCCAGTTCTCCACTATGGTGAATTTCATTTTAAATTACAGCTGTTATTGCAAAATGTGCCCTTATAAATCATCTGGTATGGTGTCTTCTTTGGTCCTCTTCTTTGCCAGTGTCTAAGTGACCTCCCTGTGGCTCAGGCTCTGAAGCCCTCTCTCCCCCTCCTTCCCTCCTCTCTTTCTGACACCTACCCCACATTTCCAGCACCCTTAATTTGTGCTCTATTGCATTCAAATACTTTCTACCCTGGTCTTGGTTCAATAACTGTAATTTTCCCTCCTGCCTCCCACAGGCTGTCTCTCAGGAAGAGGAACAGGAAGACTTCGTTTAAGATTCCAAAGAAGTTTGTGGAACTGTTGGACAAGTTCTATGACCCAGCTGGCTAACCGTACTCGTGGGATAGGGTCATCTCCATCTATTTGGATTCGTGGCCATGATAATGATATCTCTGGCTTCTAACTTGGAAAATGGAGAGTGTCAGGACAGAGGATCCGTGTTCTGCCTCGGAAACCCTTGGTTCCCTTTCACACTTTCAGTGTGGTTCATGGCCAATGAACTCTGTTGCTGCTGCTGCTACATGTCCTACCCATTCCCTCAAGGCGACGGATATATGCCATCAGTCTTGAATGGATGAGTACAGAACTACTGTATAAGGATGTATTAGAAATTCATTTCATTTTGGTTTTGATCAAGATTTACTCAGTTCACACCTTCTGGACTGAACATGGACTTCAGTGCAATCTACAGTGGGAGTCCATATAAACTTGCAATGTGATATGTGGAACCCCCAAAAATGCATTTGCTGGCATGCATTCATTTGAAAAATGAGCAAGGAAAATGACTTTTTTCCAGGGAGAGAGAATGACTATAAATGCGCTTTCCTTAATGAGAGCAACATACATGCTTTCAAGAAGTGCATAATCAGTGCATCGCTTTGGAAAGTCATACATGAAAATGCATGAGACAAAGCAAAAGAAAAACCGACGCTTGCAATCTGATATGGGCTTGGATCAACAAACTCTGAAATACAATCTGGAAAACTTTGGCAACCTCAGATTTTGCCGATCTGAACACCTCTAGAACTGTATTAGTCGCTCAAATGGTAGAAAAGGAAATGGCTACTTTTACAGTGGTTTTGGCCTGTCTCTATTAATTAGATTTCATGAAATGCTTCAAGGTCTTAAGGCATATGAGAAAGGTAATGTTTATGAATAATGAATAACACAAAATTAAAAGCTTCCTGTGGGTTTTTTTTAACCTTTCCCCTACCTGATGAAGAAAAAACAGAGAAATGAATTCTAATTTTTATGCAGAGGCTTTAAGAAAACATGGAGATTTCAAATGTGAATGTTTTGCCACAAATTGACATTTTATGCTTTCTTGACAGGTCAGAACACTTTCCCCTTGTAACTGTGTAATGAGGCACAAGGTTTGAGTCAAGCTGCAAAAGCAAACACAGCCGTTCACTGTGAGTTTCTTACCAGGGCATCATTTTCAGACAGCTCTTTAATAGCATGGATGGATCGAGGCAAGAAAATTAGAGACCTGGGGATGGGGAAATAGATTATCCCAGTTAGTACCTAACTATAGCTTGCAAAATTTTGCTATTGCTCATCAAAGCCTTTGGCGTTTAAGATGGTTTCTCTTTCAACCTCTGTGCTAAGCTATAGCAATTAAAACATTTGAAAGAGGTGTTGCTTACCTGTTGAAAGGGAAAGCCTCCTTTGCGAAGTTGATGATTGAGTCACAAAGAAAGAATTACAGAAATTAAGGAAAGGATGGTGCCGTCCTGGCAAATGTATATTGCAGCTCTTGCTGAAAGCTGCGGCTTAACACGAACAAGAAAATGTTCCCTCAGCAGACTCTCCGTACCTGACGAGGACCATGCTAGGAATGAGTCACGATGAAGGCCAGGAACCCTTCAAAAGTTGCTCAGTTGCCCAGGGAAGCTGAAGTCAGAAGCAACAACCAGGTTAGACCAGCAGCCAAAGGTCAAAATCTGGGAGCCTAACTGGTGTCATAAGATGGGGAATTTGTGCAAAGAGACCACACATATCCAGTAAGCAAGGGCTAGAGATACAACTTAAACACAGTCAGCCCTAAGGTAGAAACCAGGAAATGGCAAGTTACATTAGTTCTGGGTGAAGCCATTGAGCAGACATGGCATTTCAAGATCTCTAATGGCCACTGTATTCACCAAGTGGACGCTGCCAAGAAAGAAATCACTCCTACGACTGCCCTTGCCCTGACACTTGGATTTCCCTTTCATGGCCTCATTCCTCTTGCTCCCACAGGAGACTGCCAGGATTAGTTGGCAAGGGTGTGAGGTTCTGGGTGTGAAGTTAGAGATCTGCATGGCAAGCATTTCTAAGAAATACGGCTGGGTCCACTACCACTCACCAGAAGGAGGCTGGTTTTGACAGTATCCTGGTGCTTGTCTTACTACGGGCTCTGGCTCTTGTTTGCTTCTTTTAACAAATACCCTCTCCAAATATGCATGAGATACATTGAGAGATATACAAGCCTAAAGGGTCTTTTAATATGGTTTAGCACATCTCAGCAGATTTATCCCAGAGAGTCTCTCACACAGGTCTATTCTGAAAGGAGGTTCTTGTTACTGAACACATAAGTATAATAAACCCACAATAAGAATAATAAAAATGTATATAGTAGCTGACTTGTGGATTACATAAATTCTTATTGGACTATATAAGCTCCAGGTTAGATTCAGTCAGTTCATATACCACAGATGACCCTACACATGCAAAGCATCTAGGAAACAAAATAAACATTATAGACATACATGCTGAGGGTTCACAGAGATGAGGAAATTAGCCCGAAGTGCAATTTGGTGACCAAACAGAGGGCTGCTGTGTGTGGAAGGTGAGGCCATGGACAAGTGTGATGTGTTGAGACCTAAACTGGGCTGCACTGTAGTTCCAAGAGAGTGAGGAAGGACAGACATTGTACAACTTTCTGGGAGGGAGAAGGAATGAGGGAAGGGGGAGAAGAATTTCAAGACTGAGAAGAAAAGAAGAGCTGCTTACAGCCAAGATACAGTAGCTTGTCCTTGGGCAAAGTCACCTGAGCAAAAATGGGGAAGTCTGTGGCTTGGTTTATCTATATTTAGTACACGAGCACTACGTATTTTCTCCTTGTTTCTTTTTCTAAAACGGATGCTGTCCCACTAGAGTGAAAAAGGGATTTATTCCTGATTACTTCTGTGTCAACCAACATTTCTGGAGGACTTGGCTGACCATCCTAAGCATTAAGTTGGAGAGAAAACAAGGGAGACCAGAGAAAAGGGAGCCTGGCCACATTCCATTCCACCAAGGTGAGACTACATCAAAGTGGCTGGGCTCCCAAAGCTTGGTACAAAGATACCTTCCTAACACATGACAGGAAAGATATAATGATTCTACCTCAATTTGTAGAACTTTGAGAAAGTCCAGCAACAAAGGACATTAGAGCCCAGGGTTTGGACTGTGCTTAAAAACAACACATTCCTATGTTGAAATTTGGTCTTTTTTTCCCAAAGTACAGCATTCCAAGGGGGCTACCTCAGATTCTGAACCTGAACTGGATGAAGATGTGGGGCAAGAATACAGTGCTTTATTGCTAAGGCCAATGTGCAATGAGACAAGCCAAGCAGCTGATGAGAACCAGACCACCTCTGGAAAAGACAATGCAGAATGGGCAGAGGGCTCAGAAGGAGAAGGGTCTCACTTAATTTGCTCAGTGGCTTTATGTCAGATCAAATGAGCAGACCTATTAAGTAACATCTGGCCTTCCTGCCATCTGGCCTACACATACCAAGACCCTCCCTGAAGGTGAAGCCAACTCTGTTTGGTGGAGAAGGTGGACAAGAACTAACGTACCCATTCAAGAGTTTTAACTTAATAGATGTCTCTTGCTAATGAGCTTTTATATAATAAAGATTAAAGTTAGAAGCTTCTCATGGTGATTCGCTGAGAAGGGGAAAATGAGAAAGGGCATTCGGGAGAGACATGCTGATTTGCAACACGTGGGTGAACTAAATGCTGCAATTCTATATTTTCTTGACACTTGGGAAGTTCTTTGTCAAAATTTACTCAAGACAGCAACTTTTCCAAGATTGCGCTACTTAAGAGTGGGGAACCTCTGCCCAACCACACTACTTCTCACTGATTATGCAACATCTTGGGCATATGTAACTCTTTGCCTGGGGGGTGCATGGCTACATCCTGATTTAAATGTGCAGCACTCGGTTCTGATGTAGTTTGATTAAGGGTGTAATCCTATCCATGTTTATACAGAAGTCCTGTAATTCCCAGCATGTCCCAGCCAGCATAACTGGCTTGAGGAAATTAAAGGAGTTTTTGTCCTGTTTAAGCATGTATAGGTTGTGCCATAAATTATGATCATAAATTCATGACCTCATGCCTAAACATTTTGCTTTGACCTCTTCATCCACGTACTCCCTCTATGCTTATCTGTGCACAGGGTGCCAGGCTGAAAATCTTAACATGACAGTGTATAACATCAAATACCAGAGGAAAATGCTTCTCATGCTTTTATCCTAAGCAGACTGCCAACAATTATTTTTTCCTTGCTAATTTTTATTAGTCATTGGGAGAGGCTGTCCAACAAATCATATATCCTAGTGCAACAGAGCTAGTTTTGCAAAGATGTTTCTTTTGTGTGCATAGACAAGCTCAACAGAAACACAGCAATGTCACAAAAAGATATGCAAGCAACTGAAGGGATAATCTGCTCTGATTCATATAGATGTAAAGCAGGACTGCCATTTTTAACAGTCTGTTCTATGCTGTCTTTTGATCGTATGTCAATATGCTGAAATTAAACAGATGACATTTATGGAGATAACATGATGTCAGAAAAACTTTACCTGCTTAATTTCAGCATGTTAGGTTGCTATTGAAGGCATAGGAGTGGGACCAGTAAGAACTTGCTTAAAAGATCAGTATTGCACAATGCTTTGAAGGGCAGCAGATCAGCAGCCCCAGAGATCATGGAATGCAAGCAGTCTGAGAGATGTGAATTTGTCATCATGGGAGCAGGGCACCTTGCCATTAGTTCCCCCAGAGACAGCATCTCTGGACTCCTAGCAAGGCATTCCAACTGTCCTTAATTCCTGCTAAGAAGTGTAGTGAGCAAGGTGACCTAAGGTAACCATGTCCCTATCCAGGCACTCTGACACTCTGTGGATTAATGATGCCATCTATCACACTAAGTAGAACTTCAAAGCAGAATCTATCAGGATAACAATATGGGCTGTGGAATTCAGATGAACATCCGACCACTGGTAAGGGAATAGGACCCCACTCCCTCTGGTTGCTGTTTAGTCATAGCGGCAACCACTTACTACCACCATCGCCCTTCATAATCAACTTTTCAAGTTTGATTTACATCAGGAATCTTCCTGAGGTGCATTATGAGAACTAGCATTGCAAGAAAATTAGGCCTGGCTGGTGAATGCTGGAAGTTTAAAGCTTTTTTCTGTTTAAACTTCCATAGAAGTGTACCTTAAATTAGATGTCTGTTCTTATACTCCACCTCTATGCTGCCTAATAGGTGCTGCATGGGTGCTGCGTGAAGCAAAACATAAACCATTAATATAAAAACAGAGTAAAATATAAAAGCCAGCAGCAATGGAATTATCTAAAACTTGTACTTTTTAAAATTGTATGACTAAACAGTGTAGAATTGTTAAAAAAAGGCTTCACCTAGCACTGAAAAGACCACAATGTAGTCACAAGGCAAGCTCACCTTGAAGTGCATGCCACAACTGGGGTACCATCACAGCCAGACCACATGACATCACAAATCAAGAAAAACTTTAATCATAATGCCAGGACAATGACAATGAGCAACATGTGATGATATTCTTCCATATCAACAGGCATCACTAAATGGCATCACTAAACAGGAAGTAATAGGCAAGAATAAGAATTTCATTTCTTTTTGCAAATATGCAACTATGTCCTGTTTGCAATCCGAAAAGTGGGTGGAAGTGGTTTTCTTCTTTCCTAATTTGAAGACATGCCAGTAAATACCAAATTTGTAATCACCTTCAAAAATGTATTTTGTTTAAAAATGCATTCTATTGAAATATGTATTTTCCCAACAACATATTTGCAAGGAGAAGACATTTCACTTTTGAGAAATTTGCATAGAAATGTTTACTTTTTCTATTTGAAATGTGCACTTTTCAAAGGAGTCAAAAGTAGGCTGAAAATGGGATTTAGTTTAGCTTAGAAGTGAAGTTTGGAGAATTTAGGAGAGCTGGTTCTCCCATTCCTAACAGTATTCAATCTATTGCATTTCATTAATAATCTATTAATTATCACTAGTGAAAATAAAATGGACTATGTACTGTTGGCATATATCATCTATCCTAGGTATATTGATGATGTTCCAGTTCAGCAATTTCAGAAATGAATGGAAAGCATCTATGGAGATTGGAAAAAAAATGCACATTGCATATAAGATTTTTCCAGCCAGTTGCGTGATACCAAAAGTCTAACACAATCATTGCTGGTCAGTGATGCAGAACATAATCAATGCACATATTGAATTATGGAAGCAAAATAATATTATCATTCAAATTACTAAAATGGATCCTATATTTTCTGACCTCAATTTCAAACATAATTTCAGTGGAATGGAAAGGTATAATCTGATTGAAAAGCAGTCCTGTCTCTAAATAAGATATATGACTGAAGAAGATAATGCTATTCACTGTAGATTATGTCAGTAAGGTTAAATATGGAAAGTGCAGGGTTAATAAAAACAAGATGGCTACAACAAAAAGACTAATGTGCAACCCAATGAAAAAATGATTTGAAGCCAATGGAAAAGAATGCTAGAAATTAGCACCATTAATGTAAAGAATGTTGCAAAGTTTACCAGGAATGCTTTTTAGCAACTGTATTTGTCCAAGCAGAGAGATCCCACCAGATGAATGCTTTCCTAAACCAAAGAGCCAGCTAGTGTTAGCATTTGAGTTGGAGTACAGACATTGTAACCTGCCACCTGATCAATACAGAAAGGAATGAGCCTATATAGAACCAGCTGTGCAACAACAATACAAGGATGTCTTTTTGCATCCAATGTAAGGCTCTCATATAGAGAATCAAGGCATGGGACCAACTAGCTCTGCATCGTCTGTATCAGCTGCCACTGGCTCTGTGTAGACCTTTGCCAGCCCTACACAGAAAACCCTCCAGAGTCTCCTTCTTCTCAGGTCAAGCCCTGCCCAAAGCATAGCTGCTGAAATTGTCCACAGGCGGGAGCAGGGCTTTCTCTGCAAGTGCCCCAGGGGTTTGCAATACCCACATGAGTGAGCTAGAAACTAGGTACTCCAGAGGGGTACCAAAACTCATGTATCCCATATATCCTTGGGCTCTGTGAAATATGATGCATATAATGGCTGTGGAATCTATGGGTAGATTACTAGGCTTCTATAGAGTTCAGTTATGCTCAATTATTGTTTTTGCAGTTTTACCTGTAACATGATTCATATTAAATTAGTTGTACTCAGCTCCCATTGATATAAACAGAAGCTTAAGCTGAATTCATGGCCAACTTGTCCCATTGGTTTCACTGAGACCTACAGTTGATGTGGTCACTCTGAATCCAACTCTTCTGTATTTAATATAAGGTTACATATTATCATATCCCCATGTAAACAGTTTTTGAAGTTAGAAGAAGCAGGGCTAAAAAATATTAAACAGACAAAAACAACTTTATCTGTATCTCCCATAAGCGCTTTCATATCGGAATGTGCTTCCCACTTACTACCAACATTGGGTCGGATCCAGATTTAAGCTGGATCATCTGTGCTGAAGGAAGTGTTGCCCCACCACACCTTCTTGCGGCCTCTGTTCTGAAAATGAAGGAAAGTGGAGACCTTGCTGGATGGAGTGAGCCATAGTGGGGGGAGAACTGTCACCCAAAATTAAGCAGAGGAGCGTTCCTTTTGTGAAAGTTCAATCTTGGATCCAAGACACACATGATTCCCACTTGAAGGATCTGCTACATTCATTTCAGTGGAGGCAAGACCTTTGCGTACCCTTCACTGTGTGCACAAGCATCAGCATCACGAGCAATGCCCATGCATACGAGTTACTCACTTAGCTTTCATACATGGAGTTCCATATATGGACTGATGATGGATATGATTTACATAAGGGCACTATCCAATGGGGCTGCTTGTGACCCTCTGAACTCAGGGAATCACAGGCATCCTATAGATCACTTCTGTACCTCTTCTGCCCGGTCAAGGATCTAGATGGCCTACTTTGGTGATCTGAGTCTTTTCTGCTGCACAAGAAGGACCAGCTGAAGTACCACCAGAATGTGTCAGATCTCAGCAGAGCCTCACTGCTCCCTTCTCCCTGGGACACCCACCTAGTGCTGGCTCTGGAGACCTCAAAAGCGCAACTGTGTGGAGAGGATTGCACGGGTTGTGAGGGCAGGGAGCAGGCACGCCATATTCAGACTCTGGATTTCTCTGTGGCCTAGCAGGGGCATCCATCGGCCATAGGACTATGCCTAAATGGTCTTTCTTCAGAAAGTAAATGTTTGACCATAAAAGGTCAACATAAAGCAAACCCAGCGCATGCAGAACTCTGTTTCTCATATAAATTATATGCCAGACATAGTCAATGTTGAGAGTCATGCCAAATGTCATGAACTGAGTCCGATCAATAACTTACATGAACTACAAAGCCACCAGAGTTCTGGTGAAGAGCTGCAGAGGGCCTGAGCTCTACGATCACCTCATATAGAGGTACAGAGCTATACCATACACTGATTATGGGTGCTCATAGGCCTTTCCTTATGCTGGACAGTCTGCCCAGTCACCAATCAACTCTTGATCAGCAACATGCTGACTACCTGCTTGTCTTAGGGATGCACTGCGTGCAAGCAATGGCTTCTCTCCAGGTCTTATTTTTCAAGCCTTCAGTTCAGTCCATCTTCTCGTCTTGTTTCTAAAAGTTCATATGAAAAGTCATACACATTTTATGAACATTTCTCCTAATATAAAGCATTTGCATTTAATCTTGCCTAGTACATTGTTTGCTAGAAATATTCCATTTTTGTAGGTTATTTTTGTGAACATGATCTTTTGTGTGTGCTTTCCCCAGTGTATGTGTTTTTCATCTGGGGAACTGATTTGCAATGTCTGAAGAGTGAACATTTTAAATGATTGCCGAATTCTGACTCATGTATGATCATGAAAGTGCAAAATTAGGAAGGTACAGATTACAATGCAAATTGAATGAATTTCTCTTATATCCCTCAGCATGTGACATCTTAGGCTTAAAAGAAGTATTAATAGTTAATTATGACTTGTCCTTTGTCTCCATGCCTTTTATTGCCACTGCTTCCTGATTCATAGGGCTGGCCTACGGCATTTTTCTGCCTGAGATGAACCAAAGATACACCTTTCCATTCCATGTGCCAAAACTGCCTAGGCTGCTAACCCTTTAGCTCAACACTTGCAAAAGCAGGGAATGATGCTTGCGAACAATGTGTAGCATTCACCACAGCAATTGAAGGTGACAGGCTACCTTGGACGGCACGGAGCAGGCTGCACGACCCACAGGTCTCTCTTCCGAGTCCTGGCGGCTGCCACCTCTCAGATCCGCTGCATGAAGTAACTGCTGAATGCTAAGACTGGCTCTGCTGTCCCCTAGCATGCTTCCTCCAGCCTTTCCTCCCCACAGGGAGACTTCGCCACTGTTCTGCCCCCCTTTCTCCTAGGTGGACTGGGCCTCAGAAGGGGGCTTATGGCAGGACTGTGCTCCTTGACTGTGGCCTATCATGAATGGCCTTCAGCTTAGGAGGCAGCCGGAGTGCTGCTGTTCTGTGCTCTCTTTCCTGCAGATAAGGTGGATATATTTGCCCTTAGACCTTTGAACTTTAAACTACCAAATTCCAAATGAATAATTAGCATGACAATTATCTTTTCTCCCAACATGTCTTTGAATAATTTTATCTAGGATCCATCCACAGGAGATGTTTGTTTGTTTGTTTATGTCAGGGGTCCTCAGACTTTTCCAACAGGGGGCCAGCTGAAAGGTGCCCACAGTGGGCGTGGGCTGCCAAGGTGGTGCCCACGGGGGGAGGGCACAGGCCGGGGCACGTGTGGCAAGGTGGGGAAGGGGGCACGCAGGACGAGGCAGCCGCTTGCTCGAGTGGAGATCGTTTTCTCTGAGTGAGTCCAAAACGATCTCCCTGCAAGCAAGCCGTTGCCGGGTGTGCACACGGCGAGGCACCAGCTTGCTCGTGAGAAGATCATTTCTCTGAGCGAATCCAAACCGATCTCCACGCGAGCAAGCTGCGTGCCCGCACGCATGGCTAGTGCAAAACCTCTGGGGCGGGCCGGTTAAATGGGCATGGCGGGCCGGATCCGGCTCTCGGGCCGTAGTTTGAGGACCCACGGTTTATGCATTTCAATGCCACCCCCTACTCCTAGTGGAATCTCTGGGTTTAGGTTCAGGTTAGATATGGCCTCACATTCAGATTGTTTGGCCAAACTGAAGTTTAATTTTAACTAGGATTCACAAGGTTTTGCCTCAGTTATTTGGAATGTCAATCTGGGACGTGTGAAATCATTACATGGAGCTTTTGAGCATGTGCAGAATGCACAAACCTCTGCACTGCTATAGCTGATTCCCAGCAATAGTCCTGATGAAAGAACATGCCTACCACATGAAGGTTTTAGCTTCTCCATGGATTCCTGCTATATCCCTTTTTGTTCTCTTCAGCAACTAAATGGTGGATCAGTCTTATAAATTTAGAAACATCTGGAGGCCCATCCTTGAGCTATCCACAGTGTAACTGTCCTTTTGAATTGCACTTTTGTTCTCACTTCTAGAAAGCACCCATTCCAAACTCAGCTGTATGATGCCACTGCTATCCAAATCAGAAGTGGGCAACCTCTGGTCCTCCAGATATTTTGTCCTACAAATCTCAGTAGCTCTTATCATTTGCTCTGCTGGCTGAGAGAAACTGCAGGCCAAAAGAGTTGGAAGGTCACAAGCTGCCCACCCCTGCGTTCCATGTATACGGGTCTGTATGCATTCTAATTGGCTTTGCTTCCCTCCCCTCCTCTTTGCTCTTTGGGTTTGCTATTTTGCTGTTGCATTACTGCTCTAAATGCCAGAGGGTGCAAGAGGTTACATAACACATTTCTCCCAAATCTATAACCACAATGTCATAGCATAGCAGTCAATGCTCTGTTCTGTAGTATGCCCGTGACTTCTGAACAGTGTCTGTTAAATGCCTACTGTGTTAAGGCTTTGGAGTGGGGTGGGGAGGAATCAAAGGGGCCAAGCGGGAAGGATGTTGCATGTATTCTGGAAAAGAAAAATGTTTATGTAAAAAAAAAAAAACACATACACGGAAAGAGGAACTAAATAAGAATTAACAAAAGGATCAGTGACAGTTCTCTGTGTTTGCAGACAGCCCAGGATGAAGTTGAATAAAGATGTGTTGTTGCTGTTATTCAATAGATTCATATACTGCTTGCCATTTTAAACAAAAACCAAACACTCTTTGTGCTTTGCAATTGAAAGCACATCTGTTTACTATACACACATACATTTGGAGTGCATAAGATGGCAGCACATGCAAAACCAGGCACGGATTTTACAGGTTTCAGAAGCTATTTATGTAGTTCTGTTGCTTGACCTTCTGGGAAACAAGTAAGCTCCTGGGTGGGTCACCAGGCCTGAGTCACCAAGCGAGAGTTTCAGAGGCAGCAGAGCAATAATGACAGCAGTAGCAACCTCTTGCAAAGCACAGAGAAGAGGCAGCAATTAGAAGTCTAGCAGGGAAGTGGGGTTTACAGAAGAAACACTTGCAGTGCACAAGTGCACCTCTTGTACCACCAGTAATGAGGGCAAACAGGGCCATCCAATGGAGCTACCTTTTACTTTCTGAAGGTCACAGAATCATAGAATAGTAGAGTTGGAAGGGGCCAGAAGGTATCAGGTTCAACCCCCTGCTGTCACAGGACACAAAGATACACCATTCCTTCAGATGTCTGTCCAGATGCCTTTTGAATTTCTCTCATGAGGGAGCGCCCACAACTTCCCCAGGTAATAGGTTCTATGGTACTGCTCTGACAGTCAGGAAATTTTTCCTAGTGTCTGGTCTAAACCTGGTTTCTTTTAACTTAAGTCCGTTATTCTGTTTCCTGCACTCTGGAATTAATGAGGTCTCATGCTTTCTCTTTGTGACAGCCTTTTGGGTATTTGTACAGTGGTGTCATATCAACCCTCAGTCTTCTCTTTTTGAGGCTGAGCATGCTCAGATCTCTCAGTCTTTCCTCACAGGACTTTGCTCCCAGTCTCTGAATTATCCTTGTTGTCCTCCTCCGAACCTTTTCTAGCTTTTCTGCATCTTTTTAAAACTAAGGTGCGCAGAACAGAACACAGTACTCCAGGTTTGGGCTGACTAGTGCTGAGTATAGGGGAACTAGTACTTCATGTGTTTTGGAACTGATGCTTCAGTTAATGCAGCCCAAAACAGCACTTGCCCTATTTGCAGTTGCATCACAGTGTTGGCTCATATGCAGCTTGTGATCAACAACCCCAAGAGCCTTCTCATTTGCAGTATTGCTAAGCCAAGCATTTCTCTTTTTGTAGTGAGGTATTTGGTTTCTTGTTCCTAAGAAGAGAACTTGGCATTTTCCAAAGGTTTTCCTAAAGTCAAGGTAGATTATATGCACAGTGCTATGAAATTAGATTAGTCTGAGGGGATTTGTTCTTGAGAAATCCATGCTGGCTCCTAGTAATTACTGCATTGTCATCACAGTGTTCGTAGATTGCTTGTTTTATAATTTGCTCTAGAATTTTTCCAGGGATTGATGCCAGACTAATTGGTCTATAGTTCGCAGGTTCATCTTTTTTTCCCATTCTTGTAGACAGGGGCAACATTAGCCCACAGCCCCACATCCTCCTTGCCTCTCCCTTGCTGACACATGTGTTCTCACAGGACTCACACACACAGGAATGGGCCTGTAGCCGGGCACACAGAGGGTATCCACACAGGCACCCATGCCAGGCAACATGTCCTGCTGGGAAGAGTTTCCCAACTACCTGGGAAAGTTTCTCAGCTGGCTGTTGGGAATGTGTCTGTCCTTCTGCTGTGTCAGGAGATGGGAAGGGGACAGTGGGTTTTGTTGACAGTCCCAAGGAAATTCAGGGACAAGATAGGAATGGAGCAGAGAGTCAGAAACAGAGCAGGCACATGGGCTTTTCAGGCACATGGGTTGTGTACTGCCAAAGCTGCAGGTGGGCATTGAGAAGATAATGAGCAGGCAGAGGAAAAACAAGGGGGGGAACATGGAGCAGCCAATCAGAGCAAGACTGCAACTACTTCAGCTCGGCCGACCTGGATAGTGGAGAATGCAGACTGGACTGGCTGCAGCAGCCAGGGACACTCTTGCCATGAAACTTACTGGAAGAAATATGGAAACTATGTGGAAACTGGTTCAGATGCACACACAAGCCATGATGAAGTGTGGACATCATACAACAATCTGCTATTTCTGTTCATGGTTCCACAGAGACCATCCTTATGAAGTTTCATCACTCTTGCTGGGTTCACAAGTACCGACAAGCCATTTCCTCCATTGCTTCCTGTTACGTGTGAATGTGCCCAGTGTTAGGAAACCATAAGATTGTGCCCTGAGATGTCTTTGACAACTCAGGTTGCAGGACTGGTTCAGGACCTTTTTGCAGCCTGATATGAGGTGCTAATAATTTCTAATATCTCATGAGCAATGGGCACTGTAGCTATTTATTTTTATACAGAGTGACAAATAAATTTAAAAGCATTCCTTGTCAGACAACCCAAATCTTATTACCTCTTTTTTAGAAATTGCCTTTGCCCTTGGCTCTCTCCAGGAAGTCTTTTCTGCTCAAGCACATATTTTTTAAACTGAAAGCAGCACTGCTTTTTTAAATGTTTCAGGAAAATAATTCTGCTATTGCAGAAAACATGCTCAAATTCTATTTATAAAGTTTTCCACTTATTATGGAGAGACCTCCAAAAATATTAATTGTATGTAAAAATTGTGAACAGATGGCAGCCTAAACTCCATTCTTTTGTATAATTCATTTCTTCTCATCTCCGTACCATCCCGATAAACCATCTTGCTCTTTATTTGTTAATGTCTCCCTTCAATAGCCATCTCAGAATGTGACATGAATTGTATTCCTCCATTGTAATAGAGATCAGCTTGTGTTGTGAATCTTTGGGCGTTTCTGGATGTAATACTGAACTCTGTATTAATGCAGGAGTGGACTGAAGGCAGATCTTAGGCACTCACACCGGCATGGCCAATAATCAGGAATAGTGAAGCCATCAAATTTCAGGATTACCTGGCTTGGTGGTTGAACTTCACCTGTTTGCAGCATTCACCCTTTTAGCAAACCTGGACTGGTGAATTTTGAAGCTGCAATTAAGTTTGGAAGGAGAACCTAAGCATGCCTTCCACATTTGTACAGGTGATATCTAGACACCACCTGCAAATGGATACATATATGGATATATGGCCTGCTTTTCTTGAAGCTTATGTACACAGGCAGTCCATGAGTTATGAATGCCCAAGTTACAAATGATCCATGCTTATAAATAAATGGCCATCAAGCCTATTCATTTTAAAAAATTACTGTGGAAAATCGTCATCACCATAGTGACAGAAAAAGCAAAAGGGTAGAGAGGGATGCCTCCAAAGCAGGCCTTCCTGTCCTGCCCATCTAGAGGGAAATCTCTCTGGCATTTCCTTGTTGCAAAGGAGACGCTGGTGAATTTGGGGGTGGGCAGTGCTAGACATATTTGCAGTCTTTCCACTTTAATGGAGGTCTTGCACTCTTAACCCCTGTGAATGTGGAGGGCCAACTATACGTGGTCTTGACTTACATACACATTTGACTTAAAGATAAATTTCCATTTTCTCAGGAACAGAACTCATTTCATTGCAGGGAATGTCTGTAATTGTTTTTACTGATTGCTTATTTTCATATAAACATATATACATTTATATATTGTATATGTTTCATATACATCAACTGTGATTAACTTACATCTGTGTAAAAAAGCATGCCTTTTCTTTTTATAGTTTCCCTTTGTTGAAACACACCATAAAATTTATTTAAGTTTGGAACTCACTGCAAGCTTTAGAGCATATACTGCCTGTACTTAAACAAGCCTGTTTGCAGATATGCACTGAGTTTTTGGATGATCCCCTTTCTCGTTTATGATGTCATCTCTCTCTTTTATGCGCCATGGATTGTATTTGAGTTGTTTGTGCACTATTTTTATTTGTTTGCTAAGGACATATATTAGTGGAGTGCTTGCCAGGCAAAATCAACCAGTTAGGAAGGGGTTCCATAATGCAGGGACAATGAACATCATGACTCCCAAGATGCTATTTGATACTCTGCTGCTCAAAAGCTCATTTATGTGGAACGTGAGAGAGATCTTTCATCCAAGCTTACACAGGTAAATTCACCGTTACCGGAGGAAATAATGAATTTGCCATGTCTAAGTTTGCCTGCCAGTAGTCAGGAACGCTTGAAACATCTAACAAACCACTTTTTGCCAAGCTCTGGTCTAATCTAGCATGCATTACGGCTTGCAGAATTCTCCTTCTTTCACCTTTGGCATGGTCGTTAACTAGATGATGGATGAACGGGATGTATCCTTGGGTACATATGTGCATGTATGTACTTATCTGTCCCTTGTATCTATGTGCAAGAGAAAGAGAGATGGAGGGAGAGAATAGTGTCCCAGCTCCAGTTCCCTCTTCTCCTGGCATACAGTCCTCGAAAGGATATCCCCAAGAACGAGCATTAGTTCAAGGGTGGGCAACTTCAAGGTTTCCTCCCTCAACCCCACATAGGCCACACTCCTACCACTGCCCTGCCAGCGTGTGGTGGTGCTGTGGAATGGGAGTTTCTGGGTCATCAGCTATGACCGGGGTGGCCCCAGAGGCCAGGACTGCCGCTTGGCCTGTGGCTGTGGTGGGCCACCTCTGCTGCTGGGTGATGTTGCTAGAACGTCTAAACTTCTATTTCTTGAATTCTTTACACACAGTCCTATAAAAATCATCATGTAAATGTCTTTGTATATCTTTTAATACTAGTGAAAAATAACTTTTAACTCTGCTCTTCCTAATATCTTGACAATGACAATTGCATTGTAGTTAATTAAATTTTAAGTGGGGCTTCTCTGTTTACTAGAGAAATGAAGTTAGAACATGTTTAATGTTAAAGAAAACATATTTGATTATGAATCTAAATAAAGCAACTCTGCCTTCCAACTGAAACACATCATTTCCATCTGCCACTTGCCTTAATCTGTGTCATTTGACTCTCTAAAATGGCGCAAAACCCAGAACTGCCAATATGAAAATGGACTTATTTTTTTTCAACTTCCAGACTATGTCAAATTCACTGCTAAGGAATGCACAAGTCAAAGAATGCCTCTGGAAGAAACAGAGATAAAATGATGGCTTGCTGGTTGTATTTCCTTCCCCAGAGAATAAGTAGGCCAGACTTGCTTTATTTATAAGGCACTCATTTCCAAAGAAGAAGAAAGGAACACAATTTATTGGCATAGATGAAATAGGACTGCAGTGCCTTCACCCAGACACAATCCTTCTGCCTTGGGAAGCTTGGAGAGACACCAACAGCAGCAGCCCATCCCACTCTGACACCTCCAAACCATTCAGCCAGAACTGCAAAGTCCTCAGGGGGTAGAGGGGAGGCAGTATCAGAAAGCTCTGTGGGAATTGATGTTTCTTCTTTGCACTTCCTTTCCCCCCCACAGGGCTTCTTTTTTTCAATGGCTGGGCCCACATGCCACAAACAACGCTGCGTGGTTTCCACACTGCATTTTTTAGCATGCATGTGCCTGACAGATTATTGGCACGGTTTCCATCCTTCTCACTGGAAATTCAATCCCATGCTCAGTGGCTGGAGCAGCTCCTGCAGTAGGTGCCACTCTTTCCAGGGGACTCTGTGGTAACTACATACCAGGAGCATGGAAACCATGATGCTAGGGTTGGATGATTAGAAAAACCATGGTGAAGTGTGGAAACCATATAACATTGTTTCTTATTGTAGTTCCTAAAAATGAGAAAGGTAATGGGCCATGACAGGGTTCATACAATAGAGCAGGCCATCCCATTCAAGAAATCACCATGGCTTGTGGTGTCATGTGAACTCACCCATTTTTTCAGTGTTTCCAAAGGAAATATTCAAACACTAGGGACCCCTCACACTTTTTAAATATTTTGCATTTGGGCAACTGAAATGCTGCAAAAGACAAGGGTTTACTTCTTCAAAATATGGAATGTTAAGATTCTTATATTAGGCTATCTACAACATTAGATAATAATTCCAGTTTATACTGTGTGCCAGAGGTGGGCAGGAAGCAGCCTATGGGTGCATGTAGTCCCCCAAATTTGATGACTTATAAACTAAAAAGGTCAAATTTATTTATTTATAGTTTTTTTTTTATCCTGTCCCCTACAGAACTTCTCAGGACGGCTCACAATACAAATTACCTTGAGAACAAGTGAAGTGTAACCCTGTTAGTGTTATGGGATGCTGCAGAGTGAATTTCCCCTCCAGGCTTTCCTAGGGAATCCCCATCACCACCCTTTTCCCCTGCATTGCATGAGTTGGGCAGTGCCTAACGGAGTGTCTGGGGCACGAATAATCAACAATTGCTTGCTGCTCCTGTAAACTCAGCACAGCCCCATACCAACAAATTTCTATACCTACAATGTGCTGCCTTCTTCCTGAGAAAAGCACAGAGAGCCCTGGGGGCTTGCGAATTGTAATTTGTTTACTACAGAATCTGTGGTTTCTATTTTCAACCTCTATTTTTTCTTGCATCTCCGATGGCAAAGCTCAGGATGCACACATACGATGCACACTCTCTCTCTCTCGATCCCCCCACCCCCCAGTATTGGGTTTAGTCACAATTTTGCTTCTACAAAATTATGACATGTATAATTTGACACTGCAACCCTAATGCAGACCTACCTGGGAGAAAGCTTCATGAAACAGAGTGGCTCTTACTTTATTCTCTGAAGCATTTTTATCCTGCTCTTCAGCCAAAATGGCTCCCTTATGAGCTATAAAAACAGAGGACTCACTGCCCCATGGACTTTGAAGTCACCAGGTCTCCTAATTAGGCGAAATGCTACAAAAACCAGTCTGAAGTGGGGCTGGGGGAGAAGAATGGGAAGAAAGAGGTAGGTGAAGGAAGCTGATGAGGTGCAGATGTATGTGCCAGCACATGAAGATATGCAACAAGAAATGTGGAAGGAGAGTTGCAGGCACTCAGATTAAGCTCACTAGATCTCTCCCTAGATGGTGACAGGCTTGGACCCAGTGCTGTTGGGTTCCCCTATTTTGCAATTATACAATCCCGCTGTTCAGCAGGCACAAAAGAAAAAGGGGGTGAGGAGGGACGAGGAAAAACGAACAAGTCCACCCAGTGGTGCTTCTCATAACTGGCTGGAAATAGTTCAGGTCGAGGGGAAGGCCGAAGGAGCTGCTCTTACAGCAGAGCTGATGGACGGCCCTGATTCCCACCTCCCGCTGCTGCAGCCTGCTAGAATGGCGGCTGTCTAGTGACCGTTGAGGGGAGAACCAGTGGAGGCCAATTTCTGAGCCAACGTACAGCGGCTTCTTGCACAGCGCAGCTACTGTGCTGGCAGGGACAGGTCAGTTTTGCATTTCTAATCCACTCTTCAGTGAGCTGCAGATGGACGAAGGCTGAAGGAGGAGGGGCAGCGGCAGACGGAGCCACAGAGGGGAAGTCCGAAGCGCAGCGAATGCCATCACGCCCACATTCCTTCCGCGCTGGCGGCGGCGCTCACGATCCGGGCGCACGCTGGCTGAACTGCGAGTGGCCGCGGGGTGCGCGCACTGGCGCGCGCCTGCCACTCCCGTTGAGACGCGCGCAACGATTTGCTGGGGAAGCCGCGTGTGCGACGGGCTCGTGTTAACTTAAGGGGGAGGGCTTACAGCTCAGGTCAGCCTCACTGCCCAGGGAGCGAGGGAAAATAGCCTAGGGGTTAACCCTTCAGTTCAGATGCTTGTAGGAAGAATGCATGTTTGTGTGTGCGTCGGGAATGCTTTGGCAGGATCCCCAGCAAGTTGCAAGGGTCTAAATAAAAACAGTCCTTCTGGAAGCCTTCTCTTTGCAGCCTGGGTCCTTCTCTGCTGTGGAGCAAATGCTCCCTTCTTAGCACCAGGCTGTTTTCAAGCGACCTCCTATGCCTGCTCATTGCTCTTCCCTGCTTTCACCTTTTTTATTGCTGCCTGCACCCTCTGCCCAGTCAACCAAAGACACTTTCCTAAAGTCCAGCAGCAAACATTCTATTCTATTTATTTATTATGTTCCATCTTTCCTTCAATGGACTCAGGGCAGTGTATGATCCTCCCCCATATTAGCTTCACAACAGCCCTGTGAGGTAGGTTAGATTGGGAGTCAGCAACTGTCACTGTGTTACCCAGTGCAATTCATGGCTGAGTAGTGACCAGGACCTGGTTTTCTCAAGTCTCAGTCCAGCACTCTGATCACTATGTCACACCAGATCTCAAGGGCAGTGCAGTGCCCATTTGGAGATTAGTACAATTGCTGATTACTTTTCTCCCTGTTTTGGATGCTTCCCCTTTATTTTTTTCACAGCAGGGGAATGTGCCACAATCCAGAGGGCTGCATATCTAATTCCATACACCTCAATAGCAGTTATCGCCTTCCAAACTGCAAAATGCTTCAAAATACGTATATTTATTTACTTAAGGCATTTCTATCCTGTCCTATACAAAAGTCTCAGGACGGCGATACAATATAATGGCAGCACACAAAAGTAAAATATAAATATCTAATAAACTCAACATTAAAACAACTTTAATCCTTAAAATACAGGGAAAATAAAAAGATTTTGACCTGGTGCCAAAATGAATACAGCATCAGTGCCAAATGCACCCCTCTGAGAAACAGGTTCCACAGCCAGGATGCTACCACAGAAAAGACCCTTATCTGGATACCCACTTTTGTAATCTCCTTCAAAGAGGGCTTCCGAAGAAGGATCTCAAAAAAAGATCTTAGGGGTCAGGAAGGTGTATATGGAAGGGGGAATATAGGAGGAAGATGGATGCTTAAGGAAATCCCCCATTAAAAAAACTCAGCCCCTTCGCCCAAATTTGTCCAGGAATGCAAGCCCTTGGATATGGCTAAATCAGCTGTCTGGACTGTGGCCATAATACTATTATTACCACTTTATGTATGTATGTATGTATGTATGTATTTATAGGCTACCTATAACTGCTGAGGCCTTCCTAAGTGGCTAGGCCTTGCAGTAGTAGTAGTATCATCCTGGCTTTCTACCACTGGCAGGGATCCTAAAGTGGCTTATAAGTTTCTCTTCCGCTCCATGTTATCTTGACAACAACCCTGTAAGGAAGGCAATGCTGAAAGTCATGCAAGGAGAAGGATAGAGCTGCCCGTGCTGATCTTGAAGCAGAGATGCTTTCAGAGTGCAGAATACATGGTACACATCTCTACCTGCCTTCTCCCTTTCCTGCGTGCCACTTAACTAATGCAAAGTCTGCTTACCCATGTGCCTCAGTGAGATGTGGGCACGTGCTCAGTGGAGCAAGGCTGTGGCCAAAGTTTACTGCTAGCAAAAACCTGAAGTATTACACTAACCAGATGTAATGATATGGTGAGGCATTTGGCACAGAGAATTTCTTTTTTTCTTTTTGGAAAGAATAATCCAGGTCCCCGGTCTGAGACAAGATTTTTACTACCGAGTTCTATTTATCTTCAATGTTTCTCTTTGAGATAGAATAGATCTCTTGCATTATGTCTAATTTTGGACCACACCCGCTTAACACTCCTAAAACACTGGCCCTTTGCATCTTAAAAATAGCTGGGCACCAATGAATGACCTTTTCAGGAGTTCTGAATGCCTGGCAATCCTTCCAAAGAGATTCTGAAAATCTGCTCAGCTGCAGCAGACAGCAAAATCCCAGCATCTTAAAGCAGTTTTCCAAAATACATCCAAATCAGATGGAGGGAAAGGGAAATGGGTCACAGTGTGAAAGAGCAATATTAAAATGTTTGGCAGCTCTGGCTATAACTGGCAGTTTCTTTACACACATTCATTCAAAACCAGAAGTAACATATAATTTTCCTTCTGCTGTTTACTAATAACAAATGTTTCCATCTGAGGGGTTTTTTTTTTAAATCCTGATTCTTTGAGACCCTGTTTCTTACAAAGTGATTGATTTTCTTCACTTTGAAATGTAGTCTGGAGTGTTGGTTTTTTAAATACCATTATAGATCGGCCCCCTTGATTTTCTGTCCTAGCACTTTTATTTGCATAGACAGTCCATATGTTCATTTTCTCTTTACCTAAAAGCGATTTATGCAGCTTTGAACATCTTTTTCATCTTATGTTCACGCTTAACAAAAGCATCACTGAAGGGCAATCTCGAGCAAATCATCCTGGGACATTCCTTTCAGCACCACATGCCTCCTATTTTATTGGAGTACTACCATCCGGTTCAATCCCAGACCATCGTAGGATTTTCCAGCAAATCTCTTGAGCATCTAGTGCAATTACAGCTACCTAAGCATGAGGAAAAACATCTGCCAAATCCTAAGAGACCTTAGGACTCACTCTATTAGTAGCCTAATAAGGAGCGCAGTATGAAAACTCCCGCCTTTTAAACTAGAGGGGAGAATGCCACCTCTCCTTCATGGTCTGCTCATTATTTCGTTCAGGCCAGAATCCAAAGCTCCCGAAACCACCACTGTCTTTTAGCCTTTCGAGTGTGTCTGACTCAGCCAATATGTACTGGGCATTGGACTTGTGCTCTGGGCCACTGCAGGCCACAAGGCCCCACATGGGCTGCTCACCTGGCAAATGGAGCACTTCAGCCCGTCCTCAGCTGTTGCTTTCTCAAAGCTGGCCCAGGCCCCCTCACCTGAGGGGAAATAGCTGTGGGTCTGCTTAACAGGGTTAAATGTATAGCAAGATACGATTTGAAGCAAGGTAATCTAGGAGTGTGTGGCTTGCTTGAGCGTGTCTGGTGATCCTGGGCGCTGGAGTGTTCTCTCTGAAGTGCACCTTCTTGCCATCTGTGGTGAAGAGGAAGGGAGAGGATCTTGCTTTTGTGTGTGCAAAAGCCTGAATGCCTCGTCGCACTTTAAAGAATCACACATTTCTGTGGCATAATAAGTTTTCGTGACAGGAGTCTATGTTGAAAGAGGTTTCTTTTGATGTGACTGAAGAAAAATGGCACTTCCGAAGCAAAAGTATGGGAGCCCTGATTATCTCTGTGGCATTAGATTCCCCAGATTAGCTTTTGTCCACAGGTGCTTCCTCTGTGCCGCTCCCCCTTAAATCTTTCTCCCTGATGTTTTTTCCTGAAATGAAATGCCTTCCCCATCCAAAAGGAGGAGGTATCCTTAGGAGACAAGATTCTTCAAAGTCTCTTTCTCTCCCTCACAGACAGAGATTTTAAATCCTGAGGCAGCTGTCTCAAGAGGGCTGATGTGGGATATCATGAAAAAGCAAATCGTTCATTATTTAATGCATTCATTATTATTGCATCTTCTCTGCCAGGAATGGGTGGAGAGATGCTTGTAGGATTTGCTGTCTCAGGGGCCACAACAACCAGCTTTGACCACTACTGTGCACCTTGACTGAGGGTGGGGAGAGGCGCCAGTTGCCTTCCTGCCTCAGGCAGCAAAATATATTTGGGGCTGGCCCTGCCACATGGCTGCAGAGACCTGTGTGGCGGGAAACTGTAGCTGAGATGGTACAGGGAATTCTGTGGACTAGGGAAACAATTGGGAGGACAGAGAGATCCATCAATTGGGAAGCTTATTCAGGATTACATCAAACTTGCTGTGGAAAACTATACATGTTTACTCAGAAATGAATTAGGCCAAGTTTAATGGGATGTACTTCCAGGTAAGTTTAGGTCTGGATTCTTACTTCTTGGTCAGTGTATTCAGAGGTACAACTTGCCTTATCCACCCTGTGGGCCATGGGTCCTCAAACTAAAGCCCGGAGGCCAGATCCATTTGGACCCACCGCGCACACACCTGCGCCTACACGCACGCACGCCACCGCCCACCTCACCCCGCGTGCAGTTTGCTCGCTCGGAGAAAACAAGCGGTTTGCTTGCTCGGAGAAAACGATTTCCAAGTGAGCAAGCTGCTGCCTCGTGCGCCCATTTCGCGGCACGTGCCCGCCCCCGCCTCGCCTCGCCTCGCCTCGCCTCCCCTCACCACACCACACCACACCACACCAGGCGTGCCGCCCACACCTCGCCTCGCCTCGTTGAGTGCCCTGCTCCCACCTCAACACGTGCCCACACGCGCCGCCCCGGCCCCCATGCTGGCCCACGTGCGCTGCCGGCAGCACCTTTCCGGCCTGCACCCACACTGGCAGCTTTCAACTGGCCCCCTGGGGGAAACTTTTGAGGACCCCTGCTGTAGGCAGTTCCAACATTTGCAGCAAGGAGGCAGCTGGGGAATGCTGACTGCAGCAATTTAAAAAACAAAGGTATGCATGCCATTTGGACCATATCTTAGAAGTGCTGGTTGGTCCAGCCGTGCAATTTAATACATTAACTATTGTATGTGAGACTTAAAATTGCAACACTTGGTGTAGATTTTAGGATTTCCAGAAGTATTTATTTATTTATTTATTTATAAGGCTTCTATGCCACCCCATTCGCCGAAGCCCTGGGGCGGCTCACAATAATAAATAAATAAACACAGTATAAAACAATATAATATAATTTGAGTCGACCTGGCCCGAAAAAGTTAGAATACAAGGCATGTTAAAATAAATTAAAAAGCTTCTAAAATCCAAGACACTATTTTTATAAAAAATGTTTTATTTGAGAAATTATACTCCTAAAAAAACAAAAAGAAAACTACAAACAACATCCATCATCAAAAACATCGAGCCCGCTGGGTCAGCCCCCACACCCTTCTTTTTCCATCTTTGATAACTTAAAAACATATTTAAATCAATGCAAAGTCCCGTTTCTCCAGCCAATAATAAAAAGATTCCCTAGTTTGATAGAAGTCAGTATCTTCTTTCTCCTTCAATGATAAATTCAATCTATCCTAAAATCCAAGACACTTTTGAAATGTAGTGTTTGAAATAAAATGAGGAGTTGCTTTACTGGGGTTACTGTCTGCCTCCTTGCCTGGTCCAGAGACCAGGAGCACCAGAGCAACATCTGAGAGTACTAAGATCTTTGTCCAGTTGTCTTTGTCCAGTATATTTGGTAAGTCTTACTCCTTAGTAATTGCATAGGCTTGCAGCCTAACAGCACAAGTCATTTTAGTCTACAATGCATCCCTGCCTTTCCAATAGGTTACATTCATGTTGCAATTACTGAGCAAATGCTTGACATGCAATGCAGTTCTTTGATGGTCTCTAGCACCCCATCCTCCTCATCTGGATTTGGACCTGAGAGACCAAGGAAAAACGTGGGCTTGTGGAAGATAAGATTTAAGTAGGAGCAGTTTGGGGCATTGGATGGTTCTGCACTGAAAGTAAGCAAGAAGTTAATTGGCTTGCCTTCTATAATTCTGCACATATATTTGCTTATGCAGATCATCCCTGGAGTACCAGGTGCTGGCAGTGGCGAAAAGTGCTTTCCTTCAGCTTTGGCTGATACATCAGCTGCGTCCTTACCTGAAGGAGCAGTGCCTGGCAACAGTGACCCATGCTCTGGTAACATCCCGTTTGGACTATTGCAACATGCTCTACGTGGGGCTGCCTTTGAAGAAGGTCCAGATAGTTTAATTGGTTCTAATAGAGCTGCTGGGTTATTAATGGGAACCGGCAGATACTCCCATATCATGCCAGTCCTATGTCATCTACCCTAGCTGCCAATTGAAGTCTGGGGCCAATTTAAGGTGTTGGTAATGACCTATAAAGCCCTAAAAGGCCTGGGTCCTGGATACCTGAAGGAGTGCCTCCTTCCCTATATGCTTTCCTGCCCCTTGAGATCTGAGGCAGAGGTCCTTCTCTGGGAGTCTTCTTTGAAGGAAATTAGGAGAGTACCTGCCTGGAGAAGAGTCTTTTTGGCGGTGGTAGTGCCCCGACTATGGAGGCTTGCCTGGCACCATTGCTTTATTCTTTTCAGCGTCAGGTGAAGACCTTTTTATTTTCCCAGTATTTTAACAGTTAATTGGTTTTATTTTTTATTTTATCATTATTTATCAGTTGCAGTGTGTTGTGTGCTGTTTGTTGTATGTGGTTGTTTTGTTTTTTGTAAGCCACCCAGAGACTTTCGTATGGGACAGCATACAGAAAACTATAAATAAATAAATAAACAAACAAACAAACAAATAAATAAATAAATCTAATTGCTAAAATCGACATGTGATAAGTGTGTCACTAGATAGAGAAATAATGGAACGGTATTTCATTAGGAGATTGGAGAGCTTAGAGTGTGCATCAGTAACCAGAAAGTCAATTGTTTGGACAGAAACAACTTAAAAGATTTGGGCCTTCATATATAAAATGCATAACTTCATATGCATTGACATTTAAAATATGATAGAGTTAGCAATCTGCTAATTTAATATTTACAGAATATAATTATTGAAACCTTGTACCACAAAAAGTCACTGCAGGCTTTGCTCTGATTATGAAGCAGTGGGCAAACCACCAAACCTAGTTAAAGAGTTGCTGTGTGCTACAAATGTGAAATAAGCTAAAAATAAATTTCCTAGAATAAGCAATATAGCAACCTGCAGACATTGCTGGATCTATAAAAGGACGGTTGCATGCAAAGCAGTCTGCCATTTTTATTTGCAAAGACAAGCCAGAATGAAAGAGTTTTAACACAGGGAATATCAGAAAAGTTGAGAATTCATTATCTAAATTCCAATTTAGAAATGTTAATTTGCTTTTAGAGTCAGTGGTCATGAAATAAAAAGTCTAGATTCAGCTTTCATACAATTGGAATTTATTGCACCTCCCCATAAGCATGGCCTTTATCTGAATCTCCCATAACTTTATGGTGAAGACCCTGCAGAAATCTAAATTGGATTTCAGGAAGTACTTTTGGATGCCAGGAAGTACTTCCTGACAGTTAGGACCTGAAGTGTATGGAATGGGCTTCCACGGGAGGTGGTTGAGGCCCCATCGGTGAGGGTGTTCAAGGATAGGCTAGATATGCACATGGTGGGCATGTCATGAGTGGAGCCAGCTGGAGCTGGGGGTCAGACCAGATGGCCCGGGAGACCCCTTCTGACTCTCTATGTTTCTATGTTTCTAAATTTAAGATGATTTAGGGCATATTCATCCCATTAGAGACAATGAAGTGGCTCATGGCTGTCCAATTTTTCTCTCAGAAGATGGCACTGCTAAATGCAATGGTTGCTAAAAGAATAGAGTTATGGAAGTCAAAGTGTGATTTCAGTGAAGTTTTGACATTGATTTCTCCCAGTTAGTGTAAAGGTATTCCAAGCACATGCTGCTTGCTTACCTACCTGCATACTTATCAGCTTCTCCAGAAAAAACACCTACTTTTCCCTTTTTCCTCCCTATATCTTGTATCATGGATTGATAGATTGTAAGCCTGTGGATAGTGTCTGTTCTGGGAGCTGTTTTAAGTGAGGATAAAATACTTTAAATAAATAAGCAAATAAATATTCATTAAGTGAGAGATAAAAATTTGCACAAAAAGCCTTCATAAATCACAAAGCATACATGCACATATATGAATGAATGAATGAATGTGGTATAATGGATTTGTATGAAATCACCCATACACTTTGAAAAATATATAATTTTGTTTACTCCTGTTTCTATAAACAGTACATGCTTAGTGCAAATATTAAACCAAAGTTATTTGAAAGTAATTTGTAAGATATTATTAGCATAACTGTATCCAGAAATGTCCCATTACTTTCAGTGCTTCTCGGTTCCAAGCAGATCAGCATAGGATTGCCGCCTTATTTCACAAAGAAATCACATTTTTAAATTGTACCAAATATTTAACAAAATGCAATTAATGGGATATTTTTCAGAAGTGTGTTGCAGGTTAAACCTCATGTCCCATTGCAAGAAAAGAGGGTAAAGGGTGAAGGGGTTTCTTGGTTAATACAGCTGATCTGCAAGTCAGTTATGACAGCTTAGATCTCTCACAAAACAATTCACTGCTGTTAGAGTAAAATTACGTAAGCAGATTAGGAAGATTTATACCAAAGCTCCAAATGGAAGCGCTCACAAGTGCTTGTATAAAAGCGATTGTACTGCTCTTGACATTAAAAATGTCCACAGTTCATATGTGGTACTAGTCCAAATAATATCTGAAGGGAGTATGTAAATTTATGCAACTGCCTTCCTTTTCCATTATGAGTAATTGGAAAAACATTTTATATTTATTTGACTGCAAGGAAACGGAACAGCTTCCCGAGAGCTATGTCTAAATTTAGTGCATGGTCAAGGTACGGCTTTTCTACCAAAAGAAACGGCAAACTCTTCTCAGCAGGGAAAAGTGATGATTGATTCCTTAAACAGCAACAGGTTAAGCCTTGATGATTTACATGTGCTTTGTTTGCATATTGTTTCCTTTGGACTCCGTGTGCATGTGCGTGTGTCTTTTGCCATGGCAACCTATCATTACAAAGCATCATTCCACTTAGAGAAATGGAACTCCTTTTTTTTTTTTTTCTAAAGACATGTTTTCTGAAGAGTCATCAAGGGCTTTAAATCATTAGGGTGGAAGTGGGAAGGATGACAATAATTTAGTGAGAAGATTTGAAAGAACAGCAGCAGAAAAACCAAACTGAGATACTGCGATTCATCGTTGCAACCGAACTCAAGAGATATCATGGTGCAGCTCTTGATTGCTTGTAAAAACATAGCAAAAGTTGTTGCTCCAGAAGCAAACTGAAGACAACTTCCTTTTGCCCTCATTGGAACATACCTTGGAACACCTCTCTGGAGACTGGTTTGCACATATATGCATCATATGGTTCTATCCAGGGAATTGCCTTATGCTAGGTCAGATTATAAGTGGGTTCAGACAACAGAGCAACCCACACTCAGGGGTTAAATATGCCTTGAGTGTGGGCTGTTGCTGAAGCATGGATCGTTGCTGAACCATGGATTATTGTGTTGTTTGAACCCAGCTGCATTAACAAATCATTGGTTAATCATGAACAACCCACAGTTTATTTATTTGATTCATTTTTCGATTTATATCCTGCCTTTTTCCTACAAAGGGCTCACAGCAGCTTACATCATCTAATCCCCACAACAACAACCCTGTGAGGTAGGTTGGGCTGAGAGTCTGTGGCTGGCCCAAAGTCACCCAGTTGGCTCCATGGCTGAGCGGGGACTTGAACCCAGGTCGTCTGAGTCCCAGTCCCATGCTCTTAACCACTACTCCACACTGGCTCTCATGAGTTTAGAACCCATCAACAAACCATAGGTTCTTTTCATAGGTTGTGCATTGTTAACAAGCCATGGTTTTTTAGCACAGGTGGGTTAAATCAACATGACAATGCACATTTCAACAGCACAGTGTGGTTCAACAACAATTCACATTCAGTCTTTCAGTATGAGTTATCATGTTGTGTGAACCTTGTCCATTTATCCATCTAATGCAAGTTTGATCTCACTGGAAGAAACTCTACAAGCTGACAGGAAGGAAAGCACATCTGCAGCTGTGATTGTGTACTTCAGATCCGTGGGCCAGATCTGTCCTTGCTGGGATCCCAGTCCAACCCTCTCAGTTCGCTTGCTGCCATGCCACCTTCACTGGGCCACTTTCCTTCTTTTCTGACCACCAATCATTTGGTAGTTTCCAGTTTGTGAATGTTTTCCATTTCTTCTCAAAGGTTAAATCGCCTCTTCTAAGACTTAGTTACCAGTAGCAGAGTTTTGAGCTAAAGAGGATGGTACTGTTTGTGTTTGGGCCCCATCCCTTTTGCCTACTAGCCACTAGAATGCATTCCCCAAAAACTTCTCTGACATTGAATTTGGCCCTCCGGCTGAAGGAGATTTCCCCACCCTGCTTCCTTTCGTCATTCATTTATTCTATGGAATGCCGTTGAATGGCCGAACATGCTCTCTTGGAAATGGCTCGGCTGGGGTGGGTGAGTGAGATATGAAAGCACCGTCTTGGGTGACGTTATTGTCATGATCCGTATTTCCTGTGGAATTCCTATGAAATGGAAGATGTGGCATCTTCTGCAGGATAGCACAAACTCCTGGGCAATCTGGAAAATGGTGCTCCCTAAGCCCTGTTTGACTGATTGGGCCAACAGGCACTGATGACTTATTTTCCTCAGCCAATTAACAATGGTCGATACAGTATGGGAGCATCCGAATCTTACAGGTGGGGAATTTGCCCCTGCTATAAGCTTGTGGTGCCATGGACCTCTTAGTTTGTCAGGATGTACTTTAAGACAGGAAGAATGTGGTGGTTTAAGCTGAAAATCAGTGATTGGTGTTTAGTTACCCAGGGAGCTTCACAGCTGAGGAGGCTTGGAACCCAGGTCTCCAGAGTCCCAGCCCACTGCT
Source organism: Varanus salvator macromaculatus (assembly GCA_023646645.1). Classification (NCBI taxonomy): domain Eukaryota; kingdom Metazoa; phylum Chordata; class Lepidosauria; order Squamata; family Varanidae; genus Varanus; species Varanus salvator. The sequence goes on from JAIXND010000674.1 coordinate 94,303,354, forward strand.
CTAACCGCTATGGCACACTGGCTGTCTATTTTGTATTATGTGTATTGGCCTTGGCCCTTTTGCTTTTGGCCCATCCCCTTTGGCCTTCAGCCCCACCACCTCTGCCCCCCCTCCCCACCAGCCCAAGAGCCAGCTGGGTGACTTTAGGTGAGTCCCAGACTCTCAGCACAACCTACCTCAGTGGGCTGTTGGGAGAATAACATTGAGGGCAGCAGGAGGAACATCATGTGTTCCACTCTGAGTTCCTTAAAAGAAAGAAAAAGTCAGGATATATGAAAATCTAACAAACAGACAGATACATAATTGGAAGGTAGTGTGGTTCATTCAGGATCTAGCATTTACAGTAATCTGCGTTTATTTCTCTTTCAGTGTAAGAGATAGACATGGAAAGCGAAAGACAGCTGTGACAGCTGAAAGTCCACAGGGGTGGGGTGGGGGACAGGCTAATTCTGAAACCAGACAGTGCTTGTATTTCATCTCACTCAGATGGCATGAGAACTTCAGGAAATTTAACACACTTTATCAAATGAGCAGTGGTATGTTGCCACCCTCTCTAAAGTTCACTGCTTTCATCAGTATAATGAAGACCGTCTCCTCAGCATTACTGTACTTTTAAAAAGGGCTTTTAAAGGCATAAAGCATAAGAAAAGCCATGCTGGATCAGACCAAAGGTCCATCGGGTCCGACACTCCATACACATGGTGGTAAACTAGCTGCCCACAGGATCCCTCCAGCAGGAGGGGTGCGGACGACCTCCTCAGCAAGTGGTGCCTGCAGGCCTGCAGCCTCTGGTGAAGGAGGAAGCACTCAGGCAACAAGACCAGTGGCCCCTGGTAGCCTCCTTCCTCATGGCATAACTGCCCAGCCGCAGAGCAACTGCACCCCAGCACCACCTTCTGGACCTGCTTGGCCAGGTAGGAGCAGAACCACCACAAAATGGTTCCTCCAACCCCCAACCCAGCCAACCTGTCCAGAAGGATAGCACAGTCAACGGCATTGGAAACCACTGAGAGGTCCAGGAAAACCAAATCAGGTGTGCTCCTCCTGTCTCTCTCCCAGCAAAGGTCATCCCACAGGGCGACCATGACCAACCCGACTGAAATGGATCCAGATATTCCTTTTCATCCAGAAGTGCCTGGAGCTGCCCAGCCACTACCTGCTCTAACACCTTGCCCAGAAAAGGGAGGTTTCCCACTGGTCTATAGTTAGTAACAGCCCCGGGTCCAGGTTTGGGTTTTTAAGAAGTGGCCTTATTATAGCCTCCTGGATCCATGTGCGAAGCTCTTCCTTAGATTTTCCATTTAACCAAGGGTCAAGTGGAGAAGTAGTGGGACAAACAGGACCAAGCACACCCTGTCCACATCATTGGGCTGCCAAAACTGAATTCATCCAACAAAACAGGACCAAAGAACAGCACACTGTTATCATGGGTCCCCAAACTACGGCCCGCGGGACGGATCTGGCCTGCCATGCCCATTCATCTGGCCTGCGCCGCCGCCCCCTCCCCCGCCACGCAGGTGCTCGCCGCGTGGGCGGGAAGTGGTGGCTTGCTCACTCAGAGATGGTTTTGAACTCGTTGGGAGATCTCCCAGCAAATTCAAAACCATCTCCGAGCGAGCAAGCCGCCGCCGCCTGCCTCCCCCGCACACGTGCGCTCGCCGCTGCCTTGCAGCACGGGCTGAAAGTGGTGGCTCGCTCAGAGATAGTTTTGGACTCACTGGGAGATCTCCGAGCGAGCGAGCCGCTGCCACATGTGCCCAACGCCACCTCGTGCACACCCGATGATGCCTCATCAGCCCCCACCTCCAGGCCCCCACTCCTCACCGGCCTGCGACAGTCACCGCAGCCTTTCAACTGGCCCCTTATTGAAAATGTTTGGGGACCCCTGCCTTATATGATCAAACTCAATAGTGGAGTCCAATTCATGATGAGTCTGAGCAATTTTATCGTCAAAGTGCTGAGCGAATTTGTCACAATGAACTACCAAAGGTTCAATAGTTTCTACTGATGGACCAGATTGTGACAGCTCTTGAACCACTTGGAAAAGCTCAGTTGGACAGCACTGTGAAGACACAATGGAGGAGGCAAAATATTGTTGTTTTGACTTCTGCACTGTCATGGAATAGGCTCAGTAATGAGCCGTGTTTGATCAGATTTTTCACAAGATTTCCTCCACCTGTGCTCTGGCTGTGTCCCTTCCTGCATCATTGTCCTAAGTTGTGCTGTACTGCGAGGAGATGATCGAACTTGGCAAGAGATGAGAGGGCGCTTTGGTGTGATCACGTCAGCTGCTGGGTTCCCTCTCTGTTCCATAACACAACTTGATCTTCAACAGGAGTGCCAACCAGAGAGACTTCCAGAGCCCTCTAGAAACCTTCCAGATGCATTAGACTCTGGCATGTTCCCCCAACATGCTCTAGAGGCAGGGGATGAAGTATCCCAGCTCTGGAGCTGACATAGTTTCTATTTGTTTCTTCCTATTAGGAGCATTGGGTGGGAAAAGTTTGAGGGGAGAAGGAGCCAAAAATATGAAGAAGATCAAAAACACCATCCTTGCCTTCTGCTCTGCTGGCATGAACTCAGCTGGCCCTACAGATTACAACCAACACAAGGAAAATCAGTAGAAAAATAGCATCTGATCTGAATAATGCTTGTAGTAAGTTTTTACTCTTGGCAGAAGTCTACTGATCCTTTAGCGATTCAGTAAACATATAGACAGAATTTTATGTAGGTGTCAAGCTGATTTTGTTGAAGTGTCACCCAAAACAGAAGCTATGCTTTCAGTGTAAAAAGCTGTTGTCACCTTGCAGTTGTATCCCCCTCCCCCAAAGAATGATATTATTTTTGTATTTTGGTTAGACATGTCAACACAGCCTACTCATCCTGGAAAATAACCAAGGCAGAACAAGGCATGCAAGATGTGTGCATGCTATGTCCGTCAGTGATAGAGAGAGAAGAAATGTCCATGAAAGCCATACTGAGACGACTCAGACAGCGTTGGGGCACAGAGGGATTTTGGACAACTGAGCACCAAGAGCCTCTGGTCCTGGAGCTTTGTCTCTGGAGCTGAGCCCCACCTCCCCGCTTGCAGTTGGGGCGCAAGGAGCTGCATTGACTCCCCCCAGAGGTTGCCAGTGGGCCCCAGAAATCAACAGAGGGGTATGCCGATGCGGGGCGGGGAGAAGTCTGGAGCCCCTCAGTGTCCCTCTCTCCCCATTGTGGCCCCTCATCTGGACAGCTCAAACTGGCCTTCTAGATGGATGCGGGATGCCAGGCACAGCAGCAGCGGCAAGTGCCACCGACTCACTTGCACTTGGCCTTGGGGGCACTCTGGATTGGTAAGCCTCCCTTGGGGACTTTTTTGGTCTGTTGCTCATAAAGGTTACCTGCAACTTAATTGGTTCTGGAATACTGGAACCTGTTTGCTTATTTGCCACTCGTTTGTGTGTGGATGCACATATCCACGCAAAGAGGGACCCATTAGTGTAGCGTGGTGGTAAGAGGGTTGGACTGGGGTTCAGGAACTCCAGGTTCCAGTCCCCACTCAGCCATGGAGTTCCCTGAGTGACTTTGGGCCAGTCACTGCCTCTCAGCCTCACCTACCTCACAGGGCTGTTGTAAGGATAATGTTGAGAGGAGGCGGATTAAGGATAAAAGGTGAGATATAAATATAATAAATAACTAAATATTGGGGAAATGGTTGCATATAAGGATATGCAAGTATGCATTTTAATGTACTTTGAATAACTAGTGGATAATGTATAACACTATTTAGTTCAAGAGTATAAAGACCCATTTATTTCAGTGGAAAAGAATTCAGTGCATGCATACAGAGACATAATTCTTCAATTGCTGGATTGCAGTATCCAGCCAAAGCTCTGTGTGAAAGATTTGAGACTAATACACCATGATTTCAGGTAGTACCTTAGAGAGTTGTTGCTCTTGTTATTTGCTATTATTATATTCCACTTATATTGTGCTTTCCCCCCCTTCTCATGTGGAACCCAAGGTAGCTTAGATAGTCCTCCCCCACTCCGTTTTACCCTCACAACAGCCCTGTGGGATTTAAAGTGACTGGCTATCCCCAAGTCCCCTCGTTGGCCTTGTGGCTATGTGGGGTCTAGAAACTGATTCCCCCAGGTCCTCAGTCCAACACTTTAACTTTAACCACATTGGCTCAGATTTAAAACTGTTCTGGTTGCAATACTTAAGCACACTTACAAAGCTCCAGTGAACTCAGTGGGTATTACTTTGAACAAGCACGCTTAATATTGTTCTATTATTTGACCAATGATGTCTTTAAAAACACACATGCAACCTTATCCTAAATTAACGGAATCCCTGAAGCTCAGAAAAAGCAAGAGTGTTTCTCAACCTACAATCACAGTGAGACTAGTATCTACTATAATGCTATAGAATATCTGATGAAAAACAGAATATATTCATGTTCAAGAAAAGTTAGTGCACAAGAATGAATATAAATTAGGGATGGATAAATTGGTCAGCTTAGTTTTTCCCCATATCTGATTTGTTATGATCTCTGGTGCATTTATGAAGAAATCTGTGAATTTTGGTGAATTCATATGAACCAAATGAAATGTCCATCCTTCTGCAGTGTCCCGGTTCAATTGATTGAGCTGTTTTGAGCATGGAGAGGGCCCTGCTATACCCGTCTGCTAGGAATGGCCTGTCAGATGAAGAACCTGCCAGGGGAGAAAAAAAGATGTGGCATCTCTAATTCAGTATTACCGGTGTGGCTGAATGCACATGCATCAAAACCTAGACTTTTAAGAGCTAAGCATTTGAAGTCTTGATCTTGGATGGACACATCTACCAGTTTTGCTCTCTCTCACGTTTTTTCCTTTTAAAAACTTAAGTTCTTTCTATCCATTTATGAATGTGTGCCTTTTTATAAGCCCCTATTCAAAAGAGGAACTAAACAAAATTTTCACCAGTACCTAATAAAAGTAAACCTAAAACCTGTGACAGGAGTGTAAAAAGTGGAGGTGGGTGAATGCCATGCCATGAGATCAAGGATTTGGCAAAAGTTCAGCAGCTCATAGCACGATTCCATTATTTTGAATTAAATGTATAGATCAAAACAAATGGCCACATGTTGACTATGGCAATTCAGTGAGAGAATTTTACCTCACACGTTATGCATTTTTCCTAATTTAGACGTCTTGATTGTTCCACTACTTCACTCCTCAATGACTCTTACAGGAAGTTCAAAGCAGCATTCAATGATTCTCCCTATAATTAGGATAAATGCTATAAGTACTAGCAAAAAGGAACTAGCAAAAAGGAACACAAGAGGCCAGGTACAGAGTACTGACAAACACTGCAGTATTTGCACGGGCCGTGCTGATCACTGGTGGTCCACAGGCAGGAATTACAGTCCCAGTCAGGGTCAAGGCCAGATACTGTAGCAAACAGGGCTGGCAGTTGTCCCTGCTGCTCAAAATGACAAATGGCTCAGACTTTGGAGCTGGCTTGACAGGGAAAGGCTTTCTTAGGGCCTGATGTGGTTCCATTCTGGGGTTGATTGAAGCTTGTGGGGAAGCCAGTGATGTCCGATGGCAGTCAGGACAACACAGGTAAGCAGAGCCAGGTTAACATACACTTGTGGGCAACATCAAAGCAGAAGAAAACAGACATTTTGATGATTCCAAGAGGGTTGTGTTGGTTGGAATTTGCCCCTGTTGGGACACTAGGAGAAAGCCCATGCAAAGCTTCAGCAGGGAGCTAAGTTCAGCAGAAGCTTCGTGTAAGGTGACAAGACTTGTGGTGTGATCACCTGTGCCCCTCCTAGAGAAACTGACTGGGCTGTTAGTAGGTCCTCACCTGACTTTCTAACCTGGGACTTTTGTGAGGATGGGTAGCTGGAAGTTCTGTTGAAGGACTCAACCTCAAAGGACAGTGGCGGGTCTGCCTACTCCGGCGGCAGATTCCTGAATGCGCACATGTCCCTCCTCCTCAGAATAAGCTTCTGCTGCACACTAGAAGACCAATGCTGCCTCCTGTGAGATCAGATCACACTCCTTCACCTACAGTGTTGATTGATGCCTCTCAGGCTAGTATGCAACCTAGAGGGTGCCCTTGGCATACATATCCTGATCTGTCTGGCTGACTGAGGGACCAGAGTGCCGGTGGCACAGCAGGTACAACACTAGCTCTGCTGGCAGTCCCTTCCCAGCATGAGTGTCAGGAACTTCTGGGGCTTGAACTAGGGGCCTTCAGATGAGTGTGCAGTTGCCCCATGAAATGCAAGATGAAGTATCCCACAGAAAGGCAGGATGGAACAGCTATCTCAGCAGTCCAATGCCCTCAGGCCAGTATTGGTCCTGGGCCACCCACTCAAGGTGACCATTGTGGCTCAGGAGGACTCAGAAGAGCTGCTTCTGAGCTACGCCTTGGCTGAGCAACAAGGGTATCCTGACCTTTGGTGCCTTCTTGTGTGTACACTGGCTTTCCTTCTGCCTTGTCCTTTCCTCTGTAGCTTATTGATTGATTTTACCTTCTGCCTTTGCCCTCTCATCCTGTCTTCTGGCCTTTTCCTCTATGCCAAATCCTGGATTGCAGCTGGACCCTGATTCCTGCATTGTCCTGGGCTCTGCAGCCTGATAGGTTACTTTGCTCCCTGGTTTCACCCCCCTGGCTCAGTTCCTGCTCTCTGGCCCCAGGCTCCTCCAAGGCCACTGTGTACAGCTTATCCCTGAATGTGACTTTCCCTGTGCTTTACAACCTCCAAACTTTGAGTACTTTAAAACATTATGAATTTATCTTGTCACTGCAAAACACAATGCAACCTCATATTTATACAAGTTATTTTTTTATCCTTGCTTTTCACTTAAAAAGCCCCCAAGTTTAACACAAAACCAATACAAACAAAATGACAACAACTGTGTTAAACACTATCAAACAAGATAATGAATACAACCGAGAAACAGAGATGAAGGCACTGAGGAAAACAAGCTTAAATACTATCTTGTGTTTTGGGGGTTTTAAACTCTTATATCAAACCTCTCCAGAACCAGCAATGTTAAAATTATTTGGGTGCTTGGCTCGGAAATGAAAAATGTTCTCATATATGTTCAGCCCAAGTAGTGGATGACCAACCCACTTAGGATTGCGCTCTCTCTCTCTCTCTCTCTCTCTCTCTCTCTCTCTCTCTCTCTCTC
>JAIXND010000674.1:94310544-94348078 GCA_023646645.1 Varanus salvator macromaculatus
GAGAGAGAGAGAGAGAGAGAGAGAGAGAGAGAGAGAGAGAGAGATCGTTAGCATATTTGCTGCTTTCCCCTGCTGATTGATTGGACAGCATCCCATTTCAGCTCTGTGCCAGGAGGGGGTGAGGTATGCGAGGATCAGGATAATGCAATGTGCTAGTCTTGGACAGGGCCGGTGTATTTAAACATTTGTTTATTGAGTAATTCATCTTTGGCACATTAGGAGGTCTTTAAACAGATCTGTGCTAGAAGGGAATAATTGCTGTTCCCCTGATTAAGCTGAAATGCATACAGATGTCTGATTAACAGGACACGGTATTTATATAATATTCTCATATCATATAAATAGAGTGGCTGTGTACAAGACTAAGGACAAAGCTTATGAATCATTCATACAGTTTATGTGGCTGAGAGAAATTTGGCTCCTTCTTCAGCATTATTATAATCCCTAACCAAATAAAGAAAAGAAGCAAAGAGCAGGGTGGGAGTGTTGCAACCAAGCACACTCAGGAGGGCCAGACTCCTATTTTCCCTTGAAAAGTCACAACCCGTCTTCAGAAAGTTGCTCAAACCTGAGCTGCAGGTGTGACCATGTGCATTAGAATCTCGAGGCAATGATCGTGACCTTCATGTCCCCTCGATTCATGATACCAGTCCTCAGATTTTAAATTTCCGAAAGGTGTTGAGTCATGATCTGTGTGGGTGTGCCCTTTTGCATTTTGAAATACCATGTTTTACATCTTTGGAATCTTCTATTTCTTGGCTTCATTTGGTAGCAGAAGTGGGCAAAATTCGAGAAGAGGGTTTGTGTTAGAAAAAATACTCGAAAGAAATGCAGTCCAGAGGCATCTCATTTTTATTTTTACAAAATGTTCAAAACAATCTAGTATGGCAACACAACAAACAGTCCAAAAACAGTAACAGAAATAAAAGCAATATATAGCATATCAATGCAATCAAAGTACTAAGGGTTTAAAGGCCAGAAAGAAAAGGTACTCATCTCAGGGTGAAATAACATCAAGAAAGACACCAAACAAGCTTTCCTGGAAAAATGTGTAGGCTTCCCCTACAGAGACATCCATGCTCAATATTCAGGATCAACTGCTTTGGGATGTTTTCCCCCAAAGAAAGCAGTACAGAACTCCTCTGCGGGAAAAATACTGGGGGTAGCATGCCCCACTGTCCAAACTTTGTGGGGAGACCTGTTTCCCAGGTCAATATGTGAAGGGGACTGTGTTTCCCTTGGAGCTGAGGACTAATGGTGCATATATATCCTGTACCTGTATAGTCCAAAGTAATTCCTATTGCATTCACTTGTGGTACTCACAAGTAAGTGGGGGGCAGGATTGAAGCTTAAAGAATTAAGCCAAAAGTCTTGTGACAAATGTTGGGTTTCAGGTGGGATTTGGAAAAAAAAAAAAAGCAGAAATCGCTAATGAAACCCTAGTAGCAGAGGTTCCCAATGTTTTGGTGTTGGTGAGCATATGAAGAGCTTTGCAGCTATGTCATTACCAGTCTCACAAAATGGCTGTGATGAGGGTGGGGCTGCACATTCGCAAATGGCTGTCTTAGCAGGCAAGGCTCATCCCAAAACACTCATTTCCCAGGAGGCAAAATACTGGGTCTAAGACAAAAGAAACTTTCCCAGTAATCTAAATACAAGGCAGGGGTGGGTATGAGGTCCAAACCACAAAACCACTCTTACAAGCCCCAAGAGGGATGGCGATAGAGAGTAGCACTTCACGTTGAAGCATGCCAGGCTCCCAGTTTTTCTTTCTTCTTTTAATTCTTTAATTTAAAAAAGAAATAAATTAGGAACCAGGTCCCTGGGGGCACACTAGTGCTTATAGCACCACACTGATACGTAATCTTAACATTGAACTTTTGAAGGAAGAAATTGGCAATGGGGACCCAAGTCATCAATCTTACTTAACTCAGGCAAGGCAGTTCCAGTGTGCACTGAATGCAACAGAACTTGACAAAACAGAATCAGGAGTACTGCAGAATTCTCTGCTGTCCGCCTTACAAAGCTCACTGGAATAGCTACATTTGCTAAAAACATGTGTTAACACAAAGAGTAACTGGCATTCTATTAGGTGACAAGGATCTTGAGCCAATAGTGCTTTACAAGGTTCACTTCTGTTGTCAATGAGCTCAGATAATAAATGAAGCAACATTTCCACTGTTCATCCAGAAGCCATGGGACTTTGCTCAAATGGGCAGAAACTGAATTGGAAAATAAAAAAGTACATATTTCTGAGATAACCACACACAGGTGGTAGCTGCTAGCCACAGCTGTATTCCTCTATAGAGCCCCAAATCAAAAGGCTATCTTGGTGCTAAAGTCTGGATTTGAATCATCCCAGGTCTAAAGAATACGTTGCTTTAATAAAGTCAAACACTGGGCTAAATAATCCTTTGAGGAGGAATGATGGTGCAACTTTCTCTTTGAACTGCTTTGGACTCAAGGCTGGATAAAGGAAACACAAGTGTGCCAGTGCTACTAAGTAATGGAAACGTTTTTTTCCACCATCAAACTGGAATACCTGAGCAAAACACGTCCACTGCCAGAGGCTCAAGAAAGAGCTGCCAAAACAACTGCCATTACTCATTTGTAAGGGGATGGGGGTCTCCATATGTAGGAAGGACAGCAGGGCTGGACTGCTGGCCACATACGATCTTGCATGACCTGGCTTCTCAAATGCACAGAAGCCTACAGGCACCCCATTGTTAGCTTTTGAGTGCATCTACAATATGTCATTTCTGGAAAATGTTTTGTTGTAACAGTATGTTGTTATCCTTCTCAGACCGTATCTTTCTAAACTCAAATATAGCCAGGATGTAGGAACATGTCAAACAGGAGGCTTGTTATCAGAAAGTTTAATAAAGCAGACTAAATCCAGAAAGTGAAGGGCTTGGCAAACTTTACTGAGAGATAAACAAACAATCCATAGGCTAAACAGTCAGAAGTATAAAAGAGCAGACCAAATCGGCCATGTTTCTGACAGAGTGAAACCACCATTACTACAGAACATGCCAAACATGCTAATTGTGTATGCCCAGGAAACTCAAGCTAAAAAGGAATCCTACCTGGCTCCATCTGGCCTCCTCCCCTCTTATGGCCCCTGTTTGGACCCAAGTATCTCTAATGCTTCTAAACCTCTTAATTATCCCTGCAGTCTTAAATTCTCCCCACCACTACACCTACTGACTGCTTTTAAAGCCAGAAGAACAAGTAAACCCTTAACTAGCACCTTGGTTTGGTGTACTTCCCTGCTATCACTATTCCGTCACATCACTTTAAAGCTCTCCCATCACATTATTCCATGACAAAACAGTAATTCCCAAAGGTTTCTTTCTCATGTTGTCTCTGCTGAAACATATTCTGCATTACACTGCCTCTGTGTGTGTTCACGTGCCTTGTCCTTTTTGACCTTTGTAAGATCATTCTGATGTGCATTGACGGTAGATTGAGTTGATTTCTTATGTCTTTGGATTGCTGCACTACACCAAGGGGAACTGATCGTGGTGCACTCTGTAGAATGCCAACGATGCCTGCCCTTAGATCCCTTGTGTGTTTTTCGCCTCTCTTCCCAACTGTAAATCTTGTGAGGCGTAGCACAGCTCAGCTGTATGGGTGTAGACACAGCCTCCAGGTGCAATGCCAGGTGATGATTAATTTTCATTAATTAATACTGGTGAAACCATACTGGCGAAAGGTCCACAGCCCCATCTCAACGGCATGCTCAGCAGAGGAAACCATCGGGCTGCTTTCTCCAACACAAGCTTCCTCCTAAGGTCCAAGCAGGCAGGCACCGTACAAAAATTACATCAAGGTGTGTGGCATTTTATAAATAAATAGTGGCTTGCTTTTCTAAAATAAAACAGTAGACTCCTGCAAATACTTAATATTACAGTCCTTCATTAATTGTAAGGACAGTAAAAAAACAAGACCAAAACCAAACTGAACAGTAGTTGGTATAGGATTTTGGTTCATAGGTGCTGGAACGAACTAGTTAAAAGAATCCTTGTATTGTATTGGAATTTGTTTAAAAGGATTTCCAGAGATATGTACAATATTGTGGTATTAAAACAAGAAAAACTGGAATTCAAATGTTATCTTTAGATAATTATAACCAAATCAAGATACTAATTGCTTTTTAAGGCAACATTGCTTTTTTCAAGCAGATGCACCACTGTTTTAATTTAATGATCTCTGTGTTGTGAAAGGTAACTAATTTGATTCCATTTATTAAAATTAAATATATTGTGAACATAGAAATTAAGGACACACACAAATGAGTTTTCAGGAACTATTCTTAAAGTGCATATTTCTATATCCGAGTCATACCCCAGCGATTTCTAATGGTACAGTCCACATGTTTGGTATTTTTAAAACTGCCTTTGCTTCCCAAACAAGTCTGGGGATTGTAGTTTAATGAGGAGATGGAGAAATTGCGTGGAGATTCTCCCCACGCCCCTGCAGCACTGCAGTTCCCAGGGTCCTCTAGTGCATGAAGATGGCTATTAACCCAGTTTCACTCTAGAATATAAACACACCCCAATGATTTATGATGAGTTAGGATTCTTTCTTTATTTCCTGTACTTTCCCATAGTCAAAGCACTCTGGGTGGTTTGCAACAGTACATAAAACAATACAATACTTAAGAATGCAATACAATCTTATCAAAAGAAACATTAACCCAGTAAAACACAGCTAAAACATGAAGTGAAGAATGGCCAGAAAAAGAAAAAAATGCACATGAAAACCCAGGAGGAACAGTTTCATTCTGTCATGGCCATCTAGTTCAGACACCTTCAGCAGAAGAAGACCCTGCCCTTCTGGATAATCTCACGGTACTGTTCAGTTGTCTTGTGCCTGTGCTGTATCAGGCTGTAGGGGACTGTGTCTTAGGAAGCTCCCCAGTATGGAAACCCCCCTGCAAGCAGCAGCAACACCCACTTCCATCACATCAGGACATAGTTAGGGTTGAGCAGAATATTTGTCTTTGATGCCCTTGCTTTCCCAGTGGAGGGTGTGTATTCAACAGAGGCGCATGAAACGATGCAGCTCCGCACCTGGTCTGGCCCCAGTACTGCATTGCTGCACCCTTTTGCAGCAATACTCTGAAGTGTAAGGAGGAGTACAAAAACAAGCCGGTCACTGAGGAAACTTTTGTTTCTGCAAACCTCTCAGTTGTCCTGTTCTGGTCTCAGTCTGATTCCATTCCCTGCACAGTGCTGCCTTATAGCTCTCATACATACATGCATGCATTGTCTTTTAACAGCCGTTCCCCCATCCCCGCCACTGATTAAAAGCTCATATGTTGGTTCAGTGCTAGATCAAGGTCTCTTCTTGATCAGCTGATGCAGAGAATATAGTAACGTGTCCGACTGAATATGATACCCACACACATTGTGGTGACTGCAGAGTAGGAAGGGTGTGCTTTGTATTGTATGCTGTTTCTCTGGCTAAAGACCTGCACCTTTTACTGCTGGGAAATAAGTCTATTTATGCACCGTTTCTTTCCTGCTGGCAATTATGAAATGCTTCTCATTTAACGGAGCACAGATTGTTCCAACAAACAATTAGAGTATAGCACATGGTTAAAAATGGCTGCATATTCTGATTCAGAGGCGAACCTACAGCTATTGAAAAGGAACACTGTGTCAAGGGGACAGACTACCTAAATGAAGTGAATGCATATAATAAAGTCCACACTCCTCAGTCACATTTAGAGCTGCATTCACCCAAAGTAAACTGTCAATATTGAAAGCCAATGCTATTTCCCCCAGAGTGAGCGGTCTAAGGATTGCACCCAGGTGTGAGTTCTGTACAGTTCATAAGGTGCTTTGGTACAGCATCACACTGAAGAATGATGTGGCAATAGTGTGGTTATGCGCTGAGTTTGAACTCTAAGGAAAGCAAGGGTGAATTAAGGACACTGAGCTGAGATGCCTACTTCATATCCCAGTTGCAGCTAGTATGGATGAATTTTGAGTTCTCTCTGATTCTCATTTTTCCCATCTTAAGTTTGGTCTGTCCTCTTTCTTCATCTGCTTGAGAATTTTGTAATAAAAAGTTAAAATTTGCATTCCTCTTTAGTTGCATTTCTTGATATGGTAACTTTTGTTCACAAACTTACCAAATATATGAATGGTTGCAAGCAACATTTTCTAATATAATACCTTTTTCTATATCATCTTCGCTAATATACACATTTTTCTATGTACATCTCTCCTAATATATACATTATGACTATCACAAAATTCAGATAAGTATCAGATTAGTATTTTGTATACTTATTCAGATAATTCAGAAAAGTATTTTGTATCACAAAATTAAGATAGGTGCAAAGCTTGTAGAATAAATGAGTTTCTGTATTAATTCAAAACTGTGAATTTCTCCCCCATCTCTGATGACAATGCAAACAATATTTTGTACATTTTTATTGATGTTACATGATGGGTGGTTCTGTGCACATCATGAAAGTAAAATAGATCCTGACAAACAGAATTTGATTCAAGATGTGTGAGGGCTTTTTATGGATAAAATGCCACTCACTGTTCATTTAAAATTATGGAAGTTACAAGTAATTCTTTACAGATACAACTTATTCTCTGAAATGTCTGAAGCTATTAAGAGTTTTAAAAGTATAAAAAGACTGAAAGCAAATAGAATTAGTAATAGCAAAATGCACAATTTGTTTGCCTCATTTGGCCGAAAAGGGCTATTGAATTATAGAGTACTTCATTTATTTGTAGTTGAGCTTGTTAACAGAATCTGATTGAATAAATTAACGGTCATGGAATGGGAATATTTGCACATGGAGTGCTACAGTCCGGTTCTGAATGACTGGGGCAGAAGTCTAATTTTTGCCAAAAACTGTAGCAGCTTGTGCTGTCAATCTCACTCTTAGGTAAGACCTTTGATCTAGATATCCAGGTGAAGTGATGGTGGTAATGTTCATTATGAATATTTACACTTAAGGGAAAAGAAAAGCAGCTGCAATGTTTAAAACCAGGGTCTCCTAACCAACCTGTGAAACTACTATGAAAACAAAAGTCTCTTGGTTACAGGTATTATGCAGCAGTTGGATGGGCCATAACAGAGAGGGATGCCATTACAAACTAGCATTTGCTTGCTTTCATTAAGGGTACCGGGAAGAGCAAAAATGACCTTTCTTTTTCTGAGACTCCTTTTGTCTCTTCCTTTTGCCCCTCCCCTCCCCCGGTGGGACTTCCTTTCTGATTCTTTCTCTGTTTTTATGGCCTCTGCTACTACCGGGCTGGTAAATGTCCCCACAGGGCTGTCACATTGTACAGGATGCCCATGCACAACTGGCTTCCTGTGGCTTGTTGGGTCGGTGAGGCCAGGCAGCAGTCATTGTTTGAGGGTCACACAACCCAAGCTGTCCAATGCACAAGCAAACATTGCCAACGCCATTCAGTGATGCAGCATCCCACAGCCTGTGAACGCCATGCGAAAATGGCCTCCATGGGTGCCTGGTAAAGCCCAGCAGCTCCTGTGCTGAGTTGGCCCATGATGAGCTGCTGTGTCACGCAGAATGGCTCGTTGTCTCTTTCTGAGGCACGCAGCACTGATTTGATGTTTGCCTCCTTAATGCAGCTATTTCAGGGCCTGCTTGCCCCTTGCATCCAAGGCTGCCTTGAAGATGGAGTACTTGCAACTGTGTATGGAAACGATATCAAGATGCGAGCGAGAATGCGTATGTGCATAAACATCTGCATTTGGCTCTAGGATGCAATCAGCTCAGCTGGGCTTCTATTCATTCAAGGCAATGATTTCAGGAAACAGTTACAGGTCAGAGTACAAGTATGAATTCTCCAAGGGGTGAAAAGAAAAGCGAAAGGAAGGGAAGGGAAATAAACAACTGCATAGGGGGTTGATTTTGGACAATTCTGCAAACATTTCCTCTTCCACATTGTATCAGTATTTATTGCACCTTCTGAAAAAGCAGAAGAGAAGACAAAATTTTCAAGCTAATGAGAAACTTGGGAATTACATTTACAACCTGAATGTGCCTTCATTGAGTGGGAAATCCATTATTTATCTAGGATAGTTCAGCTGAATCAGTAAATGTATTCATTAATATTGAGAGGTGGCTTTGGAGACAACTGCAGAGGAGGGCATGACGCACTCCAACAGAGCAAAGCTCAGGAAACCAAGGTTCAATTTGGATGCCAGGAAGCACTTCCTGACAGTCAGGACCACGAGGGCGTGGAATGGGCTTCCACGGGAGGTGGTTGAGGCCCTATCGGTGCGGGTGTTCAAAGACAGGCTGGACATGCACATGGTAGGCCTGTTGTGAGTGGAGCTGGCTAGTTCTAGGGTCAGACTAGAAGGCCCAGGAGACCCCTTCTGACTCACTCTGTTTCTATGTTTCTAGATACATAGAAGTACTATTTTTGCATGTACATGCATGGGGCAGAATGTCACACTGCCCATGTACCTCATTCTGTTACTCCACTAGCCCAGGCTACTGCTGCCTGAAACAAACCAAAAGGCTCATTTACAGTCCCATGAGCTCTGTTGCACAGGTGATGGGCTCCATTGGTGCTTGCGTAGCCTTGGGAGCTGCCCATTGAGAAAGGTGTATAAAGGCATTAGCCACAAAGTAGGGAGTAGTGAAGTGGTGAAGTGGACCTGTAAGAGCCAGAGAATTCCCTTTCTGAGTCAGACCAAAAGGGTCACTGATGCCTCTTGGGACAGTCACAGGCAAGACACAACAGGATGGAAGAGCTATTCATTGTGCATTCTTCTGCTAGTTAGCGATTGGACATCCATACTTCTCCGATGGAAACTAACTGCTAAAATTGCCTCCAAGACTGAATGGCTTGAGAACCTCTCATGAATGATGCCTACTTTAGATTCAGTACTTCCTACGTTGCAAAACATTGTGGTGATGTTTGACAGCACCAAGCTGGCCCTTCAAGCGGCCCTTTCAAGCAAGCCTCCTGAAATGAACTTTGGAATATTTCCCCAGTTAACCTCTGCACTTGAGAATTAATTGCAATGCAATTCTTTGCTCGGCGTATGCTGTTTTCTGGCTCAAATGCTCTGCTTAGAATGGAGCACCATGGAAACAGCCTTCTCCAATAAACATTATTTGTCCAGATGCTCTCTTCTTTAAAAGCCATCTACAAGTCACATATCTTTCTGGAGGAGAACATTTAACCTTGGTGGATCTACTCTAGAATAAAGATCTGTAGTATTCTTCCTTCCTTCCTTCCTTCCTTCCTTCCTTCCTCCTTTGCTGCCCCATTTCCACCCACCCACTCCATAAACTTCTCTGTTGTGATGGTTCCAAGAATGCCCCACTTTTAAAAAATCTCATCTCAGTCAGTGAACATGATTATCCATGAGTTTTAGTTGCAACATGTAGCCATGTTCTATCCTTCTAAATGCAAATGATGTCAACACCATGCTTGCATTTTATCAATTACCCTGAGTACTGTATAGTGTTTCCATTAGATTGAAAGCTAGTCAGGGCACAAACCCCTGTCTCTTATGAGTTGTGTAATGTACTATGTATACTCAAGATGCTCCATAAATAATTATAAAGAGCCAGGAGCAGATTGGTTTTATTAATCAAAAACTGTCTAAATATAAATGGTCTCAAATGGCTTTCCTGCTTCCATTTTATCTCTCCTTGATCTTTTGGAGCACTAAATACATGTATTCAAAGGGTCAGCAAGTGGACTGACAAGGAAATCATCTTAGAGTAAAAAAAGTGCCGTATATTATTCTGGGGGCACTGAAACAAAAAAGAATGAACTTTGGGAAGAGCTGGCTAAACTAACACCACAACTGTTGTCCTTTGATTAAATCAGTCTCAGAAGATTGGAATATCAAGACAACTATGGTGTGAAATCAAAATCTTTTCATTTATAAGGGGAAAAAATGTTCTAGGCACACAGACAACTAGTTATGCAGGAGTGTAGTACATACAAACCACAATGTTAGAAAGGTCCCTAGACAGCTAATAATTCTGCAAATGTAACTTATTCAGTGTATTCAGGTAAAAAAAACCCACCACATTTAACCAGAGTTCTCAGACTTTATTTGCATATCTTTCTTTGCATGGACTTTTTTTTTTCTCCTACTAGCATCTTTCTGGTAATGCCTATTTTGGCACTTCCAGGATTGTCGGGGGCAAGGTCCTGTGAAACAGCAGTAAGCAAATATTTATGCTAGGCATGGACCTAATTCAGGTGGAGCATGGAGTGGAAAGCAATGGGAAAATGTGACCTATTCGGTACAAAATTGCATGTTATGTACAATGTTTTTTGAACCAGGGGATGAGGCAGGGAGTCACCTGGAGCTATTTGAAGCAGAGAAATGGCCGGGAGGGGAGAGACTTCCATGACCACCTTTCCGCTCTAGAAGCACCTTTAAGTATAAAGATAATGGTGCAGGGGGGTTAACATGCCATTCATAGGATGGACTATTTAGTTTAGTTCTTGGCACTACATCCAATAGATTTCAATGAAACTTTGTTTAGACCTGCAGAGGTGATGCAATCCATTAACACTGGCTGTAACCCTATGGCAACCAACTGAACTGAAGTCCCATTCATTTCTTAGGAACTAAGTGCAATTGAATTTAGTTGGATCGTGAGAAAATTACTGCTGTTATGGTGTATTGTCTTTAGGAGTAATGTGCAGCTCAGTGTGTGTGACAGAAATATGATGAAGATGGCAGCTTATGAGACCTGATTATGATCCACTTATTTCCAAGGTCACACATTTTTAGGGTGGTTTAAACATTTGGTACCTTTGGAAAAACATAACGGGGGAGATTATCCTTTGAAAATAGATGAAAGGTTGCAAAATTCATGCTGAAACATAACTTACATAAGGAAAGTTGCATAGTTGAATAGTTGTAGTCTATGAATAAACAATTTCATTGGCAGTCAATATTCAAAGACATGAAAGTAGCAGTTAGTTGTATTGTGTAAGATGTTGAAATCCTTCAGTGAAGTGGAGATTTTAGTAACATGCAGTTTCAAGTAGATAGAAGGCGACCAAATATATTGACATACTTAATTCATGCTGCCAAGCTCAGAAAGAAATGTTTGTTTAAGAACCCTTTGAATTGCTCCTAAAAAAATAGCCAAGTGAGTCTGGGGAAAGCCAAGTCCTATGAATTGACTAATGTGCTGCTGCAATTCTAGAGCTCCTCTTAGAAACACATAATTAGAAGGGGAAATGCAAATACTGTATGTGCATATTGAGGTTGTCATTAACATATTTGGGAAGGGAACCAACATAAATTATTTGTGTAACAGGGAATCTTTATGTAAAATTAAGCATATTTTAGGTAGCCTGTATAAAAAATATAGCGAATATCAGACCTGTTTAGGAAGGTTAGCTACTTGCTCATTTTTATGAATTGCACTGTCGTGAGGATGTTTCCAGCCCATACTATTGATGATTCAGGCTGAAACCCTTTTGGGATCATTTGCAGAAGGCTGCAACATCTGATTTCCGTTCCTTTCCAAAGAGCTTCTGTACATTAGCCTATATTAATGAAGGTTCCCATAATATGAAACAGCAACCGTTACAGGCTTCAGGAGAGAATATTACCTGAGAGGCCTGGCACTGGTTTGGCGGGATCAGGTTTTTGGCTGAGTGTATTATGCAGCTACTAGGTACCTAATAGCTAAATATCAAAACTCTGGGAGATCAATCATATTTGATGAAAGCGTGCAATGAATGATAATAATTCATTCTGATAGAGTAGCTGTATATTACTTGAGAAGATTGGTATATTTTGACAGTAAGTATTATGCATCTCAGCATCCAAGATAACTTGGCTCAATGTAGGGGAACATTCACATTTCTGTGATTTGGAACAAGAAATTGTAAGAATTCTTTTAAAAAGCTTCTCTGGCTTCTGAAGCATTTCTTCAATTACAAATATGCATCTGAAATTAGATCAAGGATTGTGAGTTTTCTTTAAGTGTTGTGAGTCTTTGGATAGCTCAGGTGAAAAGTGCCTCTCTGAGTCTGAAAGGTCCAGCGAGGGACCAGGTTTGAAAGTTTTGCATGTGATCATTCATAGGTCCTGTCTCATCCAGTTTCTGCATTAACCTACAACACCTTTAAAACATCCACACACGATGTCTGGTGAATTAGGTCTTTAAATATCTTTTTATGTATATATAAACCAGTTACACATATTTTCACTCAAGCTGTGCATTCTCAAATACCTGTATCCTAAATCATGCATTGGTTATAGCTTCTTAGTGCAATGCATTGTGATCAACCATCATTCAATTTGATTATTGAAAAAGTGCAGATTAGCTCAGCTCATTGAGAAATCAGGAATAATGATTTCTAATCACCTTAAATCTAGCTCACCTCAGATGTCCAAGCAGCAATAGCTGTACTTAGTATACAGGGGCCGGGAACAAACAGTAATACTATCCCATTAGGCACAAGTGTTCAGTGTTTCTATCTGAACAGCAGGAAAGTCCTTCCTCTACTTTCCCTTTTGCTTGGTGAACTACTTCTATTTGACTGTATGGCACGTATATTCACATCCATGTGCCTAAGGCACTAAGGAGAGAACCACAATAGGAGTTGTCCCAAAGGTGGCACCTGTCATTAGAAATCTTGTCCCATGGGTCACTCTACAACATGAGGGGGACTCAAAAAACCCCCAGGGATTTATTTATTAAAAATACGTATTTATTTTTACATGGTCAAACTTCAGTCACTTTCAAAGTACTCTCAATTTGATGCAATGCACCTATCAAGTCGTTTTTTCTACTGCTCAAAACAGGTTTTGAACTCATCGAATCTGATGCCTTTTAGTGCTTCTCCCTTTCTTTGTTTCACTTCTTCCACATCTGCAAAAAGTTTTCCTTTGAGGACTTTTTTCATCTGGGGAAACAAAATGAAAGTCACATGGGGTGAGATTGGGTAAATAGGAAGGGTGGGGCACAAGGGACATGCTGTTTTTGGTCAAAAACTGCTGAACACTCAGTTGAACAAAATTCACCACCACACATTGTGTAAATCAGCCATCATGAAATAGGCAAACGAGGAGAAGGAGTCATTAAAAAGACAAACCTCATTAAAAAGAAGCCGAACACAGCCTCTCACAACAACCCACCTGGGTACACTGATGCAGGTGTGTTCCTAGAACACTTATGTGGTGGGGGAGCCTGTACTACAATGGGCCTGAAAGAAATAGGGCTGCCTCAGCACTTGATTGTCCTGATGTGAGACCTCTATCATGGACAAGAAGCTCCTGTTAGGACAGAATTTGGGGAACAGAATGGTTTCCCACAGACAAAGGTGTCAGACAAGGATGTCTTTTATCTCCTTGTCTGTTCAATCTGTATGCAGAACATGCCATAAGGAAATCCGGATGAGAATCAGAGGCGTGAAAATTGGTGGAAGAAACACCACTAATTTGAGATAAGCAGATGATACCATGCTACTGGCAGAAAGCAGCAATGACTTGAAATGAGTCCCAATGAAAGTGAACAAAGCAGGACTTGAGCAGAATATTAAGAAAACAAAAAAATCATGTGCACAGAAGAATTACAAAACTTTACTATTAATAAGGAAGAAATCAAAATTGTGAGATATATTTATTTTCCATTAGAAAACAATTGGGAGGTGTTCTCACAGTGCGGACGGGGGTGTGGGGGCTGCACCAGCTTTTAGCAGTCGGAAAGCAGAACACTTAGAAGCAGCCCTGGCCTCCTCCACCCCCTCCCACCTCCCACACAGCCGGCTGCCTCAGGCAGCTTTCATTGCACTGGCTTGGTGTGAGCAGTGACTGAACTTGGAATTGTTTTTTCAGTAAATTGCCATTTTGAGTGCATTAACACTTGCAATACTACATTCCAAAACAATGTTTTGCCCTAATGTTTCTCCCGAATATAATTGTATAGTTTGCATCTACAAAGCCTACTTTAAAACATCTGTTTTATTTCCAGAGAGTCAGACCATCAAAAAATGGGGCTCAATATAGGCTTATTACTCGTAGTTTTAATTCTCTGATTCACTTTTGACTTAAACACTAATTTAAAAAATATTAACCCATTCGACCATTAAGAACATTAATGGTTCAGATACATTTTCACAAATCAATGTAATAAAAAATTATGATTGCAATCTAATACCTAGACAATGCATAACATAGTTCAGAAAAATGAAATTTCTTTTTATTAAAAAAATGCTTTTTGTATGTCTTAATATTACCTCCTCCAGAAGAATTGATCATGAACAGATGTAATAGAGTTCTTGTTCTATTTCTAGATAGATCTGGATAGTGAGGGGGAAACACAGGGTTTGAAGGCAGACTCTGTTTAAACAATTTGTGCCAGGCTTCGTGTCAGCAAATACTATAATAAAGTATATCACTGTAGTGTGTGTGATGGCCCTAAGGCAAGCCAGACATGATAGAGGACCTGCCTTATCATGTATAAAGCAGGGGCTGCCATGTGTCGGCTGAAGAGCAAAACAGGCCTGGAAGGAGAAAGACGTATCCTCCTCTTGCATCCACCCTCATCCCCCCGTGGCTCACTTGCTTCTAGCCTGCTCTCCAGTGCTGTATCTCTTTGCACGGATGTTGGAAATAAGCCAGCTAGGAAAAAGGCAGCAGGGTTGCCAGCTCCATGTATGTGTGTGTCTGTGTAGAAGACCTGAGCCAGGCATCCTTCTTAGGTGTGTTTTGTGTCCTCCTTTGCAAATACCCTTCTCTGTTCGAAGGGCTATCAGGCGCCTGTTCTCTATGTGAAAGGATCCCCTAACTCTCAATCCAGTTAGAAGATGGAGCACCATAGGAAGGGAGATCACAACAAATTGTGGCAAGTTCTTACAGAGATGGGAGTACCAGACCATCTTATTTGTCTCTTGAGAAACCTATATGCGGGTCAAGAAGCAACAGTGAGAACTGGACACGGAACCACTGACTAGTTCAAAATTGGGAAAGGAGTTTGGCAAGGCTGTATACTGTCACCCTGCCTATTTAATTTATATGCAGAGCACGTCATGAGAAAGGCAGGGCTAGATGAATCACCAGTTGGAATTAAGATTGCTGGGAGAAATATCAACAACCTCAGATATGCAGATGATACCACTCTCATGGCAGAAAGTGAAGAGGAACTAAAGAGCCTCTTGATGCGGGTGAAGGAGGAGAGTGCAAAAGTTGGCTTGAAACCCAACATTAAGAGAACTAAGATCATGGCATCCAGTCCTCTCACTTCCTGGCAAATAGATGGGGAAGAAATGGAAGTAGTGACAGATTTCATTTTCCTGGGCTCCAAGATCACCGCAGATGGGGACTGTAGCCAAGAAATTAAAAGACACTTGCTCCTGGGGAGGAAAGCTATGGCAAATCTAGACAGCATACTAAAAAGCAGAGACATCACCCTGCCAACAAAAGTGCGTATAGTCAAGGTTATGGTTTTCCCAGTTGCAATGCGTGGCTGTGAAAGTTGGACCATAAGGAAGGCTGAGTGCCGAAGAACTGAGGCCTTTGGATTGTGGTGCTGGAGGAGACTCATGCGAGTCCCTTGGACTGCAAGGAGATCAAACCGGTCAGTCCTAGGGGAGAGGACTGATCTGCTCTTTAGAAGGCCAGATACTGAAGATGAAACTCAAATACTTTGGCCACCTAATGAGAAGGAAGGACTCCCTGGAGAAGAGCCTAATGCTGGGAACAATGGATGGCAAAAGAAGAAGGGGACAGCAGAGGATGAAGTGGCTAGATGGAGTCACTGAAGGGGTTGGTGTGAGCTTGGGTGGACTCCGTGGGATGGTGGAGGACAGGAAGGCCTGGAGAAATGTTGTCCATGGGGTCGCGATGGGTCGGACACAACTTCGCAACTAAGAACAACAACAACAACAATGAAGGGAGAGCAGGCAGACCATGGAAGTTGTCCACCATCAACCCTTAAGCACATGGATAGCAGGCTGAGCAGAGGCACCGGTCAGCTGCTCGGCACCTTTTCTTCTACAGTGTTTTATATGTCTCCTTTAATTGGTAAGTACATAATAAGAGCCCTGTTGGATCAGCCCAAGACTCCCATCTAGTCCAGCGTCCTGTTCACCCAGTGGCCAGCCCTGGGTGGAACCCGCAAGCTGGACATGATTACAGGCACACCCACCCAGTCAGGTTCCTCAGCAACTGGCACAGAGAACACACTGCCTCTAACACCAGAGTCACCAGGACTATTAGCCTTCTCCATGGTGATATTATTTCCAAATATACATCTATGCACAATATGCAAACATATGCAAACCCTTTTGGGTGATTCATTTCCTCATTTGGACATGTGCTAGCAGCCACCGTGACCCCCAGCGGGACCCCCAGTGTCCCGCTTCTCATTGGCCATGTGATTGGGGCAGACCAAAATGTCAACAGATGGCCTGGCCCTGGTCTTGGCCCTGGCTCGTGTGTCCAGGTGAATGGACCGAGCACACGCCTGAGAGATTTCAGCTGGGTGGCTTGATTCTATCCACAAACTCACAAATGCCCTACCAGCTACGTGTGTGCTTGCATTCTCAGCTCTGCAATACCCTTTACACACAGAGCAAGCAACACTGTATACAATATAGTACAGCTGGCCGTGCTGACTTCTGGCTTCTTTTTGTTGCGGGAGAGAAAAGAGACAGAAAAGCCTGCATGTGACAGGGATGGCAGTGTCTCTCTCACAGTGAGGTTTGTCCTTCACCTCAGGCAGTGGCATATCTTGGCCTGGCCCAGGCTGTGACAGACAACCCCACCCAAACCTTCCTTTTCCGCCAATCTAATCTATGTCTGATTAGATTAGATTAGAAGATCTTAATTTCAGTGGAGTCGGGTATGGGTGTCATCATCATCTCCATCCTTTGCAATAAGATAATGAGATTTGAATTTGAACTCGGGTGCAGACTAGCTGGTGGTACACAGCAAGCCATGGTCTGAATTTGTAACTAAGCCATTCTAATGCAGCAGCAATGCCTTTGAAAAATGTGAAATTTATCAATAATCCAGGAGCAGTAGCACACTGGTTGCTATAAGCTTGTTTGTAGAGTTACACAGTCATACCTATTAAATTCCTGTGTTCCTATTAAGTTTTCAGCCTATCATTATTCGTTTACTTGCGTCAGCCATGCATCTGCAATCCCTAATTTTGCACTGCTTCTAGATCTCAGTAATTTATTTTTCAGCCAACTGCTTAAATGACTCATCAACAGGAAATATGGGTAACAAAACAAACTTTTTTTAAAAAAAATAGATGCATTTGTATTGGGGAGGAGAAGGCAGCAGATCTGCTCAAAACAAGTTCATTTTTCAAAAAGGATGTTTACCTACATTTTCCCTGCTGCTACGGTGACTGAAAGAGCATTGTTGTTTTGTTTTTAATCAGACGCTTTAGTGTTCATCTCAGCTGAAGTATTGGCTTTTTAGTGTATGAATATTAAAGAGCACATATACATTAGACTCCATGTTCTGTTCACTGCCAAATGCAGGATTGTCTCTCCAGAAACCATGCTCTAGCAATATAATACCATGCTGCTAATGTTTCAGAAAATAACAGGCTAGACAAGAGAAGGAATGACTTAACCCGATGTGCTCTAAACTTTGCCATCACTTTGGTCACAAACCAGTAAGAGTTAGCACTAAGCAGACCATCTGTACCTCGTTCTCCTTGAAAAAACAAAAAGGCTGCAATGAGGGGTGGGGATGGGGTGCTACATTGGAAAGAGGGGTTACCCACTCTTGCCCCTTCCCAATCTATTCAAGGTCCCTCCCTGGTTGTTGTTTTTTGTTTGTTTTTAATGGAAATGTTGGGTGAGACTATCATGGGTCTATGACCCTTTTGTGCTATGCCTTCCTCATTCCTTCCTTTCCATGTGTTTGCAGGAAGGTGCAGGAACATGGCCACTGTCCCGGGTATCAGTGTGTCCCACAGACATCTGGACAGAGAGCCAGCACTTTGAGTTGTAGTGCACCTGTCTGAGAGCCCCGGTTCTTATGGCTGCGCCTGTACAGATTCATTCAGTATAAAGACGTGCTGAGTTTCTGCCAGCTGTTTCCCTGACTCGGGTCTCACATCCTTGGCCAATGGTGGTGGGGCAGGAAAACGCAGAGCGTGAGGATGGCATGTCAAGCTGGGTGTTCTAGACATTACCAGGAGGGGAAGAGGTAGAGGAAGAGAAAAGTGGCAACTTAGGCCTACTGCAATACACAAAGCAATTTAATATGTATTTAATATTAGGCTTATGCAGAAAATTTAATGCCAGAGCAATGTGAAAAGCATATGTTTCTGAGATATTTTCCATTAATTCCTCTTTTTAGAAATACAGTGGTACCTCAGCTCATGAACACCTTGGTTCACAAACAAATTGGGTCACGAACAAAAATTTCTGAAAATTTTTGACTTGGGTTGCGAACACCGCTTTGGGTGACGACCAAGATCGCAGCCATCTCCCCCCCACCCCCGAGTGGGGAGATGGCCACGATTGCAGTTGCTTTCGTGCAGGGAAGGCATGCGGGATCAGAGAGGCGCTCCTGCAGGAAAGACAGGTGCAATCTCGGCCATTTCCCCACCCCCCAACCAGCACGATCGTGGCCATCTCCCCACTCCAGCCGATTCCACTCCACTCCACCCATCTCTCCCTCCCCAGCACGCCGTTTGCGCCCGTCTCTTCCTCCTCAGTGCGCCCACAATCATGCCCGTCTCTCCCCCCCACCCCCCAGCGCGCCAGGATGATGGGTGCCTGCAGGGATGACAGGCGCGATCTCGGTCGTCCTGGGGGCGGGGGCGGGGAGATGGCCGCACTTGGAGGCCAAGCCTTACCTCCTGGGGGAATTCAACAGGGCAGTATGGCCCAGAAGGGGAATAATGTAGGATGAATTATGTCCACAGGCTGGAGATTTGCCTCCCATGCTTTAGAACATACTGAGCTAGAAGATAGGTGTTCAGTAACACTGGGTATCAGTGGAAATGAATGGTTATGAACATTTACTTTGTTCTCTCTGTCTCACTGTAGCCTGAGGATAATACATACTTTTCAGTCCAGAGAAGCAGACATATAGCACCATTTGTGTGCATAGTTACTGCTTGTACCTGAATCATTGTACCTGAATTACATACTAACCACTTATGAAGTAGAAGCACATGGGGGTTTGGAGGAGGTGTAGAGGTCAGTGTTGGTAAAACTAAGAGAAAAACTGCAGTAACACAAACTGAGACTCAGAGAGGAAAATCCAGTGGGCCTTACACCTCTGCCAGCTCCCTTGTGCTCGGCTGCTTCCATTGCCCGAGCAGTGGGTTGCACTGACTTCATTTCACACATGGGACCCACAGCTTGCACAATGGAGATTTAGTGCTTCCCAGGGCATTAGGAAGCCTTAAAGAAATACACATTTGTTGATAGGGATAGATTAGTGCAGCTCCCTGTTATTAAAAAAAAAAAGTGTTTTTGATCACTTCCAGTTGTCCAGGAAGTATTAAATCTTCCTTTTACAGTGGTGTATCCAGCTTGCAGATGCGAACTGGTGGGCCATAAGGAAGCTGATGGAGGTGGAACAACTCCATTGGATTCTGCCCAGAATATGCTTTCATCTGGGAGTAGGAGTAGTCAGACTTTTGTGCATTTGCTGTGGCGTATTTATATTTGTGAGGTTAACAAATCACATGTTTAAATCGTGCCAGAATGTTGCATCAGGGATATTCTGAAATAAGGAATAAAAGAATAAGAAATGGTGTGAGGTGTGGGGGAAGAGGATCCTGATGACTTAAGACCAACCTTGTGCTTTACTTTTCCTTCTGATGTTTGTAGGAAGAACTTTGCCAAGGCTGCAAACTTGTAGGCAATTACTGGGTTTGGTACACACCAGTAAATTCACTAGGGTTTATCTCTGGGTAGATATGAATCAGGTTGTACTGATACATGGCCTGACGTGGTGATGACCTGGTGCCTTTAGCCAGCTTGTTCCTTTGAGATTATCTTCTCAGGTCTTGCTGGGTGGCAAGGTTGTGTTCTGTGGTGGCACCCTGTTTTGGAAAATTCTTCCTTCTTGGTGGAAGTTATTGGCGTCTTTTCTTCTATCTTTTCTAGATGACAAAGCTGTTTATGTCTCCTAAGTATTTAATGGATTGTTTTTCCTTATTCCTGTCCTATTGCTGCTGCTGCTGCTGCTGCTAATAATAATAATAATAATAATACATTGTTTCAATTGATTTTAAATAGCTATGTCTGATTTCATGCTTAATACATATATTCTATTTTATAAACTTGACAGTGGAAGGGTTGTGACAAAGGTTCTAAACATACACATTTTTAAACTCTTGCTGGAATTATATTATGCCTGGAATGTTATACATGTAGCAATACAATTGGAGCCACCATGAGAAAAAGAAATTGCTGCTAATGCTGCTGCATCTGGAAAGATTGATCAGCACACATCTTGCACTATCCAAGTTGCATTACCATATCCAATCTGAGATAACCCAGGGAAGGGCTGATTAATTCTTAAATCGTGCACGCCAGTATAAGCCACGCTGGGATCAGCAGAGCTTGTGAGGGCAGTCAGATCTGCGGGCTGCTGTCTAAATGCCTTTGGAGAGCCAACTAATTTGTATTCATTGTATTTATTCAGTCTGATCAGTATTTATTACTTCCTGTCTAGTTTACTAATTTAAGGAGTGTGCACTTAAGATAATGGAAGTGGTCACCATCACCACTTCTCTAGAATGCTCTGCTTCTCTTTTCTCTTGCCTATTTTTAGGGAAAATAGAGAAATTTGCTGCTTAGAACTGGCATGGGTTTCTGGGGTATGACGCAGACTTTTCCCAATTCTGTGAGTACTAAGTAATGCACCTCTTGGAAAATACTTCGAAAATTGAGCCAAACAGCAGGAGTACTGCATTCCCATCCAGCAAGGATCCTTCCCCACATGGCCAAGGGCTCTGAGACTGCCCAGAATTTCTGTAAGAGAGTGACACATGTGTTAATTTTGATTTCTTTCAGTTTTTCATTTTTATTGTTAAATTTGGTTCATCTAAAATATTCAGAATGTCTGCAGCCTCAAGTTCAGTTAACTTTCAAGTTATTTTTTAAAGCTCACATGAAAATTCAAAAATATTTTTGTGCACATTTCTCCTAAGCCATCAATTTTGAATGCATTTGCTTAACATGCACATCTTCACAAGTAGTTTCCTAATCTAGTGCATATTTGAACATTATTTTCTTCAGTGCAGACTTTTTTTTTTTTATAAACTCCTTAGCTAATTCTGAAAAAGTAAAGATTTTGAAGGAGAATAGAATTAGGTTGATTCATGGGTACAGCAGGTAAATTTACCTTTAAGTGTGAACAGCATGAATTGAATTGAACTGGAGGGCCAGTGTGGCATAGTAGTTAAGAGCGTGGGACTGGGACTCAGGCGACCTGGATTCGAGTCCCCGCTCAGCCATGGAGCCAGCTGGGTGACTTTGGGCCAGTCACAGACTCTCCACCCAACCTACCTCACAGGGTTGTTGTTGTGCAGATAAGATGGAGGAGGAGAATGATGTAAGTTGCCTTGAGCCCTTTGTAGGAAAAGGCAGGATATAAATCCAAAAATACATAAATAAATAAATAAATAAAATTGCTCCCTGATCCCTATCTTGATCAATAATTCTTCATTGTCATATTCTAGAGTATCAATAGTTAACATGCAAGAGAAATATCAAATTATCACCATAGTGACAGTTCTAGGATTGTGAATCTGGTGTGGTAGACCCTGAATAGTCCCCATCTTCAAGCTGCTTTTCTTTTGAGCATAATGAGAGCTATCCATGGTACTGAACACCATCTCAAAATAGGTTCATCTTGATGGAGCATGGAGAACACTTATAAACCTGAAAAGCTGCAATGGGTATGTAGCTCCACTGACATAAGGGTCACCATCTCCCACCCTGCAGACATTGACATGTGTTTGGAGCAACAGAGTTAGGGACCAAATGACTTGGCATTCATTTGTTTGCCACCTGAAAAGTCTTTTTATTAAGCTGTTACCTAGATCAAACATATTTGATTTCAGAAGCATGCTTGCCAGATGAGAACTAAAACCATCCAGTTTTGCTTGATGAACAAATAGCATGTGTACCACAGGTAGTAGATTTCATAACTAAATACAAATGGCAGGTTCTCCCTCTGTCAACATTTATTTGCTGCTTGGCAACTGAAGAGATGTCAAGGGAGATGCCCTTTGTGAACTGAGCCTGGAAGGGTTTCATCCATGTACAGGCAGTCCTCAAGCTACAGACAACCCGTACTTGTGAACAAACTGCCATAAAGCCTATTAATTTTAAAAAAATACTACAGGAATCTCCACCATAGAGAGAGGAAGCAAAAGCATAGAGAGGGAGGCCTCCAGAGCATTTCCTTGCTGCAAAGAGGCGGCCCTGGTGAGTTTGAGTGGAGAGGGGGCTAGAGGTATGCATGGTTTTTCCACTGTTATGAGGATCCTGCACCCCCGACCCCTGCAAATGTGGAGGGCCAACTATGTGTGATCAGACTTAAATACACATTTGACTTAAAGGCAAATTTCAGTTTTCTCAGGAATGGAACTTGTTCATAACCCAGGGACTGCCTGTACAGGAAAAGGGACACGTTCAGTAAGGCAATCAAGTGCAATTTCAAGACTGATCACAGGAAAGCAGCTCTTCAGGACCCTGTATTATCAGCAGCAAAGTGTGATGACTCATGCCTGCCTTCCTTCTTGAAGCATGTTGCATGGGCACATGACAAATGGCAAAAGAAGGAAAGCACCAGAGTATTGGTGGAAATTGCTTTTCTGAAACCGAAAAGTGATAAAGGCTGAGCAAGGGCAGGAATAAGAAAGCATGCTGTGCATGACTCACTTGATGCATGGCGTGCAATAAGGGAGCATCACAGTCTGGGAACATTCTGAAGAAACAGGATTGAATTCGAGTGGCTGAGACAATGGCAGAGTTAAAAGCATAGTTGCTCAAAAAAGGAAACAGATTTAGATACAGCATGTTTCAGTTTGTCAAGATAGCTAATTCAGCTCATATCTCATTCCTTCAGGCACCTGTGTAGGTACCTTAAAAAACCAGAAGTCCCAAACTCAGTTTAATATTCGAAATCAGATGTGAATGTAGGCATTTGCATCTATGGAAAAATCTTGAAGATTTTGAATACCACAGAAGATGCTGCCTCTCCTGAATCATTCACAGCAACCATTCATAATGGGATTCAAAACAATGAGGGCACAGGGAGGCAAATGCAATAAAGCAGGAGAAGTGAAGAAGAAACAGTAAAGCATGTTGTTTGCACAGAAGGTGTGTAGGCTGGGTCTATAATTAATATCAATATTAGCACCACAAGGACAGGCTTCCAGGTCATGGGACTTGTTGGAGAAGCTGCAGTAGAGAAGAAGTGACCTTATTTATTTATTATATTTCTACACTGCCCATCAGCCCAGAGGTTCCCTGAGTAGTTCACAAAATGCGGTAATTAATATAAAACAGTCATTACAAAATCACAATAATACAATTAGTATAAATACAATAAAACAATGATCCACCCACCACAAAAGCAGCTAAATCAATCTAGAGGTACAGTAGTAAAATACAGTAAAACATGGAAATAAAAATCTATTTACATATTGGGAAAATAGAAAGATTTTCACCTGGCACTGGAAGGAACAAGGAGAAGGCACCAGGCACACCTCTTTGGGGAGCAAATTCCACAGATGGGCGCCACAACTGAAAAGGCCCTTTCACTAGCAGCCACCCTTCTAAGGATATGGGTTAGCCAGTGTGAATGAAATAAGAATGATGAATGATGAAAACTGGCATTCTTGAAGTGAAAAGAGCAGGCATAACCTAAAGAGAAAGAGTTGAGGCAAAATGACCCTGCAAAGATGACTACTATTGTCCTGAGAGAGCACCATTAGTCACCAAGTGGTGAGTGAAAGAAGCTTCTCTCTATCCATTCGGCTGTTAGTCAGGCGGCTTCTTGCCTCTAAGTAAGTAAGTATAGTAAGATTGGGATGCATTAGGAAGATTTGCTGCCCAGACACCATCAGGTTAAAAGCTTATACCTACTCTGTATTTTCTTCTGAATAACCTCTACCTTTGCTTTCCAAGAGCTCTGTGTCTGTGTGAATGCAAGGCTAAGGTGTGCTCTCTCTGGAGGTATGCATTAAACCACAGCAAAAGATCCCAAACTTTTTGAGGTATCTACAGGACAGAGGTCTCCTTTTGAGATGTAATGCACCTAGAGATCATCTGGCACAACAAGCACAAGTTCATGGCAAAATATGGCTCACATTCAAAGCACTGCGTCCAAATTAATTGGACTGTATACTAGTTTTAGAAGTAGGCTGGATTTAGGAAAGCAAGGAATTCTACCTAAGTCTGCCTCATATTCTGTGAGATCCTTCTGTGACCTGGGAGAAGCAATGAGTGTGGTTCTTTCTACACTGGCTGCAGTGGGAGGGTGAGGGTGACCCCAGTGTGAATCCTGAGCTATGAGGGTGGTTTGATTTTTCAGCCTCTAACTGGGCAACTGAAAAACCCCCAGTGACCGTCTAGATGCTTTTCACCAGCCATACTATTGCTCTGTGAAGAAGCAAACAAGCAAGCAAATGCAGAAATACTCACAAGATATCAGAGATGGCCTACAGCAAAGGACCAATTGGTTGTACATTTGTCTCTGAAGTTAAACAAAAATGTTGACAGAATTATGCAAGACCATCAGAGCTATTTGGAAAACCACCTATTTAAACAGAACATCTATATTATTGTAGCTCTTGTGACATGTCAAGTTGACTCTGACTTATAACAACACTATGAATGAGTGTCCTCCAGAATGTCCTACTCTTGGAAGTCCAGCTCAGCTGTTGTGAACTCAAGACTGTGACTTCCTTTATGGCATCGACCCATCTCAGAGTTGGTGTTCTTCCTTCAACTTTCCCTAGCGAGATTATGTTCTCCAGTGAGTGTTTCCTTCTCATGAAGTGCCTGAAGTATGACAGCCTCAGTTTTATCATTTATGCTTCCAGGGAAAATTCTGGCTTGATATGATCCAGATTCCACATAGCTGTCTTGCTTTTGGTTCAGAGTATTCACAAAGCTCTCCTCCAGGAGCATGGCTAGAATATGTACATTTCTTTCTGTCCACTCCTTTGCTATCTGGCTTTAACATCCACACCTAGTGATTTGGAATACAATAGTATGGATGATCTTGGCCTTGATCACTTGTGAAATGTCCTTTCATTTGATGAGCTTTTCTAGTTTCTTCATTGCTGCCTTCCAAGTCTCAGTTTTTCCCCTAATTTCTTGGCTGCAGTCATCTTTTGAATTGATGGCTGAGTCATAGTATGCAAAATCTTTCATAATTTCAGTTTCTTCATTGTTGACATGAATGTTGTGCAATTCTGTAGTCAAGATTTTTGTTTCTCATGTTCAGCATTAATACTGCTTTTGCACTTCCTTCTTCCTTCAATTATTGATATATCTTCCACCAATTTTCACTCTTTCCTCTGTCCTATTCCAGCTTTCTTTATGATATGCTCTCATTCAGTTTGAACAGATAGGGTGATAAAATGTACCCTTGCTCCAATTCTTTGGAGCAATCCAGGAGCCAACATATATTTATGATATGATTTCTAGAGCCTCCTCCCTTTTGGAATCCAGCTTAAGCATCAGGCCTTTCTTACTCCATGTAGGGTAAAAATATTTGTTGCAACAGCTTGAGCATCACTGTTCAAGTGAAATGGTCCTATGATAGTTGTGCAACTTTGCATCTTCTTTCTTGGGGATTGAAAAGTATACTGAGCATTTCCAGTTTGTGGGACATTGTTTTGCTTTCCACAATTGCTGGCCTAGCCTTGTTAGAATTTGGACTGATTCAGTCCCTGCTGTATTCCTTCAAGTGCTCCCAGAGCAGTGTTTACTGTACATCCAAAAGAGGGACAACGACACTGCTCATGGGGTACTCTGTCTTCAGACCTTAAAAACAAAACAAAAAACCCTGTTGATTTCTTGAGGTCTTTGACCCCATTTTTATCTGATGTTAGCAACATGATCGGATTTATCTATCTGATAAACTAAAGCATGTTTCATTGGAAAAACCCTTCCCCATAAATGAATGAATGAATGAATGAATGAATAAATAAATACACAATGGTCTCAGTCTCACCCAGACGTTGCATAACCTCGTATCTTACTGACATTGTATACTTTTGCCCCAAGATACCAACCTTACTTGTTTATAATTTCCTGGTTCCTTTTCCATTCGTTTATTAAAGATTTGATTAGATATTTGCTTTCCTTGTGTTCCATGACAACTGCCCCATCTCTAAGCTACTGTTGGAGCACAGCTGATTCAGCCTGAGTGCTCTTTAAGTAACACAGCCACTGCTCTTCTGTTAGAAGTTGAATTGCTTTTTGTCAAATTTAATTAAGGAATCATGTTGGCACACAACTTTGTTTCTGAAGAATGTAGGCCTCCCTGACATGACACATTTTAACTTTGTTCAGTCATTTGTGTTTAAAATCACAAGGGAAAAAGGATGCCATAAAAATAAGATATGGATTAGTAACACCCAAATTCCATGTCACTGCCAAGCTGTGGCTCGAAACTGTTTTTTGAAACTAAAATAAACACAAGGCCCCAATACAAATGGACACTTTTTCACTGCAGATTGAATTGGGCCCTGAATGTTAACCAATATAGATAGCAGGCATCGGGAACCCAGGTCAGACGGGGACCTTAGCAGGACCCAAAGAGGTAACACTAAAGTTGTGAAGACCTGGAAAAAAATGAAAATAGTTTTCCCACTTTTGCACAGAATGTTTTTCAGTTCCTCCTCCCCATTTTTTTAAGTGAACAATGTTGAACTAGGAACAATTTTCTTTTGGAACAAGGAATAAAAGGTTTAAAACAAACTGCTCATATCTTGCAACCTAACCTTTATACTCCCAACATGATTTAGAGAAACTATGCAAAACTATGCAATAGGAATACTTTTTATTTAAGACTAGATATTTAAAGTGGATATTTTGAAGCTATGGGGTGAGGTGGGGATATTTTAAAAAAACTCTGTAAGATTCCCATGATAGTTATTTGTCCCATTCCTTAAAATTATTGCTGTAATCCATCACTCATATATACACATTTCCAGTCAAGTTTCAATCCAGACTTAGTTTCCCAACATGTGATTGAAGTTACTATATCAGGAAATGTGCATATATGCAGAATATATGCATTCTTGACTGAGTTTTGTTTTATTGTCCCATGCTTCTGGGCTTGTTCTGGTTAGATGCTGTAGCAGTCAGTACGTGGAATTTTAAAACACACCTGGAGGGAAACCCTAGGTAATACTTTCCTCCACCACCATCACATGCAGTGGGACAACAGGGCAAAGATATATTTCTTTAAAAAAATACCGCATGTTGATTGGACAGGTCTATGGAACTCACTACCACAGTTTTAATAAAATTAATATAATTGGATTCCACTTTTAGAAAGGGCTACCTTGGCTATATGACTTTTAGGTAAAAATCTTGTGGCCCCTACAGATCACCTGGGAAACCATGGGATAGTTCTGAGACCCAGCTCCAAGGCCAGAGACAGTGCCCCAAATGTTATTGCTAATCCCATGAGCAAACTTAATTATATGTAATACATTTTATGTTCTTAAAGCAGGAAAGAAACAATGACTGTAAACAGCACATTTTAAAGAAATCCATATTTTTTCCTTGCCTGCCAATTTTTTCCATTTTCCTAAAACCAATGAAGAAATCCTTTAGTTCTCCCTTATGACTTCAAAATATTCAGTTGCTTTGCACTTCTAGTTAAGGCCTCTATCCCCATGCTAAATTTCTAATACAGATTAGTTATCTTGCATTTAGCTTAGATTTTTTTAAAATGTAGCTTCTAGCTACATCTTTCAAGTGCCAGATGATTTGTCCATCACTGGAAGATGCAATATATTTGGAAAAATATATTTTTTCTTCTAGTCCATATCAGCAATGTATATCCCTTCTTCCTCAAGACTTTTTACCTCAAGATTTTTAAAATATTATTTTTATTCTTTTCTTGACATGAATAGAATACAGAAAAAAGAAAGGTGTGTGTGTGTGTGTGTGTGTGTGTGTGTAAAATAAAATTGCCAAGGGTTTTTGAACCAATACATTCAAAGGGAATGAATAACCACAAATTTCAAAAAGACCAAAAATATCTAGCTTTCTATCATTCAGTACTCTATGGAAGTTCAGAAAAAAGGGAATTATTATTCTGTATACTGACACATTTTCCAATTGCTTCAAATCAACTATAAATAATCAACTACTTTTAAAGAGTTTCCTTTTACATCCTATTAATTGTACTTGGTATAATAGAATTTCCATTTGTCATTAAATTTTTCAGTTGGTCTTCTATTTACATAATTAGTTAATTTGGCCATCACTGTGTACTCTGCCAACTTATTTTTCCAATCTTCAACTGTTGGGGATTCTGGTGTTTTCCATTTAGAGGCAATTGTAATTCTTGCTGCAGTTGTCATATATTTAAATAACTCTGACATATTCTTTGAAAAAGTCTCTGGCATTATATTCAAAAGACTCATAGGAAACTTAGTTTTAAAGGGGTTTTTTTTGTATTTCCACATG
This sequence comes from Varanus salvator macromaculatus, assembly GCA_023646645.1. Classification (NCBI taxonomy): domain Eukaryota; kingdom Metazoa; phylum Chordata; class Lepidosauria; order Squamata; family Varanidae; genus Varanus; species Varanus salvator. The sequence goes on from JAIXND010000674.1 coordinate 94,339,206, forward strand.
TATTAATTTCCAAAATCTTTTAATTATTTCACAGGTCTACCACATATGGTAGAAAGTCACATCTGCCCTGTTACATTTCCAACATTTTCCATTATTGTATTTAAAACTTTTATATGCTGTCCCTTATGCATGGCAGCTCAGGATGGCTTACAATCAATTAAAATCAAATACATTAAAACAATCTATAACAATAAGTAAATAACATAAAGCCAATAAAAATAAATTAAATAGAATGCAACTATTACATTTAAATCCTAATGTAAGACTTGTGATTATCACTTGGCTTACATAACAACTATCTTCTCAGTAACCATTTACTAATCGAAAGCATTGTGCAACTATCTTTCACTCCTTTGGGTGCGATCCTATACATGTCTAGAAAGAGAAAAGACCTTCAACTCCCAGCTGGAGTTTGAACACCAAAAGTCCTACAACTCTCAGCCTTGCTGCCTGGATTTGTAGGGTTTTTCTTTCTGTAAACTTATATGGGACTCACCCTTAATGGATTTTTTTTGTTAAGAAGAAGCAGTGGGAACACCGAAGAACTACAAACAAAATACGTTTTATCTGAATACCCACACCTCCAAAATTCCATGCCGAATGTAATGCAAGGATAAAGCGCTTGTAAAGATACTTAAAAAAAAAAAAAAAAAAATCCAACACCTGGGCAGAGAACAGGTAGAATACAACAAATGAAGACGTTACTGTGCAGAATGCATACAATGCAGAATGAGCACAACACACTTGGGTGTTCTTTTGTATAATCCTTACAAACCATGAAGAATCTTTTAATTCTCTGATACAGCACAGAGCAGTACAAGTGGGAATTGAAGCTGAGAAAACTGAGCAGTTGCTACTTCGGTAGTTCCTCCTGTCCCACAGGACTTCTGACTATAACCCTACCCATCAACTGTTGGAGAAGCCAAATAGTGTGTAATGTGGGAGGCACAGTACATCTAGATCAAATCGCTTGAAAGCCTCGTTACACCTTGGCTGGTCCCTCTGTTCAGATGAATTGGCTCATTCAGGCCAGTGGGAATATTACAGGAACTCGGCTTCAGCCAAACACTTTCTTTTGGCACACGAAAGACTGAATGTCTCATTCTGTAGGTATTTTGGCTGTGCCTGTCTATGGCGTGTGTTTGTATGCTGGCTTGTGTGTAATGAAAATACAGAGGAGGTGGATGAATAACTGAGAGGAGAAACAAAGCAGAGAGTGATGGGTGCATTGCATCAGCTTTGTAGCAAAGAGTCTGAAGAGGGTGGCCGTGATAGATGCAGACCGTGAGGTCTTGCAAAACCAACCCATCTGCAGTTTAAGATAATGAAATGGGGCATTCCCACTGCAGATCACATTGGATGACTCAAGTTGCATGTGAGCAAAATGGCATGGTCTTAGGATAACATCTGCATATTTTACACACTGATGTCACAGGATGATACATTTATGCAGCTTAGCCAGACGTTAGTCCCCAATTTTAGCAGGCAGACAAAGGAGAGACTGCCTGAGCCAAGCAACTGGAACCCCTCTGCCTCTACGAAAACCTCAAGTTGCAGGCAGCTGATGCAGCCGCCACTGATGACCCGTTTGCTGCTGAAGCTCGGGGAGAAACACAGAAAGAGCCCACAGGAGGCATCAAGTGCCTGCTGGCACCTCAGCACGAGAGGAATTTCATTCACTGGGTCTGCTGCAAAAGCTTTTTGGCTTCCTTGATAGGACCCTACAGAGTTCTTATTTCTAGTAGAGTAGCCAGTGTGATGCAGCGGTTAAGAGTGCAGGACCAGGGTGCAGGAGAGCCAGGATCTAGTCCCTTCTCAGCCATGGGGCTCACTGGGTGACTTGGGGCCTGTTAGAGCTCCCAGACAAGCTTCCCTCACAGGGCTTTTACTATGTGGATAAGATTGAGGAAGAGAATTATGTAAGCCACCTTCTAAGGAAAAAGGGAAGGATAGAAATATAATAAATTAACTTAATCAAGCAATGAGCAAGTATGTTTTGGGTCAGGTTGTAAAGGAGCCTAGCCATTCCTTTGCACCTCTCTTTCCCCCATGACTGCATGATGCATATCTCAGCCAGATTCACAGCCTCTCATCGCTGTCTTTTCAGCAGCCACCTTTCTGTCATCTAGTTGCAGAACTGGGAGCAGTATCCAATGGGAAAACTTCAGTGATGTGCTTGGTAGTACACCAGGGCAAGGGACTTTTAATGAAATGCTCGCTGTGTAAGCTGACATGACAGGTTTGACAAATCATTGGTACTGCACTAGAGGGCACTTCATTTTCACTCTATAGAATTGTGCAGTTGCCGTGGCCCCACTAGGTACTGTGTTACAGATTTCACAATATTCTTAGCAATGAACGTATAAGTAAAACTCCATTTTGTCCATGTTATCCATGGTTCACCCCAAAGCTCATTCAGTCTCATGTCTATATCAAATTGTGGTCCTGGGGGGAGGGGGTTTCATTCTGGACGAACATTCACACATAGTTTGCTGCACAGTTCCCCAAATGTACCCATCAATTACATTATTGAAATGTACATATTCTTCTCTCATCGGTTAAAGTGTGCTTATATGCATATTTCAAAAGTATGCTGTTTTCCATGCACATTTTTGAAATGTATGCAAGCTGTTGTATGTAAGTGTTTTTGGCCAACAATTACATTGCAATCTCATAAATGTATGGCCTTTGATTGCAGATTGCATTCAAGTCTGTGTTTGGCCTGGAGATATGTGCTGGGGAAATCCTCACCAAAACTAAATGGGAACAAACTTCTCATACATTTTCCTAGATCTATTCCTAGATGTCTCCCTCAGTCCTGGCTGCACTAGTTTCAATCAATCTGTGCTATCTTTCAAATTACAATTTCCATTACACCATCTGTTTGCTGTTTTTCTTCTGGATTTCATATCTTTGTTTGCCGTTTAATCTTTTACACATTTGCAAAGCAATCCCTAATGGCTTGAGAGCAAACTGTTTCTCCTTGCAAAGCAAGCTTTATAAGAAGTTCATTAGGGGGGCTTTAAACTAAATTACAGAGGGGATGGAGATTTGCATCAGGGCACGATGTCAACTGGCAATAAGTTATGTACCACAGCAGAGGAAAAAACCTCAAATAGGGAATAATAACAGTATCCCAAAAATGCAAGAAGAAAACCAGGTTACAACCTAAGTGAACTTTGACATGTCTACACCAATGCCCAGAATGTGGGAAATAAACAGCATGAACTTGACTTCAAGCACATGAGGGCAACTACAGCCTCATAGCAATAACCAAAACTTGGTGCGACAACTCTCATGAATAGAATTCAAAAGTTGATGGATACAACCTCTTAAAAAAACAGAAGGGATAAAAAGGGAGGTGGAGTTGCACTATACATTAAGAACACTTATACCTGCAATGAATTACAGGAGGAGAAGCTAAGTGGTCACATGGAATGATTCTGGATCAAGTTAAGAGGAGCAAAAAACAACAGGAGCAGACTTATTGGTGCCTATTACCATCCACCCTCTTTTGCTTTAATATTAGAAGACTAGGTATTTGCAAGAATCTGGGAGCAGGGGCCAGGGTTGTAGTCTTGAGTGGTGCTGAATTATCTTATCAGTTCTGTATGAGACAGAAGGTCCCCCATATTTGCGGGGGACAGGTTCCAAGCACCCCAGGGGATGCCCAAAACCCCAGATAGTAGTGAACACTATATACAGTCGAACTTCAACTTCTGTGGGTTTACCCTTTGTGGATGTGAGTATTCGCAAATTTGCCATCAATAATAAAATGGGAACTTTTCTGGAGTTCTGTGGACAGGCATGGAGGCGAGTGAGAGGGAGGAGACCCAAGGATCTGTCTGATGTCACTGCTGGTGGTCTGTCCCTGGTGAGGGTGGGGCGGGTGCCTGACTCAGGACTGGGTGTGCAGCTGTGCATGAGGTTTGCGACACGACACAATGCAGGAGAAGTCCCCCCCCCCCCGAGGGGGCCATGCTGTGGCATGTCAGGTTTTGCTTTGGCACTGCAGTCCACCATTTGGTCACTTGGATAAGTGAAATGATGGTAACCGAAACAGTGGATATGGGGGTTTTACCTTACTGTAAAATAAATGCATCAACATCCATTGCAAGGCTGATGCGTGTAACTGTAAACTTAAATAAAAAGGCTGGATTTATTCAGCCTTTGGCAAAAACCAAAATCATGCCCAGCATCCACAGAGAAGTGGAGAAGCAGCAGAGGTGGGAGCAGGGGTGCCATTTAGGGAATGCAGTGTAAGCCCCCTCCAACACACACACAGTATTTCAGACAATATATGATATAGGAACATATGATCTCTGCATGGCTCACTGGTGTAACACTGGAGACTGGTTTAAAATATAAGAGTATGGAAGTAGACAATGAAACTAGAGCTAGAAGATCAAAGGGTCACCTAATAAATTCTCCCCCCAGCCCAAGTAGTTTAATCAGGGGACATTATGTGAGGAATTCTTTTGGGAGATGTAAATTCATTGGATTTCCTCAGTTTGCCCCCACTCCACACCCCGGTATTCCAGTTCTCCCTGAGTTCAGCCATCTCAGTCTTCTCTCTGTTAGTCAGACTGTGATTTGCATATTTTTTCAAACTTCAAGTAAAATTTTTACAAACTGACAGCGAGAAAGCCTGTGGCCTTAACATGACCAGCACAACTTGTACAAATAGGGCTAAGACTTAAGTTCTTGGCTGCCATTTTGCACCCAAACAGCCATAACTTTGCAATCTTTGTGCAAATTACACTAGTCACGTTAAAGCTATGTGTTGTCCCAGTGCTAGCTTGCAGAAATTATACTGGCAGCATAAAAATAATGTACAAATCATGGCCTGTCTTACAGACAGAGGGCTGCAAAACACATTAAAGCAGGTAATCTGGCAAGCTGAAATGAACCAAATTTCTCTGTTTTGGGACATTCCTAACTATAAAAGAATTTCTTGTTTTCTTCTGTGTCTCCCCTGCCCCCTGCCATGCATGAGCACTGGGGCAAGGAGCCAGAATATGCACAAGCAGTCTATACCTTTAATGGGATCCAAGCTCAGGCTGAGGACAAAATCATTGTGAAATCTCAGCAAGTTCCTGGATCAAATCAAGGTCAGGGAATGTCTGGGGAGCGAGGAGAGTTGGTAGTGCAGGCCGAGTTCCCAGCTGACCTGTGGAAACGGAGAGATAGCACAACAGGAAGTAAAGTTGACAGCTGGGGCTAAGAAGAGCCTGGGCCTACTAGTAACAGCCCCAGAGGTGGAGTTGTGGAGCGGGCAGGTCTCACAGCAGGAACTGATGAGCCTGTGACACAGAGGTCCCTACCCGTGAGGAGGTGATGCTGGTTGCTCAGAGGCAGCATGAGTGGGAAACTCAGCTAGCTGAGAAATGAGAAGAGTGCAGGAGGGTGAAAGAGATATAAAGTAGTGGGGGGCCAAAGAGGGCTCAACTCTTCACTCTGAGGGAATTCACAGATATCAACAATAAAGCCTTGTGAGAAGAAATTCAGGAGTGGTGTGCTTACGACATGTCTTACACGTGTCTCATGACACCCCCTTTCCAATGCATGCTTTTAAATGCCGCTTTCCTTTCTCCTCTCCCTTTTTGTCCCTCACCCTGTGCTACCATCGGTCTTGAACCTTTCCACTCTTCTCAGCTTCACTATCTTTCCTTTTTTAAAAAAAATTCCTCCATGCCCCTCCTTTGCTCTCCACTCATTCTGACTCTCTTACTTCTGCTCCCAAGTTGCACTGCTGTATATACTGCTTCTGGGAAGGTTTCACTGCCACAGAACAAGACAAAATAAGATGAGCCCAGGTGAGATATTCAGGTAGCTAAGAAACAAATAATTTGATTTACGGAATGGGAGCCCATTTGTCTTATACCAACAGCCATATCATTGTTATTAGTTGGCTATGTTAAATAGAACTAGCCCTTGCTGAATATCACTCTTACACCCTTATGAAAGTATAAGGGAAATGTAGAGTTGTACAAGGCTTTCTATGTTTCCATTCATCTTTATTACTGAAAGCATGTTTTGCTTTGTGCTTTATAAATTAAATTTCATTCATTTCAGGTTGCATTCTTTTCTTTGCTTTAGCACTCATAGTTACCATTGGTTGTTGCTGTTTCATTCATTTCCCACCGTATCTGATGGCAGCGTAACAGACATTAGCAGCCCTTCCTGGTGGCTGCCATTTTGCCTCAGATCATCCTGTATATATTTCTCCAGAGCACTGCAGGAAAAAATAAGCAGTTCCTATTCATGGTTGCTATTATTTCTAGAATATCCAGAATGACATAATACCTGGAGAATTCTTGGGAAAACCATGTGACAACCATCTGGGGCAGCTGCTGAAGCTGGTATGGTCACCTACATATCTAAAACAAACAAACAAACAAACAACAAACAAACAAACAAAGTGCATCAGCTTATTGCTACTACTGGGAAAGATAATCTTACCTCCCCAGAAAGGAACAAATTAGCTCAAATGGCAGTCTTGAATGACACTTTGCATTAGTTTTAGGTCCAATGAAAACTGGGCTGAATGGGAAATATTTGGTTAAGATTGTATTGGTCCTAAGAAAAGGGACACCCCTAAGCAATGCTTTTTTTTGTCATAGAACGCACTGGAATGGAGTTCTGGCACCTTTTTCGACAGATTTTCCAAGTTTTAAAAGTAACTTGAAAATTTGATGTTTGATCCTCGTGGATTTGAATCACCCTGTTGAGTGTAGCAGGTCGGAAGCAAAATCATTAAAATGGTGCATGCGGGCTGCTTGTGTGTCGAATCCAATGCATGTGTACTTCGTCCGCGCTGGTTGTGATGGCGCTGCTTGGCTTGTGGCACTGCTCAGATTGTGATTGGTCGTGTGCTGAGTGCTTACTGTGGGCGGCAACCATTGTTTCGTTACACAACTGATGTGTGTGGGTGTGTGTACAGTGATTGACTACGTGCAAAAGGTAAATAATTTCATGAGTTCCGGCACCTGTTTTCTTACAAAAAAAGCACTGCCCCTAAGGCATTATTGAACTATTCCAAGATGCTAAGGAATCAATGGCAGTGTACCATTTAATACCCTTGATCAAGAAAATAAAAATAATGTTTACAGTATTAGGATTGGCAAAACATGCAATATATTTTCCTCAAAAATAACTATGGTAGTTTCAGTCTATGCCTGACTCTTTTCTTATCCTCCTTGACCTGGCTGACGCATTCCCTGTTCGACAATCTCATGCATACTTTAATGTTCTCCCATTTTGCTGTTGTTGGTATGTGCCATCGAGTCATTTCTGACTTGTAGCAACTCTATGAACAAAAGCCCTTCAAAATGTCCTGCCCATGACAGCTTCAGTCAGCTCTTCCAAGTTCAAGGCTGTAGCTTCCTTTATGGGTTCAATCCATCTCATATTTGGTCTTCCCTTTTCTCTTCTGCCTTTGAGTTTCCCTTTCATGATTATGTTCTCGAATGAGTCTTACCTTCTCATGATGTGTCCAAATTATGACAGCCACAGTTTTATCATTTTTGCTTCTAGGAAAATCTCTGGCTTGATTTGATCTAGGACTCACCTGCTTGTCTTTCGGCTGGTCCAGGGTATTTGCAAAGCTCTTCTGCAGCACCATGTTTCCATTTTCTTCCTGTCAGCTTTCTTCAATGTCCAGCTTTCACACCCATCCATGGTGATTGGGAATGCAGGAGTGTGGACGATCTTGGCCTTGGTCTCTAGTGAATTGTCCTTACACTTGATTATATTTTCTAGTTCTTTCATTGCCACCCTTCATTTCAGTCACAGGTTTTAGCCACTCGCTCTCATTTCAATCATGAAAGGAAGGAGCTCACTCTTTCACGAATAGCATTTGGTAACTGAAATGTATGTTTTAGAGCACTTCAGTTCATTTAAATAACAGAAGTCCATCACATGCTTCACACTTCACAATCTTTTTTAAAAATGCTGTGAGTTTAAATGTTTTTATAATGTTTTTATGTTTTAATCAAAATTCTATTTTTATTTGTATTATTTTTGTAGATGGAAAGCAGGACATAAATTCAACTAATCAACTAAATATTGTTTTGCAACTCTCTGAGACTATGTAACCACATACACCCCTTTGTCTGAAATAAGGGTCTACCACTGGTTATTCTGTCACATTCCTATCTTATCATTGTTCTCTGTTGTCTTTTTTGTGAGTGGTTAAGACGTTTTCCTGCAAATGTTTTAATATATTTGAAAGGTATCTAGTTATGAATTTCCTTATCTGTTTAATTTTTACTTTGAGTGTGTTTTTGACATCTTATTGTTGGTTTGGAAGCCTCGTTAAAGATGAAAGGTGATTTCAAAAACATAATCGATCGATCAATCAATCAATCAGTGTTATATATCTATATTTGAATGAGTAGTCTCCTTCATGGATGGACAGTACCAAAAGGCAAAACGATATGATGCCGGAAGATGAGCCCCTCAGGTCGGAAGGTGTCCAATATGCTACTGGGGAAGAGCGGAGGGCTAGTACTAGTAGCGCCAGAAAGAATGAAGCGACTGGGTCAAAGTCGAAAGGACACTCAGTTGCCGATGTATCTGGAGGTGAAAGGAAAGTCCGATGCTGCAAAGAACTTTACTCCATAGGAACCTGGAATGTAAGATCCATGAATCAAGGCAAGCTGGATGTGGTCAAACAAGAGATGACGAGACTGAACATCGACATCTTAGGAATCAGTGAACTAAAATAGACAGGCTTGGGTGAATTTAATTCAGATGATCATCAGGTATACTACTGTGGGCAAGAATCCCTCAGAAGAAATGGAGTAGCCTTCATAGTCAATAAAAGAGTAGGAAAAGCAGTACTGGGATACAATCTCCAAAATGACAGAATG
>JAIXND010000674.1:94348478-94521736 GCA_023646645.1 Varanus salvator macromaculatus
AACAACAACAACAACAAGTCTTCATTCAGAAACTGGAAGCAGAGGCCTCCTTCATAAACACTACCGATGTTCTCTGGCTCTCTTTAGGAGAGGTGAACCAACACAGTTTATTTAGTGCACTGCATAATATAATATTTAGGCTGCATTTACTTGGAAACAAGCCAACTGAACACAATTGAACTCACAAATGATCACATGTAGGAGTGAACTGCTAAAAGAAGTGAAAACCTCATCAGGAAGCTTGCATTGTATAGACTGGCTTGCAAAACTCTTCCTTTCCATCTCTCACACTGGTTTGTATTCTCATTTTTTGTTTCTCTTTTATTCATAGAATCATAGAATAGTACCCCTGGAAGGGCCAGAAGGCCATTAAGTCTAACCCCCCACTCAGAGCAGGATGCCAAGTTAAACCATCCCTCTCAGATGGCAGTCTAGTTGCATCTTGAATGCCTCTAGTGTGGGAGAGCCCACGACCTCCCCAGGTCCTTTGTTCCATTGTTGTTGTCCAATCTTTCCTGATTTCTAGCCAGAATCTGGTGTCCTGTAACCTGAGCCCATTATTCTGTGTTCTACACTCTGGGATGATCAAGAAGAGAAGATATTCCACTTTCTGCAGTTCCACGATCTGTGCTTTTGTAGAAAACATATGTTTTCAGTAGCATTGTTGAAACAAATGTGCAAAGGAGATTGTGAATTTCTAAATGACAGTTTATTGAAGATGGAAACCCTATTCTTCATTATTCTAAAAGCAGCTGGTGCCCCACCCAGCACAGATGTCAGTGTCACTGTGATCCCATTGCTCTGAGGCGAGAAACTGCATCTGCCACACCCTTGATCAACTGCATAACTTCCTTACATCTGAAAAAAATGTCGCCTTATCCCAGGCCTAGGAAATGCTGAAACCGCTGCCATTTTGACATAGTTGTTTCTGTACATTCAGGTTGTTCTCCACCCTTTCACGCTAATAGGGAACTGCTTCTGACATGAAGCTTCCGTCCTGCCTCTGCTCCTTTGCCCCAACTTGGTGCAATAATTTTTGCTGGGGAGGTCTCATCTCCCTCCCAATGCTCTTACCCACATCATATGCAGCTTTAGGGTCAATTGCACCTAAGTACTTCTCAAAATAATTAATAATTACATGGGAGTCCTGCAAATGAATATATAAATAAACAAAGAGATGAGTTCATCAATGAACTACACACTCACTCGCCCAGCATACAGCACTGTAGGAGTATCTGGAACAGGTGGGCAGTGCTTCCTTGTTGCCTCTGCTGTACCTGTTAAGAGAAAGGAAACAAGGTGGAGAGTTATGGTTTGCAGCCAATGGTGGTTCATGTGTGGTTCATGTGTGTGAATCCAGTCCTCCCAGAGAATGGCAGTCCCAGTTCAACAGCGAGCTCCCTAGAGGAAAAGAGAGAAAGATGAGGATGAGCTACATGCTATGAGATTAATATAATGTGTAGTTTGACCCCTATTCTCACTGAAGTTCTTGTTCTTTGCTGTGAATTACACAGTTGTGAATTACAAGACCAAGCGACCCTCTGCAAGGGTCTCCTGTGTCTTGCTCAGTTTTCTCAGTGGTTTCTTGCCAATGTTTTATATGGCCATTGCCCTTCATACATATCTCTTGCATATTTGTTTACAGGAGGTAGCAGCTCCCAACATGCAAGGCTGTAAGTTGCATGCCTATAATATCCCCAGTTTGCATATACCAACACTGTAAGCAGTGAAAGAATTCTCAGAATACAGATTATTCTGGTCTAAGGCTCCCTGAGAACGTTTGCAACTACTTAGGCGATTCTATATCAAACCAAGAGGTTCCTACCCATCAGAAGATAGACCCATCTCTCAAGAGCAGGAAGAAAAAAGGGTGATATAAAACTGTATTTTTAAAAAGCTTAAAGCTATATCAAATATATAAAGAAAATAGACCAAAAATGTATATGACATGCGTTTTACCTCGTTGCCTAATTGTACGCAACTGTGATTTGATTTTTAATCATTTTTCTTCATTACTATCTGGCCTTATATTTTTATGCGTGAAAGAGGACTGGCTGTTCTCCCTCTGATCATTTCTGGAGGCCAAGTTGGAAACATCTGGTCACCATTAAAAGGGTTTTTAAAAAATTCGACTAGTTAGAGATTCAGGCAGCTCAGCGATTTCAATGAGAGACTGGGGAGTGTTTGCTGCTATCCTAATTACATGTGCAGTAAAAAGGTATGGCCTTTTTTATTTAACCTATGGCTGCAAGCAAATATAATCTTAAATTTAAAAACAGGCACTGAAGAGTGATATTCGAAAAATCACTTTCATAATATCTTTTCATAATATTATTTAATTCAGAAGGCCTGCATATAGGCCTAAAACAGTGATGGTCTACTTCGGAGGGCAATTCCCACCCTCCACAGTTGGAGAGGACAGCACCCCTTGCCATGAAATATGATGCTGTGGAGGGGACAAAGCAATCCAGCACTTCAGCGGCAGCAAACAGGCGATTTTGACTTTAAATGGAAAAGCACATAGGGTACATGTCTTGCTCTAATGTATAAGCGTGCTTCTGGAAGCCCTGGCTCAGGGTCGTCTTAACAGCATTATGGGCAAAGCAGTGTACTGGGGCCCCTACGACAACTACTACTACTGTTAATTTTGGAAGTTTTCCCATTTTCCAAGGGTTAACACGCACAGATGAGTATGGGGCCCACGGGCAAGTGCCCATCAGGCCCATGTGTTAAGATGGCCCTGCCCTGGGTAGTGGGCATTTGCATTAAAAGAGATTTGCTCACTGCATGCCTCATTTACCTGCGGACACGGGGTTTTCCCCATTGAAAATGAGCTTTGGCAGCAACGCAGCAGCAGCAGCAGCGACTTGGCATCCGCATTGACAAAAAGGGCCCTGGGCTGCATGTGACCCATGGACTGCACAGCGCCTACTTCTCACCCGAAGGACAGCAGTGTTTTCATCTTCTCCTTATCACTTGGAACGAAAGAGAATTTTGGTCAAAAAGCAGAGAGATGCAGGGAAGTGTAAGGGAACAATCATATGGGTTGCACTCAAACAGATGAAGGTTTGTGCGCTGAGCCCTCTCCTTAGCCTCCATCCTCCCGGAAGGCAAGGGGAGGACAGAAGTGATTGTGCTTCCTTTCCTCCTTTTAAAATGCAAAACACCAGCTACATGGATCTCTGAGCCCATCTAGCTGACTTACCTTTCAGTGGGTCAGAAGGTGAATGGAAAGGTCCTAGGCTGCTGTGCATCTCTGCCCGTCCTCTTTCTCCCAGAAGCACGCCCCACTTTCCCTGCTTTTGACTTACCGTATTTTTTGCTCTATAAGACTCACTTTTTCCCCCCTCAAAAGTAAGGGGAAATGTCTGTGCGTCTGATAGAGCGAATATGTGTGTGCAGTAAGTCTGTCAGATGTGCAGCCCACGGGGAAGTGATGGGGAATGTGCCTGTGATTATGTGCCCATTTGATTCAGAATATTTTTTTTCTTGTTTTCCTCCTCTAGAAACTAGGTGCGTCTTATGGTCAGGCGCGTCTTATAGAGCGAAAAATACGGTAATTCGCAAGTTTGCATGTGAGTTAAGGTTGCAAGAGCAGCTTTTCACAGTGGCTGCGGCCACAGGGATCAGCCATGGCTGGATAGCTTGTAATTCTGTCCATGGATGTGCGGGAGGAAATCCAAGATAGTTCCAGCTGCTGTCTGGGGGTGATTGGATGGATCTCTAGTTCCTCCTCTATTTTTATACTCCTGTTATCACAAAATACTCTTGTACTCAGGACACCATTTAAAGGAGGAAGTGGATTGGGATATAATGTAATTGTAATGTATTTCAGATCATCTTATTTATTCTTCAGGAGCATCAATATGATGGATTGTTGTGAGGTATTAAAAAGTATTCAGAACAAACATTCTTAAGTTATCTGGATACATTTTAACTTGCAGTTTAGTTCTTCTCCTGCTGGATATTGACTGCTGTGCATTGCATTATAGTTCAGTTCTATTGTTATTATCATGTATTCTCCCCTGGGTATGATTATGTACAGAAAGGTAGGGTATAAATTGTGACATAACATCTTGAATTAAATATACCTGAGCCTAGGCATTTGAGCCTTACTGGGACCCTACTAAATTGTTGCCAAAAATCAAAAGGCAGTATATATGGATATATGACATAATTTTATAGCATTTTACAAATGCATATGAGTGCATTTTAACTATACATTTTATGAGTGCATCTCATCCAGTGTGCTGCAAAACTATCAATTATGAAGATGCCAGGAAAGCAAAGTTTTAAAAAACCACTTTATTTCACTTTAATTTTGATACCTTGCTCAATAACATCAAAAGGTTCAATGATACAACTTCTGGTGAGTTATCATTGTTATTGTTACACCTTCAAATGTATAGTTTGTCATGAATCACATAGATGCCAGTGCCATGGTTCATATAAAGATGCCATTTTCAAAATGCCAATGTGTTCATATTGTCTACCTGCTGTTTTATTTTATTTTATTATTCCAAAGCATGAGTTCTAGGTCACCAAGTAGACATGGTCATTAGTAGTATGAGAGCCAGTGTGGTGTAGTGGTTAAGAGCATGGGACCGGGACTCAGACGACCTGGGTTCGAGTCCCTGCTCAGCCATGGAACCAACTGGGTGACTTTGGGCCAGTCACAGACTCTCAGCCCAACCTACCTCACAGGGTTGTTGTTGTGGGGATAAGATGGAGGAGGAGATGTAAGCTGCCTTGAGCCCTTTGTAGGAAAAAGGCAGGATATAAAAAAATAAATAAATAAAGTCTTTCCCATGGAAATCAGTTATAATCCTATGCCCAATCAGTTGTTGAGCACATCTAAATGTTTCCCGGTGATGGGGGTTTGGTTAGGGCCTGAGACATCACTGGAGCCATCAGAACCACATCCTTTTTGTACCCACCCATGAGGTCTCCTCCTCACGATAGTCGTTCTCCTGTCCAAGGATGTCATTCTGACCTTGAAAGTGAGTGTTGCTATGATGGCTTCCATGTTAACTGATGAGGCATTAGTGAAGTAGGGATAGAAATGCATGGTCAGATTTTCTTCTCTGAAGAGATTTCCTCCTCTCTGTCTAGTCTTGGAGGGCGAGATCCACTGGACCCTGTAGCTCCTGTGAGTGGAATGTCTTCCCAGGAACCATAGGGTTGCAGCCTCAAAGTTTTAACAAATAGCTTGAAAATGACAACATCAGAATGTCTGCACCTTGGGATGCAATTCTATGTTCAGATACTTGCTTGTCCCGTGCATCCATTTTAAAAACATGGAGGAAAGTGCAGCTGACATTAAAATGTGGAATCTTGCTTCTTTTTTTTCTTTTTGAGAAAGTTAAGAAAGATCTACAACATGCTATAATGCCTTGAAACCTGATATATCAGAAAAATAGCTGGTATGAACATTTAAGATATTTTATGTTTCATGTATGAGCCCAAACTTGACTCTAGTGCCCATTCTAAGTAGGCCAGTAAGATGTTCAGCACAATGCCATGTGATATCTGAGTTTGGAACTACAGGAGTGGAGTGAATATTCAGGAGATTTGATGGGTTTTGCTTAAATTCCAACTCAAATTTGAATATGGCCATTAATGATAAACTAACTTGTGAAATTAAGTTGAAAAGGAGTTTGATAAGTAACAATAATTTTGAAGATATTTGGAGGCTGTTTATGGAATTTTATCTAATAAAAGGGAAGGGTTATGTACCATCACAAGATTCAATGGAGTTTTGGAAGGGGCATGGAGGTGGGGCTACCTGAATGGACAAATAATTTTACATTAAATAACGTGGTATCTGTTGGTCCTGGTGGAGGGTTGCAGAATTGTTGTTGTTAATAATAATTTCTTATTATTTGTATTGTTTTATATTTGTATAGATTATGAATTTTGTTTTTATTGTGTGCACTCTGTGTGTGTGTGTATTCCAACTCAATCTCCCACATCATTTCCTGCGGTGAGGAGAAGGAAGAAAAGTTACAGAGAATTTTTGTTAGAAAATCTCATTTTCTTCTGAAGTAAAGCAGCTCACATATTTGCTTGATTCCAAGATGCTACAATATTGTCATGAAAGAGATAAGAGACAAGCTATCAAGAGCTGTTTCCATGAAACGCAAAGTATTTCAGACGATTCAATACTAGCAAACCATTTTTGACAAATTATCTGTAAAAGTGGAACAATACACCATTGAACCTCAGCTTGTAAAATTATTAAACACATTAATAAGAAGTTGCATTTTATTCATGATTGTTAAACTGGAAGATGTAAGTTTGTAACTCTTTAAGGATTAAAAAGATAAAATGTTCAGTTGCTAAGGAAGAGAAGGTTGAATTATTCTGTGTAGTACCGTTTAAAATGGATTAGTCACCTGTCTTTGTACTGGCGACATGCATATCACAATAACAAAATGTTAGCCTACTGCAAGAATATTAATTACATCCATGTGGCTGGAGAGCAGGTCTCAGCAATATAAATTACTACCAGAATGATTACAAAGATTTCTTTATTTACAAAAGACTGCTTCTGATAGGAGCCAAACATGAAAAAGGTCACTTCTGCTTTATGAGGGGTGGCAGTCAAGCTGGAATGCATTTAGATCTGTTTATGTGACACTTCAGTTGAGAACACGAGTATGGATCCAATTATAGCCCTGCTTCAGAAAGCTGCTGGAAGATGGCTCAGTGTTTAGAGTAGCAGTATTTGGAGGTGCAAACAGAAGGATGCTAACAGTGAACAAGTCAGGGAATTCTGCCCACAGTGAATTTATATTTAATTCTGTAACTTTTGATAGAGTTCTGTGGATAATGAAATTGCAAACTGGATTATAAACAATTTCAGCATCCCATTTAGTCACATTTGTTTCATTAACAGGAGAATTAATAATCTTGGATTAGTGGTGGCATGCAAATTTAAAAATAAATTAAAAAACACCTACCCTCCCCCTTCAAGTGCAAGCAATGCTTCAACGCTGTATAAAACCTTTACTTGCCTTCCACTCAGTAGCCCAAGAATCCACAGTGCCCTTATTTTCAAAACACCTACTCAGTAAGTAGTGAAACATGAAAACATCAAAAACTGGGAACCAAGGCAAATCTGAAAATTACAACTCCAAATCTGAAAATTACAACTCTAAACAGACTGGAGCATAACCTGAAATTAGCAGTGTTTTGATTTACAAACTTTCATTTGACTTATTAACGATGTACAGAACAAAACATAATCCAGCTGAAAGTTGTTCTGACAGAACCAGTGAAGTAAATGTATAATCACATTTACCTGAATGCAAAGTTCTCCAAGAATTCAACAAGCTAAAATTGGATTTATAGGATTAGAGTGAAAGCCTCATCACCCTTTTGCAGTTGTTGGGAGCTTGTTAAAACTCCTCCTGGAAGTGCTCATAGGCAGTTTCAACAAATCTACTAAGACAGTCATGAAATATAGCCAAAGGATAATCATTTGGCCCATTTACACCGCAATGACTATCACAGCATTTCCTAACTAGGAAATTAGGATCAGCTAGCACCTGAACAAGAAAGAAAGCCACTTGTAGATTAAAATCATAACACTCTTGAACTATGTTGATGTATCTGTTACATAACGCTCCCAACCAAGTCTTTTTCAACAAATGATTACCACATTTCTACAAGTGGGTTACTCATAGAAAGCAAAACCAGCATTGAGCTCTTTTGATTTAGATACACTCTCTTCTGCTTGTTCTAATTCCTCAGTCCTTTGACATTCTAAGAAATCACATTAAACTTTGAAACAGCCTATTTATGGTTCCTCTGTATGAATGAATCTTAATAATTTTATGCAGGTTACCTGGTCTGGAATGTACAACAGTGTGTGATAGATTTCTATCTGTTACATTAAACAATACTTGGCATGTAGAATAATAAAAAGGATTAGAACACAAAGTTGGAAATACGCAGCCAGATAAATGAAAATCAGATAGCCTAAATGGTGTCCACATCCCTTTCTCCTATAAAACATCCCCCAAATATAATAAAAGTGATACAAAAATAAAACAAGACTTACAAAGCAAAACAAAACAAAATCAGAAGAATGAGTGGGCAAGTTTTATGCCTTCTTTATTGGGTGCCTGCCTAATCATCTTCAGCTCATTTCCACCCAGGTAAGAAATTAAAAGCAAAAAGTACAAAATTTTTAAAAAATGAAAAAAGGAATTTTGAAACACAAACAAGAATTTTCATCATAGATTTAAAAAGAAATAATAGAAATAATTTTAATCAATATTTTACCAATGAAGAAAATATCTGGTATATCTTCTTTCTTCTGCTTTTATCTACCTATATACCACAAATTAATTGGAAAATGTATGTAGCCTATATTGAATAATTATAAATATGTAAAAATGATACAGTTTTACTGAAAAGTGCAATAATAACAGAACATCACTCAAGTATTAAAAGTGAATGATGACTGAAAGAATTTAAAGTTTAGATGCATGACAAAGGCTGCCTCTCCCTTTCCCTGTTGGATAAGAAGTAGCCTAACATCCAGAACTTTTTAATTGCTCAATGACAAAACATGAACACTGAAGGCAAACTGACAGGAAGCCAAATCAACATTTCAGGTAAATCTGATTGCAGAAAAATGGGAAAAACCTGTTCATATTTATGACAGAAATAAATTATTCCACTGCTGCAGGACTCTGATATCTCTTCTCCTGATCTTGACAGATAAGCCAGAAATAGCTGGGTATTTAATAAAATATCTGAAGTTAGATGTTTGTGTCCAGATCCTTGCATCCATTAATTATTTCCAGAAATTTGAAACCCCTTTTTCTCAGTCAATGTAACTTCATTTTAGCATTGACTGAGCCTGAGTGAAGCTTCCCTTTCTGTCTGGCTGTATGAAGCAAGCATTCTTTAGTTGAGGCTTATGTAAAGTGAATGATGTTAAGCCCCTGTTGGATCCATGAGTGGAACCCAAAACACAGTAAGCTTGTTCAATATCAAGTTGGGGAAGTAACAATAAAACTCACAGGGAAATCTTTCCAGGAATTCCTTCAGACCAAGGACTCAGAGATTAGATCTCTGAAAAAATACTGCCAATTGAAAAATGAGAGAAACCAATACACCACAAAATGCAGCCACTGATTCTTGACATGATCCTCAAGATTAATTAGAATCCTTTGCTTTGAGATGAGAATCAATTATGCCAAGAGAGCCCTGAAGATTTTTGATGGAATCCTCTAAAGACCAAATGGTCTGGGCTTTTGGCTAGACTGCTGAGATCATGTTTGTGGCTTGACTGTCAACAACACTAGAACATCTTGCTTTTGAGTTCTTAGCTGGAGATGGTCCCAGTGGAGTTGGCAGAGTTCTTGAGATTTTCTTGGATTTTGGTGTAGTCATGATCAAACCCTTCACCAAATTGCAAAAAACAGGCAAAGAAGCAAATTAAAACAAGGGTAATGAAAATATTTAGCTAACACAATGATTTTGAAGGTGTTCAAAACATGAAAAAACGGGAGTGGCGAGAATTCAATCTGATCTGGCCAGCATCACAATCCAGAAGTCACATGTACCAAACATGCAAGAAGGGTGTGTCTATGGTTACCAGGCACAGAAGTGGAGTGGACTACAGACTTTTAAACCCTTTTCATGCTTTACTTAAAGGCATTTTTGTGAGATTGCAGTAGAGATCTTTGTTATCCCAAGGGAGGGCTTAATCTAACAAAACAGAATATTCAGCAATGCCTCTAGTAACCCAAATTGCCCCCCTAAGGGGATTTCATTTGGCCTCCTCTCTTCCTATTTTTAGGCAATTAGTGAAAACATCTTCCACCAAACCTTTGGATGATCCCTCAAATGGGCAAATCACATCCTTGTGTGACTATTAATAGTTTCACACTTTGTGGTTTTGCTGTTATGATTGATTGCATCATCTGTAAATTCTGGAGGTAAGAGGGCTTGTATATACAATTTAATATCAATCCAATAAAACAATATGACATAAATACACATTTTCAGATTGGTATCATTTGTTTTCTTGGGTCACATTTAACATTGTATCAACCCTGGTGCCTCACTTACTGAAGATTCACATAGGTCAATGAATTTCTCAGTCTCTGTCTTTACCATGTCTACAATTTATTTGAAATAATAAACCAGAGAGGGGTTTGGTTTTGCTCCAGTGACAACCAATGGAACTCTTCTAATTTCAACTGAGTTTAAATGTAGTTGAGCTTTTGTGTAGCCTTTGTCAAATTATACTTTAGATATGCACAATGTCTAACTTACAGAAACAAAAGATCAGAACACAAAATTGTTGAGAGATCTTTAGCTCTGTTTCAAAGCCAATGATTAAAACAACAACACAAAAGCAGTTTTTTGTACTGACTTCTTTTCTTGATATTCTGTAAATATGATGCATGAGTATTATTTGATTGTTGCCAAAATGGCAAGGCAATGTGTCCAGTTAACATTAATAACTGCAGGAACATATGGGGTTGGATCCAATCTTAGTCATGCCTCAATGGGACTTGTTAGTCATGACAAGTTTCAATCCCACTGATTCTAAGGGGCCTCCTGTAAGCCAGGACCCAGCCAAACGAATGTACTGGAAAATTCTATTATACATACCTGATATGAAGAAATGTGGCACTGAGATTTAGGGAAAACGAGGAGAAAAATTAATTGATCTTTCAGTTTGCCTTTCAACAGATTAAATACATACTATCCAAAAATAGCAAATGCACATACATTGCCTGGGAAAATGAAATCAACATCCAAAGAACGTGTTGGCCAGGCCTTCAATTGATACTGCCAAAGCAGTGGAGTCAATGGAACTGTACATATTTTTTGTAAGAAAACTATTGCCAAAACAAATAGGGCTTTTCCCAATCAGGAAAAAAACCACTTGAAAATATAAAACTATTTGAGAACTTCATGTCCAAACCTGGTAGTTTCATTCATCCTCATGTTATTTGTGTTGGTATGTTCTGAACTATAATTCTCCATGATACCATGTAATAAAAAAGATATGCCTTCTTACAGATATCAGTTTCAACTTTATTATTTAGGTATTAGAGCAGTCTGCTCTATACTACTTATTTCATATACCACTTTATTAACAGATTCTCGTTGGGCCTGTTCACACATAACATGAATGGTTACTTGTGTCCTGTGTTTACACATTTGTGAGGTAATGCACCTGAGTAGCCTAGGCATACCTCCATCATGCCTCCAAATGGTGGCATGCATCCCATCAGTCGCTGCAGTGGGGGAACAATCGCAGCATGCTCTTCTCTTGCCCATGTTGCCACCTCTCCCCTAGTGGCCCACCTGGGTTGGTTCTCAGCTGGCCGCTGTTTTTCTTCCACTTCATGGACTCCATCTACGCATTGGAGTAGCACAAGCGCCCCTGAGATTGCTGCTCCCTCTCCTCCCTCCTGGCTGTACTCCTTGATGTTTGGCTCCCATGCCGTCACCATGCAGGCTGCCTGGATGCTTCCCCACCTTGCACCTGTCTGGCTGATCATCTATCTCACACAGCCTATTTCCCCCTCACCTTTTTGCCGCTCTCCGCCATGCCAACCTCACAAGAACTCACTGGAAGAAATGAGGAAACCATGGAGAAACATTGTGGCCAGCATCACAGAAAATGAGAAGCCATGCTGAAATGTGGAAACTTTAGGACACACCATGCATTCTCCATACTGATTCATGGTAACCGATTCATGGTGCCATATTTCTACTTCTGGTATTCACACATAATGACAAGCAATTCCTGCATGTGAATAGAGACATTGTGTGATATTTCATTACCTTGCACATTTAAGAAATTGCTGTTATAGGGTATCAAACCAATTAAGGCAGCAAGGAGTGAATCTATCTGTCCATATGGATGAGATTAGGGGTATGTGAGACTGATCTCAGAGTTACTGATGTTCTTTTTGTAGCGTTTAACAAAAAAATCTATAGGGTCCTCCTCCCACTGCGTATACAAATATTTCACCTTGGCCACCTTGCATTTTCTGACACTTAATTTCACCGCAGTGCAAAACTTGAGTCTCTCCTCTACAAGCTGTGCAAATTATTGCAATTTATGCATCTTGTGCAAATTGGCACAAATTACAGAGCAAATGTGTGAATTTTGTGCACAATTTCCCAGCTGATAGGAAAAGATGGAAATTGCAACTCATTTTAAAAGTGCTGCTACATTGGCTTAGGTCATGTCAGACTGGTTGGCAGGGAGGCAGAATGATGGAACAAATTTCACAAGGCGAAATTGAGAAAATCCATCAGATTTCTACTTGTCCCCTGGCCCTGCACTGGGTTCCTCACAGCTCCCTAAATCAAATAGTAAAAATTCTCTTTAATTTTGACTTAGCTTTGAACAAAATTTAAACAAAATCCAAATGAAATGTTTTTTATTTGGTGCAATCAAATCAGTCCAGTTAAATATCTTGACTCATTTTGCCGGCTGGAAATCCAAAAATGAGGAGAGATGTGACTCAAGTAACGAAAAGCCTCTGCTAGGGACACAAACAGAGCACCAGGAAAATAAGAAGTAGCATTCCAGCAACAACATATGTTGGGCACTTGTGTGTATTAGAACTGAAAAAATACAGCTGAAGTCTGGACCAAGAAAAGCTGAAAGATGTAACTTCTATAAATTATACTCAGTGTTTCCATGGCAGTTGTTGCACACACTTGAGATTCCAGATGAATTCACGCTTTTAGTCCATTGAAATCAATATGTCACTGTTTTCAATAGGACTAGAGTGTGACAATGCAGTTTGACCTCACGGTATTCAGCCCATGACGACAAACTCTTTATACAATGGGATTAATCTGTAGATCCATTGACACACAGAAAGTTTGGTTTTGTTTGTGTGTGGTAGAAAAGATATTTTTATTTCAGATATTTTTAGAGCTCAATGTTTGGGCTTCCATCTTTATTAGTAGCTGTGATGGATGCAGTAGTGCCCTTAAATGGTTATTGGGATTGACAGTTTCAAATGCTGGGGAATGAAAACAGAGCTATAATTGATATAAAACATGAATTGTACTTCAGATTATGGCCATCCTGACTAAGAGTCCTGCATATCTAGCTCCAGAAGTTTTCCTTTCTGTCAATGACACCAACGTCCATCACCTGTTCAGTTGCACACAATTGTAAATTTGACAGATTGTATGTAGGTGAGTCAAAACAACTTGCAACAAGCTGATCTAATTTTTTTAAAGAATTACCCTTTTGTGGTTTGTGATCCTGTCTTAGGTCTGTTGTAGTTTTTCTTATATATTGCATATGACATTGATTTCCTTTTTAAACAATCAATTAAATGAATCATTTGCGTGGAAGTCCATATTACTGACTGTCTTTACAAACTAAGTTCCTTTAGTAACTGTGTTCCCAAAATGGTATACCTGGTTTCTTGGAGGCAGGCATGAGCAGTGCACCCCTTTAATTTGCCCTACTGAGATCTTGGATTGTAAGCACCTTGTTTAAGTGCAACTAACTAGCAAATTACCCAAATGGGGTGTTTCTCTGGTGGAGAATTAATTGCTTCTGTTAAACAAGCAGAACAAGATATATTAGGGTAAATATCTTTCATTATTTGATGGTAATTAAGAGCAGCAAGATGGCAGTTCGCAACAAATGGAATATAATTTTCTTTGAAAGGATAAGGGTTTACTTCAGAAAGGAGGGCATCCCTGAATATTACTGATGCTTTATTGCTATAGTAGTCGGTAATGTGATGAAGGCATCCACATTGCTGGAGATGTTCTTTAAATTCGTTATATCTTCTGGAAAAATTGTTTTCATTATTGCAAAATGTTTTGTCCTAAGATCCTATAATCGTCTTCTATGGATGGTTGGATGATGTAGTTAAGCACAGGTGGGAATCTGTAGGCTTGCAATATAAGTTTGTAACAATCTGAGGGTTTTCAGTGATTAAGAGGACATCCAGAAAATATAATTGTGGGTTTTCAGTTGTGGTGTTACTGGTAAACTTGATTAGTGGACAGATAGTGTGAATAAAACAGTAAAATTCTCCAAGCTGTTCCTTCCATAACCCCAGATAACAAAGATGTCATTGCCATCTATGTAATGCTAGGAAATGATGTGCTTGTGGATAGAAGTTCTCTCAACTGCGTCTTCACATTTTCCCATAGCTTGGTATATGTGGTGACAAGTGTGTGCCCATTGCTGTACCTAGGAGTTGTAAATAGTGAACATTGAACATGAAACTTTGCAATCCATACCACTCAGCCACAGAAGTGACTACTCCTATACTGGGATCATGTGAGGTCCTACCATTTAAGAACGATGTTGCACTGATAGTATTATTAAACTGATGTTCCTGACCTAGTCTTTCTGTCTTCATAAGGAAATCTGTAGTGTCCTTAAATATGGACTACTGCTAGAATTAGAGTCTGCCTGTCTATCATCATCATCATCATCAACAGCAGCAGCATGTGCAAATATGTGCAAAAGCCATGGGCCTATTCATGTTCGTGCAAATTCCCAGAGTAGGTCACAAGTGGCTCGCCAAGGATTCAGGCAAGGTTTTTTCATATTATTATTTCAAGACAATATTGCTGTGATTAATAATGACTGCCTCCATGAAGCTCTGCGGGATCTTCTTGAGGGCATAGTTCTAAGGCCTCCTGACACTGTCTGGGTGACCATAGGATTTTGCAGAGCTCAAGCACAGAAGCCTTCTTTTCTCTTTGACTGAGCCCCAACTCCATCCCCTTGGAGCTGGCATGGAAAAAACTGCACCGGCTGCTCCCACAAGGTCACAGCTGGACACCAGTTGGAGAAAAGGGGAGCCTGCTGGCAGGAAGCTGGCACTGCAGAGGTGCACTGATTCCAGTCAGCACCCCAGCTTCTCTCTTCCCCCTTCACCATCTCACAAGTGGCCATGTAGACAACATGCGGGGCGCAAGGTGTGGTGGCAGCAGAGACCAGACCTGCTTCACCTCGTGCCTCATGTTGGATGAGGAGGCTTCTGAGTATCTGCCTCAAGGCTGATAGGATTGTACCCCAACGAATTTATAAGCACAGCTCACATCCATTGAAATCATTACAATTTATTTTATTGAAGTGCCAGCTATTCATTCCATGCAAAAATCTTTTGCATAAATATGACTATTTTTCATTTGAAAGAAGTTCTTGCAAATTGTGGTTTCAGTCCCTTGCACTGAAGTAAGTAGGTACCATTTCCTGAAAGTACTAGGCCCAAATAACTATATGCCAAGTGTTCACTTGATTGGTTGAACAAGGGATGTTTTTTTTATTGTTTAGCTACTGCTATTTTTTGATGGAAAGAAAGGCAGGCAGCTAACTACCTCCATGTTTTTATGCTTCTTCATTTGACTTGATTCAAGCAAAATAGGCAGAGTGTGAACTTGAGGAAATGAGGTGCCCTGGCAGATCTGACAGAGTGAGTGAGGGGTAAGGCCTGGGAAGATAGTATAAGAGAGGTGGAGGATAAAGAAGAGCTGGAGCTTATGCATCAGTGCCGTAGTGTAGAAACGTAGAAACCTAGAACCCGAGCGAGGCAGAAGGGGCCTCCTGGGCCATCTAGTCTGACCCCTGGCTCCAGCCAGTTCCATTCATGACATGACTATCATGTGCTTGTCCAGCCTATCCTTGAACACCTGCACCGATGGGGCTTCAACCACCTCCTGCGGAAGCTCATTCCACACCCTCAGGGTCCTAACTGTCAGGATGTACTTCCTGGCATCCAAGGAAGTAGGAGCTGGTAGAGAGGATGAGAGTAAGGTGGATGCGGCTCACATATAAAACAAGCAGGCCAGCAGAGAGCACAAAATTCCCATTCACCCAGAGAAGTGAGCGGCTGAATTATAGCCCAGCCAGGATCCTTAAGGGGTTGAGGAGGAAAAAGCCGAAAGGAAGAATATAACTTAGCAAGAAGAGAGAGCCAGATCAGGGATCATAAAGTCTGGCACTCAGAGTTTATCGATGGAGAATTCAGCATAAAAATTGCCAAAGAATCACAGGAGCTTATTTGGCAGAATTAGGATGCAGAAGGAACTTCCTACCTCCTTGGGAGATTCTGAAAGTGTAGTTTCAGTAGTAAAAAGATACATACCTGAGAGCAGGTCAATATAGCCAGGCTGATGCCTTGTGAAAGCCAAGGGATTTCTCCAGTAGTACTCCATTTAAATTAATTTAAGCATTTAATCAAAATATATCTTAACTGTACTTGCAAGAAACATGGAATGCATTGCAGTTCTGTTAGCTGGACAATGTATAAAAAAAACCTAGGTTTGCTTAGTTCAGAAAGAGTGAATTGTGTTTTGCATCATGGACAGGGTGGATCAAAGTGGGTCTGAAGTACCTCCCTCTTAGAGAGTTTACAGTTAGTCTGCCAAAGTTGGTGTGTCTGGATCCATCTGTTTGTATGGATTATGAATGATCAAATCTGTGCTATCAGTATGTATCAAATGCTAGATCTCTACTATCAGCTAGCAAAAGGCAATTGGTGGTAGAAAATGTCAAAGGACTACATTGGATATGGGACAGACATATGCCTCCGATGCAACAGGGTTGTGTCTTCGGAAGCACATTTGGTCTGGACCTGAGAGAGGCCTTTCCAATAGCTGGTCCCAGGCTGTGGAACTCCTTCTTTGCCGTCCTTTCCCTAGCAGGTAAAAGTCACTTTATCCAGGGACTTAGTTGCCTATAAGTGTGCCTCTTGGGCTAAGTGCTTGCTTATTTTCATTCTGCATTCTTATGTTGTATTGTATTTTAATATGCTTTGTAATTTTAATCAGTTTTAATTGTGCTTGTAAGCTACCATTCTTTGCTTGATTGGCTGGGTATGCTTCAAATCAATCAATTGATTGATCGATCGATCATATGGATTTATATTATCCAACAAAGTGGGTGGTTGTGTTCTAAAAACTAAAATAAAATTGCGTGACTGCTAGAGATGGCCTCTTACAGAAAGGCATCCTCTTAGTAAAAATAACTTTGAAAAATGGCGAGCAAAGCAGTTTTCATGGTTTACACTTCAAGTTGTTGTGCCGCTAAGTCGAGCTAAATTCAATTCTACCGTGTTAGGCTGAATCATGCTGCCTGACACAGCAATGAAAAGAAACAGGAAGTGACTGATTGTGTTGAGCTAACTGGCTTGAGACAAGCAAGGAGGATGAAAGTGAGCAGTGTCTGGTCTGAACTGATCGTGCCACTGCTGGCCACGGTTGCCATGTTTTTTGAGGTGGAAGATGCATAG
Organism: Varanus salvator macromaculatus; assembly: GCA_023646645.1. Classification (NCBI taxonomy): domain Eukaryota; kingdom Metazoa; phylum Chordata; class Lepidosauria; order Squamata; family Varanidae; genus Varanus; species Varanus salvator. The sequence continues at coordinate 94,365,749 of JAIXND010000674.1, forward strand.
GATGATTTAATGTTTTGAGCTTCTTAAATCTGAAGGCCATCACCACTGGGGGAAGGTTGTACTGACGTGAGGTTGGAGGTTGCTTAGACGTCAACGTTAGCACGCGTTCCTGTTTTTCTTTGCTATCGGGCTCATTCACGTGTCTGCCAAAAGCAGCTCTGCAGACAGGCAGCATCCCGAGGCATTGCAGGGTGATTCATTCTGTACTTGATTGAGCTATAATTGTGCCAGCCTCATTATAACTCTTTCTTGAGCATGAAGACAAGTGGCTTAACCTTCTCAGCATGGACTTTTTGACTGTGGCGGAGGCTGGCTTTAAAGGAGAACAGAGCCTTCACAGCCTCTTCAAAGAGCACTTCAGTAATAAAAAGAGTAGACCCGCGTCATGTTACAGTGGTGTGGGAATGGCAATGTGATCATGCCAGCTAAGGTTTTCTGTATCCAAGACTGGAAATTATTATATATGGCTGGACAAGAACCATCAATAATATTCTGCAGCTTCGTGGTATTGTTCTGTGGGCACCAGCTATATTTAACAGCTTTATCCCGGGATGACTTCCTCCAACAGAAAGTGGAGGAAGGAACAAGTGGAATGGCTTTCCTTGACTTAATACTAAGCAACAGAGAAGGCTTAGTGAATAGAGTGGCAGCTACAGGAACTCTGGGGAAACGTGACCACGCCATACTTGGATGCTTGATTCTAAAGGAAGCAAAAGGCGAAGGTAGCCAAACACATATCCTGAGTTTTAGGAAAGCCAATTTTAATAAATTCAGATCAGTGATAAGCACAGTTCCATGACTAGTAACTCAAATGAGAAAAGGCATCTAAGGGGGTGGAATTTTTTAAAAAGGAAATTCTACAGGCACAATTACAAACAATTCCCATAAGGAAAAAGGTAGAAGATGTCCACATGACTTCACAAAAAGCTTAGAGACAATCTGAAAGCAAGAAAGGACCATGTATAGGTAGTGGAAGGAAGTCCAGGTTACAAGGGAAGAATAAAGGCAAGTAGCATGGAATTGCAGGGAAGGTGTCGGGAAAGCTAAAGTAAGGAATGAATTGAGGCTAGTGAGGGATGCTAAAAGCAAGAAAAGAGCCTTCAGAGATGTCCACAGTAAAAGACAGAGGAAAGAAGTGGGATCAAGTGCTCAGTGTGGTTGGTAAAATGATAACAGATGACAAAGTGCTAAGGCAGAAGTGCTAAGTTCCTACTTTGGCTCAGTGTTCTCCCAAAAGCTGTGAGCTTCCTGAAGAAGGGGAAGTAGAAGCTGAAGGAGCAGGATGGCAGCTCAGGACTGATAGGCAAATGGGCAAGGGTCATCTAATAGGGCCGAATGAGTTCAAATCTCCAGGGCACGATGAACTCCATCCTAGAGTCATAAAGGAGCTGGCGGAAGAACTCTCAGAACCACTGTCTACTTCCTTTGAGAAATTATTGGGGGCAGGGGAAATGCCAGATGACTGGAGAAGGTCTATGTCCCTATCTACAAGATAGGAAAAAAAAGTTGAACTTGGGAACTACAGACCAGTCACTCTGACATCAATGGCTGAGAAAATTCTGGAGCAGATTATAAAGCAATCTGCAAGCACCTTGAAAACAATGCAGTGATTACTAGAAGTCATCATGGATTTCTTAAGAACAAATCCTCTCAGACTAATCTGATTTCCATTTTTGATTGGGTAACCTCCCTGAAGGACTGTGGGAATGCTGTGAACATAATCTGACTTGACTTTACTAAAGCTTTTGACAAAGTGCCCCGTGATCTCCTGATTAGCAAAGTAGCAAAAAGTGGACTAGATAGAACAATAATCAGGTGGATCCACAGCTAGCTACAAAATCGGACCCAAAGAGTGTTCGTCGTTTTCGGACAGGGGTGAGGCAACAAGTGAGTTACCACAGGGTTCAGTCCTGGGCCCAGGACTCTTCAACATTTTTAATAATGACTTGGATGAGGATGTGCAGGGGATGTTTATCAAATATTCAGATGACACCAAACTGGCAGGGGATAGCTCATACCCTGGAAGACAGAAAGAAGATTCAAGGTGAGCTTGATAGGTTGCAGCACTGGGTTCAGTAGGGGCAAATGCCAAGCTCTGCACCTAGAAAGAACTTTGAAATGCATCATCGAAAGCTGGGGAATACTTGGCTCAACAGCACTGCAAGTGAGAAGAATCTTGGAATTATTGTAGATCACAAGCTGAATATGAGTCAACAACATGAAGTGGCTACAAAAAGGGCAAATGCTATTTTAGGCTACATCATGTGAAGTGCTAATTCCAATTGAAATAACTGGTTAGGCCTCATCTGGAGTACTACATCCAGTTCTAGTCACCATGGTGTAGGAAAGGTGCAGATAAGCTGGAAAGGGTTCAGAGGAAGGCAACAAGGATGATCCAGAGACTGGAACAAAGCCCTTTGAAAGAAATTGAAAGATTGAAAGCACTGGGCATGCTTAGCCTCAAGAAGAAAGACCGAGGGAAGATATGTTACTTGAAAGTCTGTTACAGAGAGGAAGGACAGGGTCTCTTCTCAGTCATCCCAGGGTGCAGTATGTGGAATAATGGACTCAAGTTACAGAAAGCCAGATTCAGGCTAGATATCAGGATAAAAAATTCCTGACTGTGAGAGCAGTGCGACAATGGAACCAATTACCTTAGGGAGATTGTGAGCTTTCCCACACTGGAGGCATTCAAGATGCAACTGGACGGCCATCTGAGAGGGATGGGTTCACCTGGAGTCCTGCACTGTGCAGGGGGTTGGATGTGACGCCCTCCGTGGCCCCTTCCAACTCTACTGTTCTATGATTCTATGAATATTCCAGCAATCAGGCCTCAAACCTATGCACATGTACCTGGGATTAAACCAAATTTATTTCAGAGTTTCTCTGGAATGAGGATTGCCAAATTAACATTTTGGGTAATCCTTGTTGGGTTCAGAGACCAAATAATGAAGAGTGTGTCTGTGGTGGGGTGCATATGGACATTGTGTAAGAAACTCCATTTTCATCTGTGAGTGTTGGATGGGGGGCATTACATGCACTATTCTTGACAGCCTGTTTCTCCTGTGTCTGCTACAGCAATAACTTTAAAGTAAAAATGAACAAACACAGAAGGCACCTTCCTCCCATAGACAAAAAGACATTTTTCAGCGTGTCCTACCCTCAAAAATTGGAGAAATTGGTCCCCAAATTAACAGCCCAGGAACAGGACTGAAATGTGCAGGTAGGGATTTGGCCCCACTTTACTTCTGAGTAAACATGTACAGTTTTGAGCATCTAAATCACTTTTTCAGCCTGATCTTGAACAGACTTATGAAGAAATAAATCCCATTTAATTCAGCAGGGTTCCCATAACTTACCTAGTCAGTAAGTGGCTGCAATTATCAAGTGGCTACTTGGAGAAGGGATTGCAGGTAGAGTTTGTGATCACATAAATGAATTTTCACATGCTCTTTCGCCTATAGATTGCTTTAGTAGTCTGCCTAGATTACAGTCCCGGATCTTAGCACTACTTGACCTTTCCCCAAGCCTGAACAGGGAGCTTGCTCTAGGGAAGACCTCTGAGAACTATTATATTCATTATCTAATGCCTCTTGCTATCATTCTAGGTGGAATGAAGAACAATGCGATAATACTATAAGATAGGTCTGCCTACTAAGAACTGAAAACTCCATGAAGGCTGCACAGGCTAAAGGATATGACTTTCTGAAGAAGGTGACACTCTGAGTTAGACCAGTGGTATCCAACCAAACTAATCCCCTGCAAATACCATGGATGAACAAATGCACAAATCATGTTTAAAAACTTAAGGACACACACAGAGACACTGTGCAAGAGTGCATAAGACTATTATTTATCATATTTTATGCTGTCCAATAACTGACACATTCTCATAATGTATGATCCGCACTGTTCTCCTTCTTATTCTTGTAGCCATCAGTTAATCATTCACCTGGAAGCCAAAGCTTAGTTACAGTAAGCCAGAAGGAAAAGGTAATTGGTGAGATTTGCCATTCAGCCAACAGAGATTTAGGAAAGGAGGCCCTTCAGTTTGTCTCAGAGACAGCAGACTGTGATTGTAGTGAGGCAGAATCTTTAAAAGGATTGGAAAAATAAAGAAGTGGCATGGCCATAGACAGAATGGGCATTTTTCTTACATCCTGTTAATTTGATAAACCATTTTAACTATAGTTTTGAAATAAAGAGATAAGCCCTGCCTACAATTCTTTTTAAAACATAGAATATCAACTTTGAGAGCTGTCACAATAAGGGGCTGATTTTATTTTTCTCACGATTCAATAAACACAATTTTGTAATACACTGAACATGACTTGGTATTGACTCATCACTTAGTTTGGCAATTGCTTCTAGGCTGTTCCTTGCACTTCCAGAGCATTTCTTTACATGCCAACTCAGAAGTAACGCTTAGTGAGCTCACCAGGACTTCCCACCAGGCAAAGGAGTATAGGATTTCAGCCTGGCCAATACTTTGATTCATGTGATGCCTATAGCAGAATCTTTGGGAGTGTGTATCTTATCCTGATAGCACCAAATGCCAGCAAAATGTTGGAAATCCAGGTTGAACTCTCCTCTTGCTCTGAAGCGCACTGGGTGTAGCCCAGTTTGGGTCTTCTAATCCTCCAGACAAGTAGGACAATAGGTGGAAGAGCAGGGGTGAGTGCAGAAGCCCTGCTATCCTTTGGCCATCCTTGTTGCCCTTTGGGGGGCAAATACCATCTGCTCTTCTTGCAGACTGCCCATGTGGTGGAGAACAGAGGGGATCTGTTGGCGACATACAGGTATGTGAGGGGATGTCACACGGAGACGGGTAGGGACCTGTTCTCCCCTGCAGAGGAAGGCAGGACATGCTCCAACAGAGCAAAGCTCAGGGAACCCAGGTTCCATTTGGAGACCAGGAAGCACTTCCTGACAGTCAGGACCCCGAGGGCGTGGAATGGGCTTCCACGGGAGGTGGGCTGAGGCCCCATCAGTGAGGGTGTTCAAAGACAGGCTGGACATGCACATGGTGGGCATGTCGGGAGCGGAGCCGGCTGGAGCCAGGGGTCAGACTAGATGGCCCGGGAGACCCCTTCTGACTCGCTCTGTTTCTATGTTTCTATGTAACTGTGCACTGCCATTCTAAGGAAGGCAACAGAGGGGGCAAGACCAGCATGTGCTTCACTGCTCCCCTAATGGCACTCTCATTCTAGAACACCCACACATTTAGTTCGTTATTTCAGAAAAAAATATGTGGCCCTTTTTATTTTTAAACAAAACCCACAGAGGTTTAAAGGAAAAAGTTGCAACAAAATGCATTGAGACCTATAGGTAAGACAGTTAAATATCTCGTTAAAACAACTAGGGTTATATGGCAATGCTGAGGCAAATGCCTGGCCATACAAATAGGCATCGGGTTGTCAGAAAAAGCACGCCACACCAGCAATAGTCTGGTCACAGTGGGGAAATCAGAGGAACATACACCGAGTCGATCACTGCTGACAGACGCCACTGCTCTTTAACCACAGAGACAACCAGTGCCTCTGGGCACCAGGTTGCCTACTTGTGCCCCTGCGGCGGCGTCTCCTCTGTGGCTGACAAGGGCGGCTTGCTGAGGAGTTGACGAACCACCAGAACCCCTGGCCTACGGTAGGCCTGTGTGGTCGTTCCTTAAGCACCTCTACAAGCGATGCTCGCAGGGCTTGGATGACATGAGAAGCCATGCTTGGTGAGCGTAATTAGGGAATTGAGCTGGCACAGGCAGGGGTGGCTAATGACTTACTGTGATTTATTAAGCACCCTCATGCTGTGCAAACTGGGCTGCTGATTGGCAGGACATCCAGGGTCTCAGGTGGGAGTTTTTCCTAGCTCTATTTGGAGATAGCTTCTCCAATACTGAGTAGCTTATTTATTTAGGCTTTGATATACCGTTCATTAGCATGGTAGCTTCTGAGGGAATCAATCACTGTCCCTCCAGATCTTTTCGTATGGTTGGCTCCTCAGAAATTTAGGGATTGTATTTTATTTGGAAGTGGAATGGATGCTGTTTAGTTACTGCCAGTGAACCAGGCACATTTCTGAATGCTCATGTAGCACTCCCCTCCCACTCCTTATTCACAACATGTCTTGCATATAATGTTTACTGGTACCAAGATTGAGAACACTAGGAAATACGATGGCTATAGATCTCACACGCATAGCAAAACATGCATTCATCATCATACTACTTCAGCTCCAGTAAATTTATTTTCTTGTGCCCCTTTCCCTCCTTCCTCTCCCTTTCCTCCTTTTTCTCCCCCACCACCTTATTTTTTTTAATTTGAGGCTACTCTTGATCATCCAGAAGCCACAGCTGCGCTCAACAGATAACCGTGTGTTGCATACTACCAATCTCTTTTTGATTGATTCTTAACTGAAAGGAAAGGAAGATGCTAAGGGGAACACAGAGTGTTTGCTCATCCATTGTCAAGCAAATGAAGGCCATGGATCAGTTAGCTTTCTGTCTCCCCTCTCCTTTAGAACCTGCTGAAGGATGGAAGAGGCTGGTCACCAGCTAACAGCACCGCTTGGGAGGAGGCAAGCAAGGGGAAAAGCAAGCTCTCTCTAGAGACATAGAATTGGACAATCAAGACTGGTCATTAACTCCATTAAGACTCAACAGTTCCTCTGCAAAAGCTTTTGAACTGATAAATGGCTATAGCATTTCCTAAAAATGATCAATAATTGGTTTGCAGGTGGAGGGAAGTGAGTGTCCCCCAGGAGTTGCTTCTGACAATGGAAATATCTCTTTTGAAAGGAAAACTATTGAAAAGTGTACTGTACTAACACTTGCCATCAGCAAAGAATGCATTTGGGAGCAGGGCAGCCCACAGGTGGTTCTAAAGCTAAGATGAAAAGGTTCATGCAGGCCTGTTTCCTCTCTGCAAAATTCAGAGTGTTAGAAGCTTGGAGGCATTTATAGGAATGATTTCCTGGTAAGTGTCACATAAGATGCATGCATCTACTTATTTTAAAATATGAAAAGCAAGTGCTGCACTTTGTTAAATGCTAAAGTGTGCTTCTCCCAGCCTTACAAAAACACTACATCTGAAACACACGTGTGTCTCTGTGTTATAATCTCGGATATGCATCAGATTTTGAAATCTGGATACTGATGCCAAACCTTGAACAGCGTCCAGCTGGGCCATTCTGCTATTTCAAATGAGGTTACACTGGTGGACTGCAATGCCAGGTTCTGGGCTGAGTGCAAAAGGAGACTCTGAGTAAGCACGTGTGCAAATGCTTGCGTTACTGCCTGTGCAATTGGCTGTGCAAACAAACTGCTTTGCCGAACCAGTAGAGGAAGTGTAACAGGCAACAGAAAGGTTAGGTGGAACTCTACTAACACTGTTTGAGTTTGTGGAATTGCATCACTGGATGCTGCCCCGTGACCACACAGCTTGACTTTGGGGATTGTAACCAGCAACCCAAATTCAGTTGTTTTGATTGGCAAAACCAAAGAGTGACGTTAATATGAAATATGCTAACTTCTATTGCAAAGCAATGCTGGATACTGTCAAATGTTAATGGGCATGTTTCTCCACCTCTCAGATCTCAGTATCCATCTTATAATTGCATACTAAAAAAGCAGAGGAAAAGAACAATCATACCAGGTATTCTAGTTTTTAAGAATAAAAGTTAGCCTAGCCACTGGGGTTGAAAACAGCCTCAGCTGGAAGGCTTCATGCTGCCATCAGAGCTCTGCCCCCCTCCCCCAGCAATGGGGTGTGGTGGATTCTTTTGGTGCCTCATCATAGTATTTTCTACCTTCATTCTGCTTGTTGATTCTACTGTTTCCTGCCAGGCCCCCAAATCCTACCAGACCCTTAAGATGAGCCACTGGAGTCTTTTAGGGGAGGAAGGTGGGGGCCCTCTTCCCTTGGGTATTGCGTATGAGCTGGAATTCAGGGTTTCCATCCTTCACTAATCTCAGCCCTTTTTGCAGGTCTCAGAAACCTTGTATTTGATAGGGAAGGGCAGGAGTTTGAGTTGTCATACTGGTCAGGGATTGAGGCGAGCCCTGAGGGACTCTAACCTAAGGATCTTCGAGGGGGTGGTGCAATAGTGATCGGCAGAGGAAAGGGAGTAGCCTCTAGGGAAGGAGATCTCTGTGAAAGGAGATGGGGTGGGATCTCCTAGGCTAAGCTGCCTAAGTAATGTGGGGGCGGGGAGGTGAAGAGTGGGGTGCTGCTCTTTTTACTTGCTGCCTCAGAGCTTGCAGGGATGCAGACAATCTTCATCACAGACCTAGCCTGTCCTTACATGAGATTCCTTACAGGAGCAGGAATTCCAGGGCCTCTAGGACATGATTCAGGGCCCCAAAGTGGAATCAGGCACGCCTGGCTCAGTGCTTCAGTGAGACAGTGAGAAGCATGCGTCTTCCACACCTTGGGCTGCTGTGGAATGCTACTCTGCATGGCACCCTCTTTTTCGATCCCCCAGCTTAGTTCCAGACTGTCATTTCAGACAGATTTGCTGATCAAGATCAACTGAACTAAGGCAAGTGACATGGACAGGACAGAGCAGACCTACTGTGAGGTGGGAAGAGGTCCTGCGGCTGGGAGCAGGAGGTCCTTTGTGGAGGGCTTTGGGTATGTAGCATATCGGAAACCAGGAACAAACAAACCAGGTGCAATATTCAAGGGAAAAGAAAGACACAGAAAAAGAAAGAATTCATAGTAAGGGAAGGCTAGATAAGGGAGGGAGGGAGAGATTTGATAGCACTCCCTGCCTTCCTATGAATGCTGGTTTTGTCCAATGCTGGAGCTGAAGGGTCAGCAGACTGGCTTTCTGGCTCTGAAGCCACCATCTCACCCTCCGCAGTGCTGCTGCTTTTCCACATCTGCCTCCTGCCCCTCCACAGAAAACTGTGTCTGTATTGGTCCCAGCAGGCCACAATTTCTCCTGCATCTGTCTGAGATTCATTAAAGAAAGGCAGGAGCAGTTGAAGGGGAAGTGGAAAGGGACAGGCTGGAGTGGAGAGGACACAGAGCAACCAGGCCAGCCACTTAGGGGTGGCTGTCCGCACGTGGTTTCGCCCTGTGGCCAAGGCTCAGAAGAGGCCAGGAGGGGTACTTGCATCTGGACATCATGAGCAAGGGAAAGGCAAAGTTTGACAGCCTGCTGCAGAAATGCATTAGCTCTCGAGGTGTTTTTAAAGTATAATTTGAATAAAATTAAAATTAAACAATTGAAGCAAGCATGTGCACAATACATGCAAATCTTAAAGGTAATCTTGAAGATATCCAAGCCAACCTAAGGGTGCATTTTGCCTTCTCCTCCTTCTTGTAATTGAAATGGGGAAAGTAACAATATTCTGAGTGTTTTCTTCTAGTTAGGGTACTGGTTTCTGCATTTCTTTTGTTCCAAAGAAGATGGTGGGGTTTTTTAGTGTGACTGTGAAGTTTTCTGCTATGTGTAACCTACATTTTAGTGGCAACAGCATATTCTCTTGCCACCATGGCAATTAATGTTGAATAAAATGTCAGGGAATGTTAGATAGCTAGTCTTCATGTTAGTGCCGGCCTCTATCCAGCCAGCAGCCACAGCCAGAAAGACAGTCCACTCTCATCCATTCCAGGGCAGGACAGGATAGGGGAAAAGAAGAGAGCCAGTGTGGTGTAGTGGTTAAGAGCATGGGACTGGGACTCAGACGACCTGGGTTCTAGTCCCCGCTCAGCCATGGAGCCAACTGGGTGACTTTGGGCCAGTCACAGACTCTCAGCCCAACCTACCTCACAGGGTTGCTGTTGTGGGGATAAGATGGAGGAGGAGATGTAAGCTGCCTTGAGCCCTTTGTCGGAAAAAGGCAGGATATAAATCACAATATAATAATAATAATAATAATAATAATAATAATGGTTGACCAGCTCCCCGTGTGAATGTGTGCAGGCTGAGATGGACTGAACAGCAATGCTTTTTTGACTTCCTGATAACCATCATCCAAAAGATGGAGGCATATGGATGGGACAAATGGGAAGCGATATTATGTTATGGAATGATTAGCATCTTTTCTAAGATTTGGTTCATGCTACTCTTTAGAATGGGGTACAGAACCCCAAACCCAAGATCTCAATCTGGTTCTACTGGGGTCTTCAGAAGGGCATACCTTTATCCCCTTCTCTCAACCCCTTTCCTCTGACAACCGATAATTTGATGGGTTTCTGGCTTTGGAGCATCCCCCACCCCCAGCACAAGATCCAAGGATCAGGATTTGTCCCTCAGAATTGAATTTGCCAGTTGAGAAGTCATGAAAAAAGTCTGGGACATTTGAATAAGGTGGAGACCATGGGCTGGTTCACAGGACACCACGGTGGGGGTTTTTTTTGCACATGATGGTCCAATGTATTGTCTAACCCTTGTCACGGTATTTTGGCATAGTGTGTTTGGTTTTCAGATATCACAATAAGAAGCAACAATCCATGTTCTATGGATTCCACATTTGGAGAGCCATCATTGCTCTGGTTGTCCAAACTGGCATCTTGGTTTCTATGGTCCTGAGATGCAGCTACAGAGTCTCCTGAAAAGAGTGGCAGCTGCAGGAGCTGACCAGCCAACTAGCATGAGATTGACTTTCAGGCACGGGGGATGAGAGAATCCATGCCAACAACAGGAGGACTAAGTGAGGAGGGTGAGACCCGGGCTGGCATAGAAACTACTTGATCGGGTGTCAGGCACATCTAGGCGAAAAACCACACTCCGTAGGAACCACCCAAGAGGGCTTGTCATGGAATGTGGACCCAGCCAATGCTTCTGACAGCCTTGTGTGAATATGACTGGATCGGTGTGGAAAAGGTGTTCAAAGGGTGGTTCATGGAGAGCCTGTGTTAACATAGGTGGGAAGGAGTGAGGTTGGCTTAGCTGCTACTTCTGTATGCATAGCATGCGTTTTCTTGATATTATTGTGAATTATACTTTGGCCGGTTTACATGTCCACATTTGACAATGTCACTGACACTCAGTTTAGTACGATGCTTATGAATGGTTTAATTGTTGATATATCTGTTAACTGACTGGTTGTTTAAATTAGGGGATTTATATATTTATTTAGGCATGGTTCCGTTGCTGTTGTGTCTGATAGAGCATTTCTGATACTGTCAAGCTTTTGGGCAGCATCCAACGTCAGGCCATGAACAGAAGGAGTTTCCATTTGCGGGAATGATTTGTGCGCTCGCAGAAGGAGCCTTTCTGTGACAGCAGCTCCCACTCTGTGAATGGCAGCTCCTTCCATTCAGGAAATGACAGCGCTGGACGCTGTCCAATGGCTGCTGCTCTCAGATGTTATCACCTAGTGACTGCTTCTGTATGTCATCCATCAAGAGGGGCCAAAAGCTGCTGCAACATGCTAGATATTGTCACACACAGACTGCTACTGAACCTGCCCACCACAAACATATATTTGTTTATTGATTTTTATTTGTACCCCACCATTCTATCAAAATATGGCACTCAAGCTGGTTTACACGCACAAATCAAATCGATTAAAGCAAGAGAACAATATGTTAGAATGAAATAAAAGCATAGTGATTATGCAAAAAAGGGAAGCAGATAACCTGACAGAAGCACTTACAAGCCAAAGGCCTTCTTGAATAAAACAGCCTAAGAAGGGCCACCCAAGAGGCTCTCTAATACTGCTGCTGAACACAAACCATCTACGACCTACTCCCATATTCAGAGAATGTTAGAACTTTTATCAGTGAAATATCACAAGAATGTCAGTTTCACCTTCAAAATGCAGCATTCCCACAAGCGAGACTGTCTTTTTTTTCTTCTCCAGCCCTACTGAGAGCCAGTGTGGTGTAGTGGTCAAGAGCAGAGGACGGGGACTCAGGGGACCTGGGTTCTGTCCCTGCTCAGCTGTGGAGCCAGCTGGGCGACTTTGGGCCATTCACAGACTCTCATCCCATCCTACCTCACAAGTTTGTTGTTGTGGGGTAGGACTCAGAGCAGCAGGAAGAAAATGTAAGCCAAAAAAAAAAAAAAAGGTGGGATATAAATCTAATAAATAAATGCTAATACTTTTCCTTTATAGCAAGCTCCCAACATGCTCTATAAGCTCAAGAAGTCTTTCCATATTCTGTCTTTTAGAAAACATAATTTAGTCTGTCTGAGGTTGATATTCCAGATTCAAATGGCTAGAGAATTTGCTTACCATCCAACTTAACTTTAGAGCAATCCTGCTAGGAAAGAAAACTTCAAGTCAACCAGCTCTGAATCACACAGTATGTCCTCACAGCTCTAAGGCTGCCATCCCATTGTCCCTGACAGTCCAGGAGCTATAGGAATTGTGGGGGCTCGCACTCTGACATGGTATCAGGCAAAGAGGGTGCCAGGAGAGATCGTGGCGATGTGGGATCCAAAGCCTTACAGTTCCCCTTACAAGGCCCCAGCCCAGGAATCAATGGTAGGGAAATTGTTAAATAAACAAGCGCAACAGAAAAATAAAAATAAAAGAACCCTCCACAGCCACCTTCCATCCTGCTGACATGATCCCAGCAGGGCAAAGGAAAAGGTGGCTCTTCTGCCTTGGAGCCTTCCTCTTCTGCCCCATAGGATTGCCTTGCACACCTGGCAACCTGTGCTTAGCACGAAGTCTCAGTGCACTCAAGGAGGCTTTCTTCTGGGTGCAAATGCTTTTAGGGTCCCCTGAAAGGGCTGCATCATATTAATAAGGCTCACTGAACATAGTAGGGCCTACCTCTGAGTGAAATGCATGGGATCAGGCCACGTGATGCTACTTGTGCACACCCTTACTTGGCTCTGTGTCCACACAAAGCAGGGGACGCAGAGGTGGCTGGTGGCCAAGCTGGTTCTGTAGGGCAGCAGGTTTGGGACTCTGGGCAGAACTGCAGGCACTGACTCGGGTTCCAGCCTACAGAGTGCAATTCTGGAGCCCCACACACCTGCAACTGGCGTAGCAACTGGCAGGAGTTTAGAGACAGATCAGAGGGGCTCTTCTGGGAGCTTCACATTTTCATTTATGGCATGTGGGTTCTAAAGGGTGAGTGGCTTTTCCTGCAATTCCTGATCTATTCTGGAAGGTGAGCATCTGGGCAGTGAAGAGTTGACGGTGGTGCCTCCAGTGACAGTGGGGCAATGAGTCCACTTTGGGTTCTCGTCTGATTGCAAAGAGCTCTCCATAGTGCTGAACCACAACCTGGTGAAACCGTTTCAGCACCACGGACAGCTCTTTTAAAGTTCAGACAAGCTTGAACTGGGTACATTACTGTACTGATATTGGTGCAATCAGGAAAGAGCTGGTTGGGAGAGGCTTTCTGGAAGGATTGATCATGACGTTTCTTAATGAATATGCATGGAGTTGAGCTCTAACAATCTCTTTCAGGCATTTCCAGGTGGAGATTACAAGACACATCATGATGGCATTAATTCCTATGTTAACTGTGACTAGTGCATTGATTTGTGGGGTCTCCAGACAAAGACAATAATTTAATTTTCCAGGAACAAATATAAGCTAGAAATTCATATGCCTACAACTTCAGTATCCTGGAAACAAAAAAATGGTCTACTGTCATTGAAGATAAATTGTAAATGTCTACCTCAAAAAGAATGTCAGGAAAATCAGTTCCTTAGAAGGCAACATTTCTTTTAATATTTTCTCTAGTTACCCAGCAGCCACTATCCTTGTATTGGGATATGAAACGAATTAAAGAAAAGATAGGAAAACAAAAGCAATATTTTTATTTATTTATTTAAAACTTCTGTAGACCATCCCATTGATGAAGTCTCAGGATGGTTTAACAATTCAAAATGTAAAAACAAACAAACAAAAAACAAAAAAAACCCTTCAGCTGCATGAAGTTTTCTTATTGCTGTTTCTTATTGCCGAAAAGATACCATATTTTCAAATGAGCTTGGTTAGCTGAAATTAAGTCTTTGGTTTCTTAATAATTATGTTAAAATCTCCTCAGAAACTGACTTTGCAAAAATGATCAGGAAAGCAGCAAGTTTAATATTCACTTCTTTTCTGAGCTGATTAGTTAAAAGTCTTTTTAATGATTAGCCTTCAGTGTGCATCATTACAGAATGAAATACATCATGCGTAATGGCTGCATTGATTTTTCACCAAATGATAGTCCTGTAATGATGCAAGAAATAATACTTTCCTAAAATAAAATGGGTCATTTTGGATGGTTTCTAAGCTATATTAAAATCCTTGTAAAATTGACTTTCCCAGGGTTTTAGCTAAGATAAAAAAGAAGGGGAGGAGGAAGGAAGGGGGGGGGGAGGAGAGAGAGGGAGACAGAGACAGAGAGACAGAGAGAGAATGTTATTAATAATGTAAAGTGTAGGCCAAACAATCATGCCCACTTGCATTTGTGGCATTCATCTGCATTAAGGAACAGATTTCAGCTCAACAGACTTTTAACACATTTCTACCCTGCTAGACAAAAGTGTGGTGATGGGCATGGATTCTGGCTTCTGCCAAATTGTTCAACACAGTTGCACTAATTTGGAATTGAGAACCATATATCCGTAGTGTGATTTGCATGAACTGAGGCTGATCCCTTCAATTTGAGTTTTTATTCTTCTTGTTGTGGCACGTAACACAAGAACGACAGACGCACCCTTCTCTCACTGCATATGTATGCATTCTAATTACATTCTCTGACAGTCAGTTTCAGATTTGTGCAAAATTCAGATCCCTGCTCCACAATTTGAGAAAATTGGCACAAATTTTGCTGTGTGCATGAACTGTGGCATGGCAGCCCAAATTTTGTACAAGCTTCCATGAGCTTTTTCTTTTCTTTTTAACTTACTGAAAATGCAGCCCATTTTAACAATGGAAGTCAGTGTGCCGGCTTAACTCACCTCAGCTTGGGTAAGCACCAGCACAGGGTTGATGGAGTGGAATCTCCAAGACAGAGTCAAGAGAACTCATCAGATCTTCACCCCCTATCTGATTCCTCACACACCCCAATTTTCTTTCACCCTGTATTCTTTAGGAATGACTTTCTGAAGAGGAGAGCCTCCTGCATCTATGCAGGCTGACCACATGATTAAGACCACTGGAAAATCAGGATCAGCCTTGAAAAGGGCTGGTCACAGTACTGAAATAATCTCATCTTGGTTTTGTGCATCTAATTCCCTAGTTACTGTATTGCCTGAGCCAAATGATGGGAAAGCCTTGCTTGTTTTGAAAAAAATGGGATGATTGATTGGTGACCATGAACTTCTTTCTGCATCTAAGTTCCCCATGTAGCTGCTTGCCTGATCTGTATGTATAACCAGATATGTTGTGTCTGTCTGTGTGTGAACTAGATGTTGACTTCCAAATATTTTAGGCCTCCAAATCATCCCAGCAGCGTTGCTCAGACTGTTCCTAGGATTAATGTCTGAGATGATTAAGGTGCTTTGACCTTCCCTCCTGCCTATGCCAAAGAAGTCTGGAACTATTACTTCTAGAAATCAGGTGTCACCCAGGAAAGCAAAGCACTTGCTGTCTCTCAAACTGTACAGCCTGGTTTAATTGTGCACACAGCACACACACACACACACCCTGCCCCAGGGAAGGGCCTCAACCACCATCTCAGTTTTCCGAAAGTTCCTTATTTTGCACCTGTCCTGCTTCTGTTTCGCTCCAGTGAATCTCACAAGCTTTGGGCCAGGGAAACATAGATTTGAGGGCGGGGGGAGCCTATAAATAAGCTCAACAGTTTGTCCTCATGTGTTGCCTAGGCCAGTGGCCCCGTTCCCCAGATCTTCAGGTTCTAGTAAATTCTACTCCTCATACCAGGACTCTGCAGAGAGGAGTGGCTTGCTGAGAAAAGCTCTGGATGTCTGAAGCAAGCCAGTGATTAAGGGAAAGAGCCAGCCTGGGACACTACCTAATGTGATTTGGAAGAACACTCCTTTTCAATTACACTTAGACCTCACTGGTCCTGTGATTCCCCTTTCCATTAGTCCCAGACACATGCATCACTTTTAACAAAGGAGGCGCAGCTTCTCTAGACTGATGTTAAGAACAAAGTAGAAGCTCAGGAAAAATGTTGCCAGCTGAGCCAAGGGAAAAATCAATTGGCTAGAGGATTTGGATGCAGGTCAGCACTAAATCAATCCACGTGCTCCATGCTGCGCTGCAGGTTCATTCAGCACTTGATGCCTGCTGCTTCTGGCATGCGCTGTCCCATGGAAGGCTCTGTAGCTGTCTGTCTGCTACCAGAACCACTGCAGGCAACTGGATGCTCTGCATGACATTGATCCCACTATTTCTAGTGTAAGAAGTAGTTTGCAAGATTTTCTGAGCTTTGTGCCACATCAAACCTTTGGTTACCAAAATGCAACTAAGTCCCTTGACAGGTTTGTCACGAAAATGCTGTGGGAAGGTGAGAAACAGGTGTGTGCTAAATATTGCTGGAATCAATCCTGATAAAGGGTGGTATAAAAATATTGCAAATAAATAGACATTATTTTCATGGACTTCCCAGAAGAAAGCAGTTGCATACACAGCCGGGGATGATGGTTCGTATTTTCACTAGCCACACTGTTCATTCTCCTGACTAGGCAAATCACGTTCAAGCTCTCCTATAAGAAGGTCACAGTGATGGCTTCATTCCAGTTTAGGAGCTTCTCAGCTAATGCATCAGATCTGTGGACAACTGAAGAAGGTTCTGCATTGCTGGCTCAGAGGGTCACTGTCCATGGCATTGCTGAACCCCACAATTTACAATAGTGGATCTTCAAAAACACACCTGAGGGGCTTTGTCGCCTAAAAAGAAAGCAACATCATACCCACCCATCGCTCAGGGTGCTTTTCTTGACAAAAACACAAAGCATTGGTTGTCAAGTAATATTGGTTAGGAATTGTGCAACACATGCACACATACAGAAAACCTACAAGAGCAGAATAAAATAGCTCCCATGAATCATTTTTAAAAGTAAACAAGAGCATTAAGAATTAAGTAAAAGCAAGGTGCATGGGTTTGCCTGAGAAGAAAGTTAGCATTGCTATTTTTGTTTCATATCTATCTAATATTAGTGCACAACATGGAAAAGATGACAAATGATATAGCTCATTAGAAAATCATCAACAGCGGCCTATAGCAAATCTGCTAAGACCCTTGAAAAGAGGAAGTGTAACAATAGTTATTAAGCATTGCCTTAGCAACAATTTTATACACTCCTTTGGTTCAGACTGAACAGATGAACCCCTCTGAGATGCTTTATCTAAGTTTGAGATCTTGATGGTATGCTGTCTCCTTACATGTTGAGCAATAGATTGCTTGCAAAACCAGCTCTTCCCAAAGGGCTTTAAGAACGAGTATCAGCCAATTTGGCGCTTGATTTCCGTAATTGCTGCCTAGGCAGTGGTCTCCCTAAGTACAGAAACTCTTCTAGATGATGCCAAGAGGAGGACAGTATCCACACCGGTTTTGAGGGTGCAGAACCACATCTTGCTCCTTCATGGGGACAAGAAAAACAACTTCTGAGCTGAAATCCCCCCCCCCCCCCCAATTTGGAAAAACTTTCTCCCCTCACTAAAAACCCTCCTGCAGCCTTTGGGCAGGAGGCAAAGAGGGGCAACAAGATTTACTATTTTGAATAGCACTGCATTGAATTTTTGGATCTGTTTATTACTGGACATTCATTGTGGGGAAGCAGGAGAAGAAACTGCATCTGAACATTGCAGAAAGGGGTGAGAATTTCAACGGAGTTGGAGTGCTTACTTTACTGTAAGCAGAGGCATGTATGTGGGTGTGCGCGACTCTTTAACTCTTTTGTCCTGTTTTGCCCTTGCAGCCTCTCCAGCTGCTTCAGCTTCTTGAAAATCTCTCTAGAAGACTTAGCCAGGACCTGTTTGTCTTTAGCGCTTTCCAAGTGTCCTCTGAATGCCCAAAAGCTGAAGGGGCACGGGGAATGACTTCTTGTTGATCTTGTTAAAAAGTACAACAAAAGCAACCCCCAAATTGCCTCTCTCAGCTTTCAGACAGTCAGCAGGACGTGGCACTCGAAGGCCTCAAGGTAGCATGCCTTGCTAAGTGCTCTGGAGGACTTTTCCATAAGCTCAAACAGGCTGCAAGGACAAAAGGGTAAAAGAGGCTGTATGTGCCACACGCCTCTCTCAGCCACTTCCTTACAGTAGGAGAAGCACAGATGCCCTGAAACCTGAGAGATTTCTCCAAAATTGCCAACAACCCCTGGAGCTCAGGGAGCCAGCCCCAAATGGAGGCCTCACACATTCCTTTTGTTTAGTGTATCTAGAAATTTTCTTTCTTTGTCTGAACATGCTTCACTCACTCATGGTGGGTGCTTTCTATAATGGATAATTGTAACAAGGGTGGTTGGAAGGATCATCATTCATGAATGCATGTCTTTCTCTGCCTTCAAAATTTGGGGAATTCCCCATGATCATCAAAAGAGAAAATGTAGTAATCCAATTACCTCAAACTTAGCATGCTCCCACAGAGCTAAAACATGCCATAGAAGGCATAAGTGGATATATGTGTTTATGCAAGTGCAGATGGGTGGTCCACGGCAATGAATGCAAGTGGTACAGGGATCTGTCTATCAAAAATGCATGTGTCGTGCTTCTTGGTTGGCTTTCTGTGATACTTTATTCTTTCTGGATAAACAGGCAGGTGAGATTGAACAATGAGACTGTGAAAACAAATTATGCACTAATAAACGCGTTTTTAGAAATGCAGTTGGAAGTAGTATTTTTTCCAATTAGAGTTGCTAGAAATGGGAGTTTTGGAAGCCTAACATAGATTTTTATTCTTCACACATTTCCTAAATGTTACTTAGATTTTATTTCTAAATATTGGTTTTCCAGATATGATTCTTTGATTAACACAGCAAGATATTCCTGCAAAAGTTTTCTTGCAATGGAGACTTAGACAGAGTAATGTTGGATAGTTCAACCCCAAAATCTAAAATCCTTGAGTGGGAATACATGAAATACAGGGAAATCCTGAGAAATCTTTAAATGAGCAAACTGTGTTGGATAAGTCATAATATATGTACCTACCCAAAGGGAAAGCACTAATTCTTATCTAATCCTTTTTCCTAGATGCAGCTTTAGGCCATTCAGGTCATCAAAAAAGCTAAAGGAAGAAATTCAGCTGACAAAAGAAGTACCTTTCCCAGCTTAGTCTAACCTGAAGAGCAAGATTCCCTGCTGGATTTCAAGCCTTTTCTGTCACGTACTAGACTTTCAAGTTCGATACCTGAGTCCTTTGCTCCATGAACTTACAGAAACTCAGTGCAGGGAACAACCACAAGGAGTGGTGAGAAAAGTTATTGAGAGGCAAATACAATTCAAGTATACTGCTAAATGGGAGCAGTTTGGAGAATTAGCTTTTGCCTTCATTTAATAATTGTGCAATTGTGCACCTACAATTGTGCAATATGTGAAGATCCTGTTGTCATTAGAACTGTGGACCAGCCTTCTCCTATTTGATGCTATCCAGATGTTTTTGCAGGGGTGCCAAAGAAGAGCACTTGTGTTGGGGAAGGCTACGGGAGGCCTCATTTCCCAAAGCCTCTTCCCAACTGGCCCTTGTAAGATCTGAGCATAACGGCAATTTCATACGAAGGCTCTTCGGGAATGACAAAGACTAGCAAGATCAGCACAGTGGCCTGGCAAGAATGCCCCATGCGACTGTGGCACTAAAGCCCCACACTCTCTGGTCTCAGTTGTACGAGGCCCTCCCCTCCTGCTTCTTATTTGGTGCTGGAGTTGTGAAGGGGGGCAGCATGGGAAAGCCAAGAAGGTCACATGTCACTTTAATCTGTAAGTATGGGAGACATCCACGAGTGGCCTGGATTGCTTAGCATCCAGCCTGACCCTAGCCATGTTAATTTGGATGTAATCCCCTCTGAGTTCAGCCATGCTCACTCCAAGCAAATGTTTACTGAATTACAGCTTTGGTTTACTGCAATTTAACAAGACGAAGGTTGTGAAGAGTTGGGAGTCTGAGTTCCTCCGAATTTCCTTGGGATTATCGAATCATCATCATTATTTCCATACCACTCAATAGCCAGAGCTCTCAGGCAGTTCATCATTATTACTGTTATTATTACTTTATCCAACTAGCATAAGTACTCAAAGTAGTATATAATTAAATATCATAAACTATACAGAACCCATTAAAGCAATAAAATATTGAAATTTCTAGACAGCAAATTAAAATGATATTCAGCAGCCAGAACCTTTAAAACAGGGAGTCAGCAATAATCAGGAAAGCCTTGTGAAAATAAAAATAATTTAAGCTGCTAACAAAAAAGAAGTATAAAAAGGAGGCTGGCTGGGGTTCACTGAGCAAAGAACTCAAAGGGGATGATGACATTACTGAGAAAAATCCGCCCAAAGCCCTCCACTGTGCAGATGTTACCACTGCATACAATGGGACACGAGGCACCCTTTTTTGATCTCAGGATGTCCAAAAGTACACATGCTACTCCTGAAGGTACCCTCAGTCCAGACCAGTGGGGTATTCAAGATCAACACCAGTATTTAAGCCTGGGAAGCAAATCAGAAGAGGGACTAAATAGGTAAGTGCTGAAGTGATATTGGGAAGAGACCTGTTCTAGATCGTCAGCAAGTATAGACTGATAGAAAACATATTGCAGTGGTCTAACGAGAATTTCCTGTTGGATGTATGGCATGATGATGTTCTAGAAAAGAGGAAACTCCGTCAACCACAACCCACTCAGGGAGTCTTCTGGCTAATGCAATGGGATAAAATCCATCCAACCAACAAATAAATACATAAACTGAAGCTGGTAGGGATTGCTCCTGGTGGCCAGTGCTGGCATATAGAAACCTGGCAGCCATACAATATACCATATTCATCAGGGAAGATTTGCAGACCCACCAGAAACTAGCAACATTGCCATCCTCACATCCTTTGAATTGTAAGCTATCAGGTTGCTTCCCCCTGTCATATGGCAGGACCAGCCATATCAGCGTCCATGGAGCTGGTGAAGAACACCAGACTGAGCCAGGCACTCTGGAGACCAACAGAGAAAACGCCACAGTGGTCATCAATGTGGATTAACCCGGATATGGAGAAGATGGACTCAACATGGGTATTCCAGTCCCCACAAGCAATAACCCAGAAACCCATCAACATGCCTGTGACCACATCCGTGAATTCAGTCTGTGGAGCAGTGAAGTGGCATGGCTGGTACACAAGCAGAATCCCAGGTTTTCTTCTAGTTGTATTTCCCATGCCTCAGAACATCCACTGCTCTTTCGCTAGCTCTTGGCAACACAGAATAGAGCAGTGTCTTCATCCATGATAAAGTTATGGGTGGGAGCTGGTTTATTTGACATTAGCTCGGTATTCATAAACACCAATCTCACAGGGTAGAAAAACAGCTGTTTCCACTTCCTGCATTTGTCAGCTAGGACCCTGAAAATGAGTAACAGCCTGAGATTGGCTCCAGCTACATCTCCACTTTAGTGGATCCACTGTCATACCTCTGCCTCTTCATTGCCATACCTATTGTGGCTACCACTCTGGGGCCCACCTGTAATGTTGCAAAATGCGTACTCCAACCTCTCACTCAGCAAATATAAGAGTTCAGAAAACTAACAAACCTTGACAACCTAGAACAAACTCATGGTCTTAAAATGTGATGGATATCTAAATAAATGTTCTTTATTCACTCATCTATTCTCTGCTTTGGCTTGTATACGTCACTTTGTGCTGATTGTGGTAAGGTTGGGTTGCTGGACTAGAGGGCCTCCAACTCCATTATGCTACGAATGTGGGAGTCAGTCAAGCAGGTGCATGATTTTTTAAAAATAAAACACTGCAGTCAGATGCGAAGTTTATGTGCAAAGGATCAGAGATTGTGCCGGCCTCATCAAAGTACGTATACAAATATTGATTCACTGACTTCAGTGCAACTACGTATGTTAGAGTAAGCAAATTCACAGGGCACCTCTGCTTTACAGCAGTACTTTTCCAAGTAATTGACAGGAACTGAAGCCACCCTACTGGGGAATAACGAACTGGAACCCTGAGAGGATTTTACCATACGGCTTTCCTAAAAGTATGTTCATTTTCTCTCACTTGTTCCAGCAACTTTCCCAATACTATGTCCTGTGCAATAAATACTAGGTGGTTAGTGAATATTAGAATTAGTCACTAATGAGAATTACGCAGAGAATCATGCAATTTAAGAAGTTACAATTAAGATAATTTAAATACAATGCTGTTAATCCTCTTTCTGTTCAATTCTGTTGAATGACGTGGTCTCTGCTAAGCCAACAAACAGAAATACCTCTGATCAAAGCAAGTAGATTTGTGTAAGGGGATGTCTCCCAAGTTTAAAAGGGAGAGAACAGCTTAGATGATTGATGTTAGTAACATTGCTGCTTTAGGCATGATGAGACACAGATATTGCTTCCTGGTAGAGAAAAAATAATAATCTATTTAAATAATTTTAAATAATGTGTGTGTCATCATTTTAATATGAAATGTGGGAAAACCTGAACATTGAGGTTTTGGTCTTAAAGGGATCTGCCAAGCTAGTGTTGGCAGCATGCTTAATGATCAGCTGCAGCTTACGAAGTATCTTTACGTTGGTCTAGGGAAAAAAATCACCCATCTGATTGGACTGTGTATCTGTCTGCGCAATCAGCATTGGGAAAGTTCAGTGGCTCTACAAGGAGGATGCATCTATCAATAGCTCTGTCATACGACCACTGGGAAAAGGAACTAGGTGCCTTTGTTATGCTGCAGAATTATCAACTTGGGAAACCTTATTTTACTTCAGAATTATTAGATTTGGTCATTGTAATTCCATAGGCAGGAATACAGATGGACTCCTCATGCTTCTTCATCCACTTTTGAACAAGTGCACCTTCTCCATGTCTGTAGTGCTTGAGACCCTTCTTCCAAACACCAAATAACTAATAAAGTCTATCAGGGATTCCTGTAGCCCACGTGTCCTTTCTCCTGTAGTGGAGCCATGCAACTCCTGCAACAGTACATGGTACTGTATATTCGTTGGTGGCTATTGACAGACTTCACAGAGCTTATAACTATGAGGATATATACCCTAAATAACCTGCACCCCAAACATTTCCTTTTCCTGTGAACATATCAGGGTCTATGTTGAATGATCAGAAGAGGAAGTTCTCATACTTTGTATAAAGGGAGCAAAACAAATGGTATATTATGAAACTATTTTCCAGGATGTACTTCTTCAGACTAGACATGGATGATCTCTTGAAAGAAACCCTTACACATATTCAGGTTCTCTGTATGTAGAAAAATGAAGACTACAAGGATTAGTGAGTATTCAATCATTTGTTCTGGTCATGGCATGCATGGGTACAAAATGAACTGTTTCTTTACTGTGGGCCTGAGCCTAAAGACAGGGCAAGTTTCCATCCCCTGAACACACGTGGTAAGGTGCAAATCCAGTTGAACAGTGAGACCTATTTCTGAGTAAATATGATTGAATTGCTCATTAAACATGTAAAGATGGATTATTGGACTGGTAGTATAACATTTATTCTGGTCCTTTTCTACAGATGGGAGAAGTAGGAATGTTAGATTGCTAAAAATTCTCTAAATTTCACTTCAAAGATTGGTTTACCTTGCTCCCATTCTTCTTTGGGACCTGTTTTTATTTTCTCTAGCTTTGTTCACTCAAATAGGAAATGTGTGCAATTCAATCTGGCACCCTTTTCTCTCTCTCTCTCACACACACACACACACCAGCATGAAAATTAGTTTTTTTAATGCATTTTTAAAGTGAATTTTAATACAAATGCAGGTTTGGGGAGCTGCAAACATTTTCTGAGAACATGCACTCTCATTCACTTTCATGTCTGAAAATGGGGCATTTATGAGTGATTCGCAAACGGAAATGAAATCTCATATACACTTATTCAGGACAATAAGCAGGGAAAAAAATAAAGGGCAGAAGCAGGCTAAGTTGCAATCAGAGAAATCAGAATACCAGTGAAATGACAGAGTAGGGTACTTTAACATTTAAAAATATTACTGGAGGCTCAGGGTAATCACATTTCATCCAGGATGTGCTAAATACATTTAGCCCAGAGTGATCTTGGCCATAGACATGTATTGTGAATGCTTCATTGGAATGTCCCTTTGACCTTGTGAGAACTAGTACAATGTTACCTTGACTCACAAACTTAATCCGTTCCAGGACTCTGGTTGTGACTCAAATTGGTTGTGAGCCAAGTCAAATTTCCCCATAAGGGTCAATGTAAATAAGGTTAATCTGTTCTGCAACTATTTTTTTTACTCACAAAAATTTGAAGCAAAGTGACAAAGAACAACAAAGATCAGGGCCATCTCCCCTCCCCGCAGTGATCGTGCGGGGGGTGGGGGGAGACGGGCATGATCGTGGACATGCTGGGGGCGGGGGACAGGCATGATCACGGGCGCGCTCAGGGGAGAGACAGGTGCTGGCGTGTGGGGGGGGGGAGGTGGGCACGCTCAGGCAGGGAACATGGGTGCAATCATGGCCATCTCTCCCGCTCAGCACAATCGCAATTGTGTCTGTGCAGGGAAGGAGGGCATGCTCACGATCATCACCCAATGCAGAGTTTATGACTTACACCAAATTTTTATGAAATTTCTGTTTGGGACCCGATTTGGTTGTGAACTGAGGTGTTTGTGAGCTGAGGTACCACTGTATTTCTGACATTGTAATGAAGAGTTAATCAAGCCAAGGAAGGGTTAGCACTTGGTTCAGAAGCCTGGCTGCTTCAGCCAGGGCTGATTCGAGAAAAGTGAGGCGCCAAGGCCGCAGGAGGGCTTGGTAGTGCCTGGAACGCAAAAAGCCCAGAGATGCTGCAAATTACTCCCAAGGGCGGGAGAATTCGCACTCCCCACCAAGGTGGGAGATCTCAGGGCTAAGGGGTAATGGCAGGAGATGCCACCCCCTGACTCATTTGCTTGATCTTCCAGGGGTAAAAGCTGGGGGCCTGAACAGATCGGGGTTCCTCTCCCAGGAGAGGTTTCCTGTTGGCCTCAGTAATCTTGGGGGAACCAAGACTGTGTGGATCTAGTTAAAGTACTGTTCTCCAATTCTCTTTTCCCTTATCTACCCTCTTTGGGGGGGGGGGTTGTATGCTATAGTGTTTTAAGACCCTCCACCCCACTGTGTTAAACTTGTCTTTTAATAAACAAGTTTTCTCTTGTGTTTGGGTTGTTGTGTGCTGAATCCAGTGTCTGATCTTGGAGTTTGGGTACCAAGGAGCACAGAGCTGGGAGTTGTGCCCTGTGGGCCATGGGAGATAGGACTCCGGGGCAGCTGATCATTACAGACATCACAAACAGATTATTCATTTTATGATGGAAAATGCTGGGCCATCCCAAGGTATTTTCACAGTCTAGCCAAGGTTACAATTTTGGCACACTCCCATGTCAATGCTATAGGTTCTTGAACAGCAAAAAATTACTCTTACTCTTAGGTATGAGATCATAGCCTAAATATATTTACAGGAAATTGGCCATTTCCTGGGTTACCTGAAAAGATGACTTGACAGCACATAACAGCAAACAATTGGCAGTATCTCTGTACTAAATGGAAATGTAACATGGCAACCCGATACAGAAATAAGCCTCATTAAGTTGAGCTTCAACTTAGTTGTAGATAATTGTGTGTCTAAAGTATGAAAGCTTGTGTGGCCTAGTGGTTAAGAGCAGGACTGGGACTCAGGAAATCTGGGTTTTGGTCCCTGCTCAGCCATGGAGCCAACTGGATGACTCTGAGCCAGTCACAGACTCTCGGCCAGGCCTACCTTACAGGGTTCTTGTTATGAGGATAAGATTGAGAGCAGCAGGAGAAGAATGATGCAAACCACCTTGAATTCTTCAAAGAATAAAAAGGTGGGATATAAATCTAATAATAAATAAAATTTTAGGATAGGTTCACTGCAGACCTGGTCACATTTACTTGAAAGTAAAAATCATTGAAATACATGCAACCAGCTTTCTAAATAAACCTGCTTAAATTTAACGTGGTTCTTAGGCCAGGTTAAATTGGGAAGTATCCACCCACATTCCTGACTCCTGAAATTGTTTCTTCCTCCTTCCTTGTGGCATTTAGAACCCATCTCCCACATTTCAGCAAGTGGATTTTGCCCCTCGAGACCACCTGAGTGTCAGGCTGACCAAACACACATGCTGCCTTAGCATGGTTTATTTCACTATTAAGTCTATTTTGTTTATTATATTTCTGTCCCATGTTTTGTTGTGAGAGACCCAAGGCAACGCAAATAATCCTGCTGCTGCTGCTCTCCCTCCCTTCCCCCCCCCCTCACCATGTTATGCTCACACCAATCCTGTGAGGTAGGTTAGGCTGAGAGTCAGTGACTGGCTCAAAGTTCCCCGAGGAATTTCATGGAGAAGTGGTGACTTGAACCTAGTCTCAGTCCAGCACTCTGACAGCTACCCCCAGGGCTTTTTTTGTCATAGAGCACACCGGAATGGCGTTCTGGCACCTTTTTTTGACGGATTTTTCCAACGGATTTTTCCAAGTGATTTTGAATCGCCCTGTCGGGCGTAGCAGGTCGGTGGCAAAAATAATTAAAATAGTGCATGCGTGCTGCTTGTGTGTCTGTGCTGATTGTGAGGGCGCTGCTCGGCTTGGGATGCTGCTCGGCTTGGGATCGGTCATGTGGTCGCGCGGTGAGTGCTTACTGCCGGCAGCGGCCATTATGTTTATGTGTGTGTAGAGTGACTGGCTACGTGCAAAAGGTAAATAAGTTCTTTATTTTAAAAAAAGTTGGTGAATTGAAAATATTTTTTTAATTTTTAGTGTAAAAGTGTGACCTCAAATTTAAAAATGAAAAAAAATACTAATTACTTCTCAACCACCGGTCCTGCTAATAAAAGGTTACCCTAAAAAACTCCTAAATAAAAGATTAACAAGATGTGAGTTCTGGCACTTTTTTTTTTTTTACAAAAAAAGCACTGGCTACCCCACACTGACTTTCAGTTTCCCATGCTAAGCTGAGATATGTCTATTTAAATTATGTGAAGTATTTCTAAGTGTGCATCTATGCACACACAAATTAGAATGGGCAACTTTAGTGCAAACACGTTTCCTTTCCACTTCTTGCAGCCGCTGTGCATGTAACCATCCAACTGCAATATGGCTTAATAGGTACCTACCCAAAACTTCGCCTCCTATAACAGTTTTAAAAGCTCTGGTCCTTTATATGTGAACATGCCTGGATTATGCATGTCCTGAAGACATGTACTCAGTGGACAGGTCTGCCATCATAGCAGCCTGGCCTACATGCATATTGATGGTTCTTGGGCGACAGATTGAAGTAGGAACTGAAAATACCGATATTAAGTCTGTGTAGAATTTGCTCTCAATGAGAAAAGTAAGCTTAAATATAGAATTCCAAAAATGGCAACTTTCCCTAGGATGGCTAAAGGTTGAAAGGGGCACGAAGTCATGTTACAAGCTGGTGAGGAAATTTGTTAAAAATAAAATTGGCAATGTATTAGGAAGTACCTATAAATAGGCTCATTCTGTTTATGAAGTCTTCCCAGCTCAATTCCTGCTTGTCTGGCCAACTACCTGATCTGTAAATCAACCATGCACCATGTTAAACTCATTTCTTCAGTTAAATAGTTTCATTACTTGAATAGCCATATTACTCTGACAATGAGGCAGGTATGGGGTCCTGACAGCCCAGCAGCTATCCTTGCAAACCGCAAGGTACAAAGGAAGTTTCAGCCCCTGTGCAACTGCAGGAACCTGGCATCCTGGCCTGCCCTGCCCTGCCCTAAAATTTGGCTTAGATCTTCCATTATGACCATCCATCCACCTGTAGTGCTAGCCCCACACCACTCCAACCTGGGCGGCTTCCTTTTATTATCCTACAATGACCTGGATTTAATGTTGTTCCAAGCCTTTGTTGAAAATTAAAATTGTGCCCCTGCCACCACCTAATTCTCTTGCTTGTCATGATTGTCAGATAAATCCACCATGGACTACCACTAAAGGGGGAGGCCCAGCAAATCTAAAATCTAATCAATAAAATAGCAAAGTCTGCGGATTTGGCTTGTGTTCACAAAAGGTGAGTTTGCCTCCATTTGCAACCCTGAACACAAGTGCCAGCAGGAGAATGTCTTCTCCAGAAATGCCTGCAAATTCTCAAATGCATGCAAGGGCCTAAAAATTGCAGATTTCAGAGAAGAAACTGTTCCAAATTACCATTACTCATCCACGATTGATACAGTCCAATATAAAACACTATTGTAGATCACCTAATGAATGCAGCCAGGTGTCCCATACACAAATGCAATTTCATGCAGTTACAGCTAGCTAATAGCTAGTCAGAGCATATTTGAGAATCCAGAGAAGGCCTCTTCGGGCATTCAGATCCCTGTAAGCTCTAGGCGAAAGCACAGGAGCAAACAGGCTAGTTCTGCCTCTTCCGTCACTATTACTTTTGTCATCTATACAAAGAGTGGACTTTGTGCAGAGGAGAGCTTGATCTACCTATGGAGGCCTTCTACTTTACCAGACTGTTTTCCCTAGAACCTTGATTTTCCAGCACTTCCTGTGTCAGTGTGATGTTTACTGATTATTGTAATTCTAGGCCAGCCTGGTGTCCTCCAAATGGGTTGCCACTGAAAGAGGCTATTGTGGGGATGTGGTCTCAATATATTTGAGGGGTGCCAAGTTGAAGAAGGCTAGTGTAAAACTGGGCCTGGTTTTCTCAACTGGGCAGGAAGATGGTGTTCTGGTGGCCAGAGGGATCTCTTTACCCCTTTTCTGGGTCAAATCACTTCCTCTTGAGGTTTGAATTCTCAGCCCCTTCTCCCCTCTGTGTACATGGGGCTTCCCTTGAAAACAGTCCGGACTCTCCAAATGATCTAGAACTAGATTTGATGAGAACTAGTTCTTATGAACATATTACACCTCTCCTTTGTCAGCGGCACTGACTGCCTGTTCCAGTCCGGGCTGAATTCAAGGTCTTTACTATGACATGTAAAGACCTAAATGGCTTGACCTAGGACATTAGCTTAGGGAGCGCCTTACTCCACATATTCCTGCCCATCATTAAAGGTAATCAGTGGCAGCCCTCCTATGAGTTCCTCCCCATAAGGAGGCTGCAAGGAGGAGGGCCTTTTCTGTGCTGGCACCCCGTGTGGAATGCGTTACCTTCAGAGAAGCGTCAGCTGCCTACTCTGCTGAGTTTTAGGCTCCAGACAGAAACTTTTCTACTCCGAGACACCTAGGGCATTACTTAGATTATTTTTACATCAGTTTGTACCAACTTTAATTTATTAACTTGACTCTTATTGTTGTTGATTATTCATATGCTATTTTATCTTCTGTATTTTAATTTCATTATTTTATTAAGTTGTCTACTGGTAATTTTTTTGTAATGGCTACCCAGAAAGTGTGATGCTAATGGGTGGCTTTTAAGGAAATTTAATAAATAAATAAATGAAATACAACTTTGACTTCAGAGACATATGAGATGCCCTGTAATAGTTAGGCAAAGGTACAGAACTGCACTCAGGATCAGTGTGTGTGCACGTGTGTGAGTGTGCAAGTGGGCATGTACATGTCAATGCATGTCTGGCTATCTAATAAAAGTTCATCGCTATTACATACTGTCATGTCATCTCCAAATTATGGAGACCCTATGAATGAGTGCCTTCCAAAATGTTTTTTTTTCCTTTAAAGCCTGTTCTTGTAAACTCAAGGCTATAGCTTCCTTTATGTAATTGCTCCATCTTATACTAGGCCTTTCCATTTCCCTTTCCTCCCCCTTCCCCTTCTCCTCACTTTCCCAAGCATTGTTTAATTTAATAAAAGCCTAACTGCTGTTATTTTGCAGACCTAGTTTCTTCCTTTTTCATGCTCCTCAAAACCTTTCATAGACAGCATTTCTATGTATTCAAACACCTGATTATCTTAATTCTATGTTTGGGATGTTTGAAATATAATAATATTAAAATATGAGGCTGCAGCAATCTCTTAAATGCTAAATATAAATCTGCAGCTAATGTTTGCTTTATAGAATTCCTTCTATATCATTAGTATTTGCATAGTGTTTTGTGAATTATTCAAAGTTTGCCATGTAGTAAGCAATTTTATGGAATATAGTAAGCACAGCCTGCAATTTTCAAGCATAAATACTTTTGGGATGCCACTTGGAAGCAGTAATTTTACAGAATAAAAGTATGCATGCTCAGACTGCATTTCTCAAGTGAAAATACATTGGAGCTGTCTGTCTCAATCTGAGGATTTTTAAAGATTGTGAATTGAATGCCTGATTACTCTCTTGTAGTATTTCAGGTCTGTTCTGGGGAGGGAAAATAATTGCTATTTTCTATTTTCTACCAGATCACCTTTTAGGTTAGGTAACATGGGGCGTGGTTTAAAGCAGAAGTAGTTATTGCAAGAAGGCTTGATTGGTTGGTTGATCAGTGCCTTTCATCTTTTAATAATTTACTCCAGTTTTATATTCCTTGCCCAGCTGCTGCAATCTTTCCCAACTGGTCATAGAAGGCCACCCATCTGTATCATGGGCTGCTTTTATCCAGATGGATGGTTATTGGAAGGAAGGGCTTGTGGAGGAAGGCCTTCTCCTGGGGCTTAGTCTCAGTCCCAAATGAGATGAAGTCATGGCTAGAGTGGCCACTCAGGAATCATCAAAAAAGAGGACAAAAAGGACACAGAGAATGTGCATGTGTTTACACACAGAGACAGACAGACATAATGAATATAATTTCAATAGAAAAACAGTACATCTCACCTTCGTGTAACCAGGTAACCTGCATGTCTGCCTGTCCAGTTTTCCATCTAGGTACTGACTGGTGGCAGTCCAATTCTGCCTTCTGAGGGTTATTTATTTTGCTACCAGACTTGATCTGGGCATTCCTGACCAGGGACGCTGTCAAAGCAGAGGACAGTCCTCCAGCAGCTTTCAAGTAAGTGCCCTCCTCGACAAAGGAACAAATGGCCACTCTGTGCCAGACATGTGTTTCTCATCATGCATCTTCCCTCTGACTCACATCAAATGTAGCAGAAGGGTGTGCATGTATTTACCTATAAAGAATTGCACAGGATTGGGGTTCTGATCCCTTTTGCCCCGTGGCCTTGCTTCTGTTCTTGGCTCAACTCTGGTATCAGAAAGGTTTCCATCAGCTTCCTGTAGGAGATAAAGCACAAGATTACTTTTACTGGTGAAGAGCGTAAGTGACCCCATGCTGGATCAGTGCAAAGCTCCATCTAGTCCAGCATTCAGTCCACACACTGGCCAACCAGCTGCCACCACGGCATATCATATTTTGAATAGATATGTATTTATCAGATTTCTGCAATACTGCCATATTTAAAAACACCTCTGAGGTTCACATAAATTGCAATGTATGCATATGCAATTACTTAAACACATATCTAAAACATTAATGAAAACATTACGTTTAATTTTATTTTACAATTGATTTTATGGTTTATTTTGTAAAAAGACAAACTCAGGTAATAAATAACAAACAGTCCCATCTCAACAGCCCCTTCTTCCACTGTGACCATCAAGTCTGAAGTAATCCTACTGTTAAGGTAGGATACTCACCCACCTTGCCTAATGGATCCATCTCTGACCTAGCCCAGACCTCACTGACCTGGCAAACCTGTTTATGAATGGTTTCCATTTTGGATTGCAGGTGGGAGCTGGCAGGATGAAATGCTTTTCCATACAATCCATCCACCCAACCATCTCTCCACATAGAGAACCATTTAGATGGCTTCTAGTCTACACTTCTCTCTGACATACAAATATTTTGTTCCCTTTTAAAAACATGGAAGACATTAGGAGGGCTGTAGAAAGGAAAAAGAAAACAGTGTCCAGTTCTGGGTACCAAGATTTAAGAAAGAAGCAGGTAAATTAGAAAGGGCCCAAAGGAGGACAACAAAAATGATCTAGGGTTTGGAAGCACTGCCCTATGAGGAGAGACTGAGAGAAGTGGGCATGTTCAGCCTTGACAAGAGAATACTGAGAGGGTTCATGATATCCCTCTATAAGTACCTCAAAGGCTGTCACAAAGAGGAAGGTCAAGATCTCTTCTTGCTGATGCCAGAGTGTAGGACAAGGAATAATCGATTCAAGTTGCAACAACCCAGATTCAGTCTGGGCATCAGGAAAAGCTTCCTCACTGTCAGAGCAATACAAGAGTGGAACCAGCTGCCTGGAGAGGTGGTGGGCTCTCCCACACTAGAGGCATTAAAAAAGAAACTGGACAGCCATCTGAGTGGGATGGTGTGACATGGTGTCCTGCAACAGCAGGGGGTTGGACTCGATGGCCTTCATGGCCCCTTCCAACTCTTCTGTTGTATGATTCTATGAAACAAGGTTCATTTCTTTTAAAGTTAGGTAGCACTCCTTTTTTTTCCACTGATAAAGTAGGATGGTTTTTATCCTGAAAAGAAGAGGCACACCAAATTGTATCACACATCCAAATCCAGATTGCACCCTAGCCCACTACAAGCACTGAGGGCATGAAATCGTATGAGCCGTTGCCTGCATTCGGAAGTGGGACGCCCCAGAAAGAATGGTGCTCTCCAGAGGAGCAAAGCACATACAACACCAGAGATGTCTTTCATGACAAACAGGTGTGGTGTGTGGGGAGTTAGGGTTAGGATGGGATGTAAAGGCATTGTGTGTTAACACCATGGATGGACATGATTGACAATTACAGTTTCTCCAAGGTTCTCAATTTTACAGTCTTAAGCTAGGTTCAATTTTCCAAATTTTATTCATTTATTGATTGATATTCTGCCTTTTTAGCTCCAAGAAACTCAAGGCAGCTTACATAATCCTTCTCTGCTCCATTTTGTGTTCCTTCTGGGTTCTGATCCCCTCTCAGCCATGAAACTCACTGGGTGACTTTGGGCCAACTACTCACTCTCACTGCCAACCTAACCTGCCTCACAGGGTTGTTGTTGTGAGGATCATGTGTAACTATGTAAGCTGCCTTAGGTCCCTTACAAAAGGAAAAAATGTGGGTTATACTTGCAATGGAATAGTAAATAATAATCACTTCGCCACAATGGAGTTGTTAAAAAATCTTAAGTTTTTGTTTTCAAGTTTTCATGACAATTCATATGTTTTTCTGCAAATTTATTCTAATTACATGCATTTTGGCCAATATACATACACATTTTAAAGCATTTTTCCTAATATAATTTATTTTGAAGGGATTCACATTTCCCTTAATATACACATTTTTGAACGCAGTTTTCCCTGGCGAACTCCATTTCAAAATTCAGAAAAGTGTAAATCTCAAAGGGCAGCTAAATTTCATTGTGCTTATTGATTCAGAAATGTAAAATAAGGTAAAGTCACATTAAAAGGCAAAAGAACTGCATTTCTCCACCATGCCTCTCTGATTTCTAAACTGCCATTAGCTGCCGCATCAGAGCTGTGCTACAAATGAGCCAACATCAGTCCCCATGTAATGGCAGCAATCCAGGTCAGGAGCTTCATTTGACTCCTTTTAATGGAAGAAGGCATTGGGAGAACTCAGCACATATTTCCCATGTCTCCTGTGTATTTTGGCCTTGGGAGGTAGGTATCTCCAGGCAGGAGTGGTTGTCTTTGAGCATACTCTTGTGGTACTCCATTGTTTTGCCTGCATGAATTTCTCTTAAAGTGCTTAAAAGTCTGTCATATATCTTGGTGCTAAATTGCTGCCTTCACATTTCAGGAGTGGAAATTTGGAGGAGATGCTAACTTGGATGCCTTTTGCCTTTTCCTTATTAAATCACCTAGGATAGTGATCTCTGTGACAGATTCTTTTCAGCCCAGATGTGTGATTCTCTGAATATCTAGAGGACAGTCATATGTGATAGCTGAAAATCATACTTGGATAAACCAGATTTCATAGACCAAAAACAGAG
Source organism: Varanus salvator macromaculatus (assembly GCA_023646645.1). Classification (NCBI taxonomy): domain Eukaryota; kingdom Metazoa; phylum Chordata; class Lepidosauria; order Squamata; family Varanidae; genus Varanus; species Varanus salvator. Next base: position 94,399,673 of record JAIXND010000674.1, read on the forward strand.
ATGCCAGGCTGTATTTACATGGCCATTATTGACTGAACTGTCTTTCAACCATCTTGTCCTGCTATAGGATGACTGTACTCATTTCCCACTAACCAATCTCATTCTCTTCACTCTCTCTTTCTGGGAGGTTATAAATAGTTGTTGCCTTTTTATCACATCTGTGTTAAAATATGCAACAGATTGATCAGAAACTGTCATTTCAGCTAGTTCTGTTTGTTGGTGATAGGAGTCAACACTGGGAGAAAGTTCACACTAGAGCTGGCATTAGGGTTCCTTTTCTACAGGCCCAAAGTAGGTCTGTATCCACACAAGCTCAACCACCACCAGAAAGAGGTTCTGAATTCTGACATGTTCTGATTCTGCAGCCGGAAAACTTTCTGGGCTCCCATCATAAGCAGTTGCATTTTTGCCTGAGGGTACATTTCATGCAATCCAAGGGAATTTGTTTAAGAGGAAACATGGCACATTTTCCATTTCCTCAATAACTTCTGTCAAGCATAGTTAAAATAAATATACACTTTTCAACAGGAAAGCTGGTAGAACTAGTTGCACATCCCCAAAGAGGATGTGCTTTTAATTATTATTATTATTTGGATGGAACTATCATGATTCTGTGCATGTATATACTCACACATACAAATGTGCACACACACATTGCAGTCCCTATGGCTGCAATGTGAAGTGTGAAACTGGTGTGTGTGAGGAGAGGCTTCTTAACCCTTTCAACCTGTGCTAAGAACCCCCTCCTTAAGCTGTAGGCACTTGCATGTTTTCCCCAGTGAAGATAAACTACATGGTAGGGGAGGGTGGTTTTTCAATAGCAAAATGGCATTAGGGTTAAGAAAACACTCCCTCCCCATGTTGCCTTATAGGCTGAACTGAACAAAGGCTGTGGAAAGAAGAAGGGGGTGAGAAGGGAGGGAGGGAGAGGCAGAAGGAGAGGGAGAACGAATTAAAAAACAACAACAACAACAACAACAACAGGGCCAGGCCTAGCTTGGGGAGCATGGGAGCACACTTTCCTCCTCCAACATTTGCCGCCACTTCCTAGAACCTGCCGCCTGAAGCAACTGCCTCACTCCGTTTCATGGTAGGCCCAACCCTGGTGAATACAATGAAGTCAATGAACAAAACTGTAGTTCTGTTCCTAGATACCATGATAAAAGGTAGCGCAACTGCTGTATATGAAGGCAGCAACCATTTCGGTGTCCTTTCTAAGAATCATACAAGGTCAAAAAGTTGTTCTGGTTTGATACTATGTAAAGTATGTAAATATATTCCACAGAAAAGCCAGTTGATGTGGCCCAAAATGACCCTGCAGGGTTAATGCTATAGAAAGAATGTAGACCTAAAAAAGGTTAGGTGTGAAGGGAAGGAACACAGGACCTGGAGACATGTAGAAGATTTTCGGTCATAATAAGCACTCTCTGCCTTGGGAATCAATCTGATAAATACAGGTTAGAATCAGTAAGAGAACTAATACCATCTGCCTCTCCCATCTCAAATCTGTGTTTTAATACTATCCCTTCATGCATAACAAAACTGTCTTGAACATTGTCCTCGTGTCGCCATATATATTTTTTTTAACTCTCCCTGTTTTTGTGCCACTAGCAGCAGTCAGAAGCTGGCCACTTACACATTACCAAAAGAGCAGACACGGATTTGTATAAAATATGCACATGTTGATTTACATAGTGCATGCAATGGATATAATACACAGATTGATGCACATTTAGAAAATAAATAGGAATATAAAGCATCTTGCCAAAATGGGAAAAGACTGACCAGGCAACCTGGTGCCTGCTCTGCCCCTGTCCAGGGGGCAGCTTCCATGGCTCTGCTTGCTTTTTCCCTTTGTGGTTCATTGTCTTTAAATTGGACTAGGACTTGATAACCCTTTCAAATAAAGGCCAGTCCTCTGTTATGTAGGGCACAGGTATGCCCTAGCAATCCAACATACAGAAATCACACAGTTCACACTTTTTCTGGCATGGAGAGTTAGAAATCTGAAATGTGGGAGGGAGGAGATTAATTTCTTCCTAATCCTAGTTGCACAGGTACAAACTTGCTTTAGGGACTGGGCCCACTTCTCTCCAAATCCAGCATTCTGAGGTTGTTGCTTCAGAAACTAAATAGAAGTGAAAGAAGGGACAGACAGGGCCATCTTAACGCATGGGTCTGATGGGCACTTGCCCGTGAGCCCCATACTAATCTGTGTATGTTAACCCTTCATTTTTACATTTTTATTCCTGTGAGTAGTTGTCGTAGGGGCCCCAGTACACTGCTTTGCCCAGGGCCATAATACTGTTAAGACGGCCCTGGGGACAGAGTTGGAATTCTTAGCTGAAATGGCAAGGAGAGCAGGCCCAGCAATAAGCCAAGGAGCCTTGTTCTTGTTAAATAGGTGGATTCAGATGGGGCAGGTGAACCATTGTCTGTCACCTGTTGAAAAGGGCAGACCAATTGGCTGAAGGCAGACCAACTGGATAGTGCCTGCTGTTCCCACTATCTGGCTCATGAGCAATAAGGGGCAGGCAGCAAGGGTAAAGCTAATTCCTTTTGGTTGGGAAGGGAGGAAGATTCAGTTTGGACAAACTTCTTGGCATTAAACTGTATATTCCAGATAGCTGGTATTCTAACCCCACTGGTGTCTTTTGTTAATTACTTCTGCAATGCTTCTCTTTTATAGCACAAAGCCAGCCTACCTCATCAGGTTGACATAAGAAAGACTGCAGTGAGAAGCTTTCTGTCCTGATCCGCTTGGGAGGAGTGTGGTGGGAATGAAAACCAGCCTCTGACACTCCCCTGCCCTCCCCGCAAAAAGGATGGCTGTGGAGGGATAGGCTCAAGCAGGTCTGCATGATTTGCAAGCCCTCCCATGCAAGCAACCAGCCAGCCAGCCATATCCTGGATCAATCTTGGATGATTGATTCCTTCTAGCCCTGAGCAGGTTCCCGCCAATAATGTGTAGGGCAAAAGAGTATAAGGGGATGTGGATGCACATTGAGTGCAGAGGTCTGTGCAGGGCTCTGTAAGCATCCAGCGATTCTGTGACTGTAGATCCTGCTAAAGCAATGCACATGGCGACTGCTCACATAAGGCTTCTGTTATTCCTTCCTGCACTGAACTGCTAGCACGACTGCAAGGGCTTCACAGGCCATAAGATGTGGCTGCCAGGCTTCAGCTTGGTGGGGCACCCCATGTGCAAGTCTGGAACGACCAGAGCAGGCAGCATTGTGGAAGCGTCTCAGTGTTTCCTGTCCCCTTTAGAGCATGCAGGCTTGTTCTGGATGTATTTGGATCTGTTTGTATATGCATCATTCATATGCATCCCAAAACTGTTGTTTATTTCAAGGTGTGCTTTTTTGTTTTTGTTTTAGTGCTGTTTTGTAATAATCATTACATCCACTGGACTGATAAATCTGAGATTTTAGCACAAAGACTTTTTGTTCTGCCCTCTATTTGACTGCCACTAGAAACAAACCAGTTAGCCTGTGTTTTGTATTAGGCCTAATAGTATGCAAATTAAGCTCCAGTCATCTCACACACAAGCACAGTACATGAAATCCATTTTAGGATAGCTGTTTATGGCCCTTTGTGCAAAGAACTTTAGTTTAGCTACTGCTTGTAATAGTTTAACAAGTTTAGTTCCATATATGGGATAGGAAAGGAAAATCTGTACATCAGCCTTCCTCAACCTGTTGTTTGCCAGATGCACTTCAACTTGCAGGACTATCTGGTTAGGGCTGATGGAAGTTGAAGTGCCAAACGTTTCATGGATACCCAGTTGGGAAGTGTGCTGTACATAGATCATGGGTGCAGCAACTGTTTTTCAGTTTGCCCACAGGTCCCTCAGAAAGCTGCACCCTTTGTGGTCAAGTGGAGAGCTTTCTCACAGAATGCTTGCTTATGCTTCTCCTGAGGGGAACCAGTGCAGCCACCGAACTGGGTCTCTCCTAGTCCCAGACTTCTGCCAAGAAGGAAACTTCACAGGTGACTTTGGGCCAGTCACTGACTCCTGGCTTAATCTGCCACACAAAGTGTATGCCAGGATAAAATGGAGATGAGGAGGGTTGTGTAGATTGCCTTGGATTTCCTGCAGGAAAACGTAGGATAGAAATACAGAAAATAACCAGGGTGCTAACAAGCTTAATAATATATTATCAGTGTTGTGGTTTTAAAAACATTTATTTATGTGAAGTGTAGAGATACAGTTCTGTATATGTATATTTCCTGGCTAAAAGATGGGAAGAAAAAAGTGGAGATTTCTCAAATGGAATCTATCCCCCTCCTCTTTGAGAGTTGGATCTGTATGTCTTAAGGAAAATGGAAGATTTTAAACAATATAGAAGGCACAAAGAAAACCTACACTGGGAAAAAATGCTAGTGTTGTAATCATATCCATGTTTTTCATTCACATAGAGACAAGTTTGGTTTTAATAACATAGCTGACTGGAAAGACTGTGGCTCGTTGACATATGTAAAGTGACATTTCTCCAAAATTCCATTCTCAGGGAAGCTCAGGAGGCTATAATGAAATCCCAAGTCTGGCAAAAAGAAAGTGAGATGTCACCGGGAATTAATCAGGAAAGAGTAAGCATGTTCTGTATCCATCGACAGATGTTAAAGGAGCTATCATTTGATGAACTCCAGCAATATTTGCCATCTCCTGCTGATCTCTTTAATCTCAATGGTGCAGATTTTTCTCCCTTATAAGGTCTCCTTGGGCTCAGGAAAGAAAAGTAACTTTAAAATTGAGAATAATTTACAGTGACTCAAACAACTAACAGAAACAGGTGTTGAATTCTGATTTTAAAAAGACAAATGCCACAGTTGTTGCCAACATGGGCCATCCATGCCTGGACCATGCAGGGCTCCCGGGAGATCTGGAATTCCAGCCTCTTTTCTCAGCCCACAGGTGGCCATGACTATGGCTCTGTTACTAATATTTTTAGTGGGGTAAACGGTACAGAGGCTGATGAGAATCCAGTGAGAAGAGCTTCTTCCTTAAGAAAGGAAGGAACAGAAAACAAATCTATACAGCCTTCGGATCGCTCATGCAATTAAGTTGTTCCAAATCTTGAAATTTATGTCCTGTTGACTACTTTAATGGCTAGAGTTCCTACTACAAATACTGTTCCTGGTATGCATTTTGTTCACAACAGCTTGAATATGGAATGTCTCCTGGAAAGTAGGGGCAAAGGTGGATTCGGGGCAGAACATGACTCAGGGGGTGTGTGGGGATGAGTGGGTGGGTGGTGGGGCTTTCCATGCAAACGGGGTTGATCCGGCTTGCAGTAAATCAATCAGGAATGTGCCTAGCTGATCATTCCTGCTTCAAATGTTCACCCCGTCCCTACTTGGCAAATGCCTTCAGTCACCTGGATTCTCTCCCCACCCTCTTCCTCATAGGTATAGAAGGAATATTTTCAGCAGAAGCTTTAGTTGCATAAGACCTGCACTCAAAGAGCAAATGCCTTCAGGCTGTAAGCATCTGCTCCCAGTTTTGATCCTTTGATTTGTCACAGTCTTCTGCAATAATCCAGACACCACATCAAATATCTTCCATGAATAGCCTTGTGTATTATGTCATTGCAGTGCAGTTCAACAAACTGCCTTTTGGACGTGTACATCAGTGTTATGGCTTCACATGGCTTGCCACAGATAGCCCTGTTCAGATAACAGTCTGAACTTTGAAATTCTTAAAACTTTATGCATTGGGCCTCAAATGACAGATGTTTCCCATGTTTCCCAACCTGGTCTTCATTAGAAGGCTAGCAAACATTAGGAGACCTGGTGAAGAACAAGTGTCTCCTGAACCATGGTTGCAAAGCATTTCCTATTTGGTTCAAACCAAACGCCAGAACTTGGTGTGTTCATTCCTGCATGGGAATAATGTGTATGTTTAGCCTGGAGAAAAGAAGAGTAAGGTGAGGCATGATAATGGCTTGAACTATTTGAAGAAATGAGATGAAAAAGATGGAGCAAACTTGTTCTTTGTGGTTCCAGAGGGCAGGACTGGAACCATTGGCTGGACAAGGCATGAAAGCAGATGTTACCAGGAGAAATGTCCTAGTGGTAAGTCTTTTTTGTTGGGAGGTGGAACAGGTTGCTGTGAGGGCTACAAAAGCTATCTATGGCTGGGGAAGGTTGTAAGGCCATCTGCTGGGGATGCTGTACTAGCATCCTACACTGTAGATGCTGCATTGAGCAGGCAATGAGGCTAGAGAACCTCTGAGTTTCTTTCCAGTTTTAAAAGTCTATGCCCTATTATTCTAAGCAATCAGGACACTGAATCAAGAAAATAAGTTAGTTTTCAATATGCTACACAAAGCAGTGGAGAGAGTTGTGGGTTCTGATCTTTGATGACTTGTGATGTTCATTTTGTGAACTTCAGTAATTCACTGATCCTTTAGTTTAAATGAGTTATTTATGCTGCAGAAGAAATAAAATCATTTGGGGTGCAATCCTATGCATGTTTAGATGGAAAGAAGTCCTACTAGTTCCCCCAGCACCCAACCTGCATACCCTCCCAGCTCCTAAATGGGTTACTGAGAACATCAAGAAGGCAGAGAGCTGACACTTTGCAAGGTATGACAAGGGTTTAAATGAGAGCTTGTGGGCTGACATAGAAATAGAGTGAGTCAGAAGGGGCCACCCAAGCCATCTAGTCTGACCCTGGCTCCAGCCGGCTTCACTCATGACATGCCTACCATGTGCATGTCCAGCCTATCCTTAACACCCTCACCATGGAAGCCCATTCCACATCCTCAGGGTCCTAACCGTCAGGAATTACTTCCTGGGATCCACCCTAAATCTTGGTACCCTGAGCTTTGCTCCATTGGAATGCATCCTGCCCTGCACTGCAGGGGGAAAAAGGTCATGACCCACCTCTGCGTGGCACCCCCAAATGACCATTTGAATGTTCGTTTGCATATCCATAGAATGGGAAGGAGAAAAGAAGGTGTGGTACCAGAGTAAATGAAGCAAAGAGTAAGGCAAAACTCTAGGTCATGGTAAATGTTCCAAGTTCCGGACAGGATTTAGCTTGGGTGGGCAACCTGGTGTTGAATGCTAATTGCCATCAGCCTGAACCCACATCGCTGATTGTCAGGAATGATGGGTGTTTGCCAGTCATGTTGGCACAAGCTGGCCAGTCATATTCTAAATCACTGGTGCAGGGCCTCTTACAGTGTCTGGTTCAATTTTGGAAGCACCCTTGGAGGCCACAATCAGAGGTAGGCTGGGGCTAAATAGCAGCATATTTAGTTTATTGATGCTCCTACTGTAGTAACTCAGTGCTTTTGTACACAAGGCTATTTCACCCACTCTTCTTCTTTCATGATTGCAGAATCAAGATAGAGCCTTCCATGTGTTATTTCTCTTCCCTTCCTTTCCATATTTTTCACTAGATAACCTTGGCAGTGCGGGTAGGGAGGTCTCCTGAGGGAAATATCTAGCTCACTGGTGTGTCTCAGGACCCCTCTGCAGACTGACCACTTGGAGCTACTTCTCCCATCATATCCCAGGCTCCCTCTGACTAGGTATATTGCAGCCTTTCCAGGTAGGCCTTTTCCAGTGCAAAATGTGCGGTGGTGCTCCGGCAGGGAGAAGGTACTCCAATGTGTAGGCAGGCACTGTGAGCAGGAACTGTCCCTCACGGCTGTCCTCAGGTGACAGGAACAAGACTGGGTTTCTCTTGGTCACCCATATGTACGTGTGAGTGGGGAATGCTGAGTGCATGATAGAGTCCTCATTGAGAGATGTTTTAGGTATTTCAGACTTACAGAATGTGAGGGAACCCATGCAAAAGCTGGGCAGGCATGAAGCAGTGGGCAGCCAGGCAAAGGGGTCATGCCAGGGAACTGGGGCGTGGCCATCTGGGGAGCCCCAAATGGCCAGGCTTGGCCCACAGACCCAAGGTTTTGCATCACTAGTCTAAGAGGTCACCTATCATATGGTGTGTTCATACTTGGGACTCTTTAGGCTGGCATCCCCACCACTGCCCTAAAGTCTCTTCTGAAGCCCAGGGGGTCCCTGACAGTAGCAAGGTGTGCAGGGGGTAAGGATGGGAGCGGGTTAAAGAGGTGGCATCTCTTCACACATGTGTACACATGTGTACAGGGCCCTCTGAAACCAGACAGTATTTGGGGCTTGCAGTTAACTAAGGAGAAATCATGATTGATTTTAGCTGTGTAAAACCTCCCTCTTTCTTAAGTATCATCCCTTCTTTTCAGACAGTTATGGGGAATGGTCCCTAAAATAATGAATCATTTTTTAAAACCCCGTGATGTATCTTCATCACTAAGGCAGACAACATTGATTTTTCCTGTTTTTTCCAGAACAGAACATCACAGCCAAGACAGAATAGGAGAAAACCACATCTGAATCCACATGGTGACTGTATGGATGATTCTCTTTTTCTTTTTGAAGGCCTTCATTAATGGAACGATCAGAGCCAGAATTCTCATGAATAAAATGTTTTAAAAGGCTGAATGCTAAAATGGGGAGATTGGAAGGAAGAAAAAAGATCTTTGTGTATAATGTCAAACAGTTGGATACGAGTGCCGGAGAATGCAGGCTTTGTTCATTCTGATGTCAAATTGGCTCTATCTCCTGGTCCTTGAAATTATCTAATTGCAGAATATTTTAGTTGCTTGTCTAGGGCTAGGAGATCTTTAACCCCATCCTCCCCATTTGGCTTTAAAAGGTGGTTGCCTATAGATAGGAATAAATTGAAAAGTTAATAGTGTCTAAACTCTATAGTCTGGAGTTCCTTGAATTATGAACTGAAAAGGCACTTGCAGAGTTAAACTTAAGCATCTATTTTTGTTGAGGCCATTACAAGAATGAAGTCATACTACACTGCCATTCACATCACGCTTCCCATTATGCAGTAGGCATGAGTCGATTCCAACTGGCTCTTCCTTTATGAAAATGAATTAATTGTAGGCTCATGCATTCCTGAGTTCTCCTTTCACTCTCTTCACTCTCCATTCCTTGCCCTGGACAGTACAAGGGATTTGAAACCAGTAATGGATTGATGGAATTAAAAGTAGCTAATTAAAATTAGCATCAATGCAGCCAATATTTTAATACTGAGACCTAAGGCATGGCACAGGAGGGTCTGAAACAAGGGAGGATTCTGTGCACGAATGGCTTTGTCTCTTCCTTTGTTTTTTTTTCTTTTAAAAAGCGTTATTTCACTTTTTTTCTACTAAGAAAAACAATACAATTAACACAATAACAACAATTGTAACTAAACATCACTGATCAACACAATCAAACAACACATCCACACCAGTGCTACCTCCACCAGGACCAACAAGTCTAATTACTTAGTGTAAGATCATTCATTCATTCAGGTTGCCCCACTTCCCTTCCAGAACTGCACTGACCCTCGTGGTGGTTTACACCCCTTTCTTTTTATTAAACTGAATTCAATAAAAAGTCTCCAAGTATTTTCATTTTTTTTCACTTGTCAAACCGTTTTTCCAGGCTTTGTCTCTTCCTAAGGTGTGTTCCATGAGCACCAGCAAGCTTCAGTTATTTCTCTTGATGCCTGCCAGGCTCCCTATTCTTCCTAATTTGTAGGAATTTGCTTTCTTAAGATTAAACAACTTTGAAAACTAGCCTGGGAGGCTAGCCTGCTACAAAGCCAAGGGCTGCTCTCCACCACTGTCTCTGAGTGGCTCTGTGTTCTGGAGCACAGACTTTGCATGTGCCTTGTGTTCAGGTTACTGGGAACGTTTCCTGTGTTTTACTTCCACCAGTTTGCCTGCTGGGAAATGAGTGTTTTGTAACTGGTCATGCTCACCATGGTAGCCATTTTATGAATAAGTAACTTCCCAGGGCAGCCGTTTTGTGACAGCACCCACAACACTCTGCCAATATTCTGACTGTACCTACCAATCCCAAACCTGAACCCAATCCCATGTCATCGGAATCTCTTGTTGCTGCTTCAGTGCAGCAAGAGTGCAAGCTGGGTTCATGAAGTGGCTTATACGTGATATAAGATGGTAGCAAGGGGTAAGAGAACCACTAATTGTATTGTGAGCCGCCCCAAGGCTGCTGCAAGGGGCGGCATATAAATATTTAAATAAAATAAATAAATAAATAAAAAATTGGCCTCACTGCACTCCCTCAACACAGAGCTCATGTTAGTTCAGTTGCATTAGTTCAATTTACATTAGTATTATTTAATCGTTGTTTTAGCTATTATTGTTTTATCCATTATTTTTATCTGTGCCATCATGCTATGTTTGCAATGTGAGCCACCCAGAGAGCCCTCTGGCTATGCAGCATACACATTCAAGAAAGAAATAACTGGTTTGTGTTACTCAGCTAGTCCAGTGACACGCAAAACCTGACCAGGGATCATTCCAGATCAACCAACCTCTTTCTTTTCTCAGAACAGACTTGCCACAACTTGCCTTGAAGCATGACAATGGGCATAGACTTACATCACCGGATCCGATCCCATGGTGCAGCACTATTGCTGAGGATCATGAAGTTGCAGTTGTGAGGCTAGGCAGCAACCAAAGGAGCTGGGTGTACAAAGCTAAGGTAGTCAATATGGGCAGGACTGGTGTTGCTTTAAGATCACAAGGAAGCTAGCTGCAGCCAGCCCTTCAAGGGCTTCTTCAACACCAACTCAAGAAAATGTTTTTAAAGGGTTGGAGACCAACACAGGAATGGCTAAGCCAGAGTGTGAGATCACTAACAGGAAATCTCATCAGTTCGCTGCACTCCATTTATGTTATCAGGAACACTTAACATATAAATTTTTCATGGTCCTTCTATATTTCAGAGCTTAGCTTTCCCTCCCCCTCTCTCTTATGCTCTCTCTCCCTCTTTCATAGATTGGCATATTTATTTAATCAATACTTTTGCTAAAGGTTTCATGCTTTCAGTCTATAGTATGTGAGTCTGTTCATTTTCCACTTAGAATCCCTGAGCCATCTTCACAGCAGCAGCCTACTCTTTTTTCAGTTCTTTGAAGAGTAGTAACTCATCATTCTCTGCTGTCAGAAAATGATGTCCATTAAGCATTGTCAGAGGCGGTTGCAGAGATGAGGTGTGTGATGGTTTTGTTTGTTTGCTTTTAAATCCTGCCACTTTCCCCCCTGCTCTACAGGCAAGTAGCTGTTAGAATAGTTTTTGTTCCATTTATCTTGATTGCTGAATTCAGCAATCCACTAAACTAGAGTAAGACTGCAATGCTGCACTAGCTTCCCTAGGAACAAGCCCCGTTTAACCCAGAGAGATTTATTTCTGAGTGGTGGATCGCAGTGTATACATAGGATTGTATGTAGTGGAAGAACCACTAGGACATTTCCAGAATCTTGTTCATTTTCCATGATATGAGTTAACTCTGCCTTGAACAACAGAATGTCAATTGTTCACGGTAAAAGATTCTTCTTTCAAAGAAATAAGTAAAATGTGCATCAAATGTGGATGATTTGAAGCAGGAGAAACTGCATGAGTTGCTTTAAGGAACAAGGTATTTATGTATCACCATTACTAAAACCGAAATGTTTTTCTATGCATACATGGCACAATAGGACTGACTGTGATGTTGGGACTGTATCCTCTCTGGATTGTGGCCTGAACATTTAAGCAGGTATGGTGGTGCTGATCCCTGGTCACGAAATAGGTTCAGGACCATGGATAGCTCCTGTAAGGCTGAGCTGGAATGCACTGGTCCACTGATACCGGAACCATGAGCCACTGCTGAAAATTGTATGTGATCTGGGCATAGGCTTATACCCACTAGAGTCCCTTCATAATAAAGAATATACTTTATCCTTTGCCTGTTCTTTATAGAGTGTTGTATGAATAGCTGACATTACATAAATAAACATTTTTATTCTTGAGCCTCTATGCTGTCTGTAGGAGAAGTTCTCTGGGTGGTTCACAACATTCAAGCCACCCTTCCAGATTTCAACCAGGCCCAAGCTTGCTCAGCTTCCAAGATTAGGCAGGATCGGGCACTTCAGACTCTATGCAGGTATTATGCCAGCATAGCATAGCAATAGATGCCAACATAATCTTAGTAATAGAATTGTTGTGCAGATTGGTAGGAAAGTACCCTAATAACCTTTTCTCCTTTTTGTAGCAATTTGCTACAGAAGCAGTCACATCCTAGGAATATGTGCAACCGACAAGATCTGGTTTGGATCCTGATTCTGTGCTTTGGAATACAATCTGATTTCACTTGGACTGTTAGGGAGGCTGTCAAATGTGACTTGGATTTGATGCTGATGCAAGACTCATAATAAATGAAGTTTCCATGTCTCCTGTTGACTATTATGGAAAATCAACAAACAGCTTAAACAGCTTTAAACTTCTAACACTGGAATTATATGAAATATATAGGCACACCATTCTGAAGTGACAAAGCATACTGTATTTTATAGATAAGAACTATGCAGGGACTTGGGGCTAGGATTAGGATATTTTTTTCTTTTCCCTCTCTCTCTCTCTGGTTTTGACAGAGTTAAACAACATTTTCAGCATAGCTGCCCTTTCTATGGGAATAAGGTTTGCCAAATATCAGTTAGACAGGGCTTTTTGCTAGGGGAGTATTTACAGTTTTGGGATTGGTAAAACATAATCCTTTAATCCCTGCTATTGTTTGGTGAGCAATTTCTATGAAAACAGAAGACCCTCTAGACTTGCCACTTGGAAAGGAACTGGCCTGACTACAGAGATGTTTCTGTTAGGTGCCACCAAAGTTGATTTTGGGGTGGGAAGAAACACAAAACGGTCGAACTTAAAACCTACAGCATTAAAGGTAAAATGGCATGCAGGAAGGAAATTACATTGCCTGTATAATTCATTCTAAGAGAGGCTAAGGAACAATGGGAAGAAAAAATTAAACAATCTATAAAGCAAGATTAGGTTGAACAGATGGAATGTAAAACAAAAGGAAGGATTCGGAAAAATGACTTGGAAGATGAAGAAAGATGATTGGTTGGAATGCGATGGGTAGAGAATCAAGGAAGACGAAGTATAGACAGCAACCAGGGCTGGACCAATGAATCTTGTTGTCGGAGGCCAAGAAAAGTTGCCCCCTAGCAACCCTAATTTCTGACAGAGCAGAATAATAGTAACAGACAGCACCCCGCACTGCTGGGCAGGGCAGCAGCCTGGCTTACTGTGGGCAGGGGAGGGTGCTCAAACACCTGGCCACTGCTCTGTGGCCCCCCTGACCCTCAGCACTGCTGCTTGAGGCAGCTACCTCATGCTAAACTGGCCTTGAAGCCAGCCAGCCAGCCAGCCTGGAAGCCACCAGCCATTCCTGCCATACAACGCTCCTCGCCACATCACTGAGCTCCACCAAGGCAGAAGGCACCAAAGCAGCAGCGAGCAGCCTTGAGCCAAGTGGTTTACGAGAGTCACATCCCTTCCCACAAGCACTGCGATTGGAGAGTCTCCTAATGAGCTGGCTGCGGTGATTAGAAGGTAGACTAGTCAGTCATTCCACTGATCCCTTCCCTTCCAGCCTCAGCACACCTTGGCATTTTCCATCTATGGTAAAAGGAAGAAAAGTAGTGCTTTTTGGTAGAGGGACTCTCCCCCACTTTGCAGCCTTCTGCCAAAAGCGACAAAGCCTTGGGATGGTCCAGCTTCGGAGGGAATTTCAAGTCTCGCTGGGGAATCTCAGCATCCCTTCAAAGCAGGGATGCTGGAGAAATGTACAGTAGATTCAAATGTGTTTGCATTCTGCCCTGCGGATCCCACCGTGGACTGGCTGTCTCCTTGTCACGTGAGTTCCACAGACTTGTAGACTCTTTTTCCACTACTTTTTTAGGGGAGGGGGTAGAGGATGGTATTTGCATTATTTTATTTTGAGCAAATGTGTATTTGAAAATGAATACAACTCTTTCACAAAACACAAACAGAATGCATAACAAAATCCAAACATGTCCCTATTCCAAAGTAGCCCAATTAAACTCTAGCCAATTCAAATTTGATGTGTTCAAATTTGATGCACATGCCTATTAAATCTACTTCATGGGATTTAAAAAATGCCTGAATGTTTTACCCATAGCTCCCAATGGTAATTTGAGCTTTATGAGGAACAGTTCCAAACAATGTAAGAATGTTCAGGAAAGTTCTGTTAATAAAATTATAATAAATATTCTCAATAATTCAAAGCTCTAGAACATCATCTTATCTCTACCAAATCCTGATAACATGAATATGATTTTAAGATAAAATGAATCCATATTCAGTTACCTATATTAGCGTATGATTATCAGAGTGTGCTAGACATATTCAAGTTGTCTGGAAAACTCTTTTTTGTTGTTGTTAGTCGCGAAGTCGTGTCCGACCCATTGCGACCCCATGGACAACATTCCTCCAGGCCCTCCTGTCCTCCACCTTCTCCCGGAGTCCACTCAAGCCCACACCAACCACCTCAGTGACTCCATCCAGCCACCTCATCCTCTGCCGTCCCCTTCTTCTTTTGCCATCTATTGTTCCCAGCATTAGGCTCTTCTCCAGGGAGTCCTTCCTTCTCATTAGGTGGCCAAAGTATTTGAGTTTCATCTTCAGTATCTGGCCTTCTAAAGAGCAGTCAGGGTTGATCTCCTCCAGGACTGACCGATTTGATCGCCTTGCGGTCCAAGGGACTCGCAGGAGTCTCCTCCAGCACCACAACTCAAAGGCCTCAATCCTTTTGCGCTCGGCCTTCCTTATTGTCCAGCTTTCACAGCCATACATTGCAACTGGGAAAACCATAGCCTTGACTATACACACTTTTGTTGGCAGGGTGATGTCTCTGCTTTTTAGTATGCTGTCTAGATTTGCCATAGCTTTCCTCCCCAGCAGCAAGCGTCTTTTAATTTCTTGGCTGCAGTCCCTGTCTGCGGTGATCTTGGAGCCCAGGAAAATAAAATCTGTCACTACCTCCATTTCTTCCCCATCTATTTGCCAGGAAGTGAGAGGACCGGATGCCATGATCTTAGTTTTCTTAATGTTGAGTTTCAAGCCAACTTTTGCGCTCTCCTCCTTCACCCGCATCAAGAGGCTCTTCAGTTCCTCTTCACTTTCTGCCATGAGAGTGGTATCATCTGCATATCTGAGGTTGTTGATATTTCTCCCAGCAATCTTGATTCCAATTGGTGATTCATCTAGCCCTGCCTTTCTCATGATGTGCTCTGCGTATAAGTTAAATAGGCAGGGCGACAGTATACAGCCTTGCCGAATTCCTTTCTCAATTTTGAACCAATCAGTGGTTCCGTGTCCAGTTCTCACTGTTGCTTCTTGACCCGCATATAGGTTTCTCAAGAGACAAATAAGATGGTCTGGTACTCCCATCTCTGTAAGAACTTGCCACAATTTGTTGTGATCCACACAATCAAAGGCTTTAGCGTAGTCAATGAAGCAGAAGTAGATGTTTTTCTGGAACTCCCTAGCTTTCTCCATGATCCAGTGTATGTTGGCAATTTGATCTCTAGTTCCTCTCCCTCTTCGAAATCCTGCCTGTACTTCTGGTAGTTCTCGGTCCACATACTGCTGGAGCCTAGCTTATAGGATTTTGAGCATCACTTTGCTAGCATGTGAAATGAGTGCAATAGTGCGGTAGTTTGAACATTCTTTGGCATTGCCCTTCTTGGGGATTGGAATGTAAACTGACCTTTTCCAATCCTGTGGCCACTGTTGAGTTTTCCAAATTTGCTGGCATATTGAGTGTAGCACTTTAACTGCATCGTCTTTCAGGATTTTGAATAGCTCAGCTGGAATGCTGTCACCTCCACTAGCTTTGTTGTTGCTCAGACTTCCTAAGGCCCATTTGACTTCACATTCCAGGATGTCTGGCTCGAGGTCAGTGACCACCCCATCGTGGTTATCAGGGATGTTAAGCTCTTTCTTGTATAGTTCTTCTGTGTAATCTTGCCACCTCTTCTTAATCTCTTCTGCCTCTGTTAGGTCCCTGCCATTTTGGTCCTTTATTATGCCCATCTTTGCATGAAATGTTCCCTTCATATCTCTAATTTTCTGGAAGAGATCTCTGGTCCTCCCTATTCTATTGTTTTCTTCTATTTCTTTGCACTGTTCATTTAGGAAGGCATTCTTATCTCTTCTAGCTGTTCTCTGGAATGCTGCATTCAATTGTTTGTATCTTTCTCTTTCTCCCTTGCCTTTCGCTTCCCTTCTTTCCTCAGCTATTTGTAAAGCTTCCTCAGACAGCCATTTTGCTTTCTTGCATTTCTTTTTCTTTGGGATGGTTTTAGTTGCTGCCTCTTGTACAATGTTGCGAACCTCCGTCCATAGTTCTTCAGGCACTCTGTCTATCAGATCTAATTCCTTAAATCTATTTGTCACCTCTACTGTATATTCATCAGGGATATGATTTAAGTCATACCTGAGTGGCCTAGTGCTTTTCCCTACTTTCTTCAACTTAAGCCTAAATTTTGCCACCAGAAGCTCATGATCTGAGCCACAGTCAGCTCCTGGTCTAGTTTTTACTGACTGTATAGAACTTCTCCATCTTTGGCTGCAGAGCACATAGTCAATCTAATTTCTGTGTTGACCGTCTGGTGATGTCCATGTGTAGAGTCGTCTCTTGGGTTGTTGGAAAAGAGTGTATGCTATGACCAGCGTGTTCTCTTGACAAAATTCCACCAGCTTGTGTCCTGCTTCATTTTGTACTCGAAGGCCAAACTTGCCTGTTATTCCGGTTATCTTTTGGTTTCCTACTTTAGCATTCCAATCCCCTATGATGATAAGGACATCATTTTTTGGAGTTAATTCTAGAAGGTGTTGTAGGCCTTCATAGAACCGGTCAACTTCAGCCTCTTCAGCACCAGTGGTTGGGGCATAGACTTGGACTATTGTGATGTTGAATGGTTTGCCTTGGATTCGAACTGAGAGCATTCTGTCATTTTGGAGATTGTATCCCAGTACTGCTTTTCCTACTCTTTTATTGACTATGGAGGCTACTCCATTTCTTCTGAGGGATTCTTGCCTGCAGTAGTATACCTGATGATCATCTGAATTAAATTCACCCATTCCTGTCCATTTTAGTTCACTGATTCCTAAGATGTCGATGTTCAGTCTTGTCATCTCTTGTTTGACCACATCCAGCTTGCCTTGATTCATGGATCTTACATTCCAGGTTCCTATGGAGTAAAGTTCTTTGCAGCATCGGACTTTCCTTTCACTTCCAGATACATCGGCAACTGAGTGTCCTTTCGGCTTTGACCCAGTCGCTTCATTCTTTCTGGCGCTACTAGTACTAGCCCTCCGCTCTTCCCCAGTAGCATATTGGACAACCTTCCGACCTGAGGGGCTCATCTTCTGGTGTCATATCGTTTTGCCTTTTGATACTGTCCATGGGGTTTTCATGGCAAAGATACTGGAGTGGGTTGCCATTTCCTTCTCCAGTGGATCACGTTTTGTCAGAGCTCTCTGCTATGACCTGTCCGTCTTGGGTGACCCTGCACGGCATAGCTCATAGCTTCATTGAGCTACGCAAGCCCCTTCGCCACGACAAGGCAGTGATCCATGAAGGAGGGAAAACTCTTAGGAGACTCATTTTTGGTGACGTGTGTCCATTTTAATAAAATAAGTGCTCCAAGTTGGTACTAAAAACCCAGCAAATGACATTGAACATCCATTAACTAGTTCAACATAAGAGGAGAGGTTTTTCAGACTTGGAAAACTAATTAATTAATTAATTAATTAACTAACTAACTAACTAATGATATACTGAATAAGCCCAAAGGCCCTCTAAAGAGATTGCAATCCATGAAATGCAGAATAGCAATAAAAACAGTGATTAAAAAGACAATATACAAAAAACAATAAAACAAAACAGTATACAATTGAGGACAAATTGATTTTAAGCTATTCATATGAGCAACAGCTTTAAAATTATCCCAATAAAATAAATTATTAAAATGCCTAGCGAATAAAACTGCTTTTGCCTGGCGCTGATAAGATTGTAGTGAAGGTGCCAGGCGAACTGCTTTTGGGAGGCTGTTCCACAGGTGGGTGCAACTACTGACAAAGCCCTTATTACCCACCCCTGTTACGTCCTTGGAGGGTGGCTCTTTCAGAAAGCCTCCAAAACGGTTTTTCGGGGCTGGGGAGGTACCTGCGGGAGCAGGCAGTCCTTCAGGTATCCTGGTCCCAAGCCCTTTCAGGCTTTATATGTTACAACAAGCACCCTGAACTGAGCCCAGAGGCCAATGAAGATGATAAAGTATTGAGGTCACATGTGAGTGTGGTCCTGCTTGTACCAGCAGCTGCACCATCCTGTTCTGTACCACTTGAAGTTTCTGGAGCATCTTCGAGGGCAGCCCCATGCAGAACGCATCACAATAGTCCAGTCAAGAAGTTACCAGAGCATGTGAGCATGACTAGGCTCCACCTGTCCAGGTAAGGCTGTAGTTGATAAAGCAATCACAGCTGGAAGAAGTGCTCCTGGCCACTGAGTCTACCTGAGACTAAAGTGAACACCCCCAAGTTACGAACCCTGTCCTTCAGGGGGAGTGAAACTCCATTGAGGACTAGTAGGAAGCCCACCCTCTGGGCAGACAGACTGTCCACCAACAGCACCTAAATTTTATTTGGATTGAGCTTCAGTTTGTTGGTCCATATCATCCATTATTGAGCTGAGGCAGTCAGAACGGAAACTGCCTCACCTGGGATAGATGAAAAGGAGATGTACAGCTGGGGGACAGTAGCCCCCACCTCTGAATGACCTCTTCCAGCGGTTTCCTGTAAATGTTGAACAGCATCAGGGGCAGTATAGAGCCCCGAGGAACCCATAGTGTAATCACCATGGGGCAGAGCAACTGTTCTCCAACACCACCATCTGGGTGGTGTTGGTAGAAGTGGAACCACTGTAGTACAGTGCCCCCAACTCCCAACCCAGCCAGCCTGTCCAGAAGGACACTGTGGTCAATGCCCAGGAGAACCAACTATCATTGATTAAACTTGTTCTCCATTTAGGATAAACAGATCAATGTGGAAATGGAAGGTTTTCATTACAAAGAACATGCATAATTCTGCAAATTTATCTTTTTCTAACTTGTTTTCAGCTTGCAGAATTGATGCCCAGAAAAGATTCATGGTGCACCACTTTTCTCTTCCTAACTGTTTCTTATAGCATGAACGTACGTGCACTTTGAATAAACAGATTAAATCTGCCATTTTTAACCTAATTCTAAAACTTTTTGTTTGCAAACGGAGGGTTAAACAAATGAATCCTGTTGAGTGATAAGTAGCATTATACCTTGCTGTACTTTTCTCAGAAATAATGTTCTGCTAGGACCCTTTTGGATCTTACTATGGTAGCACAAAAGGTGATTTTTCCCTCTGCTTTTATCTCAAACTGCTAAAGCCAGAATGGCAGAGCAGTCACGGGGTTCTTACATGGAGAAAACTTTGCATGCAGAGATCTACCTGCACGAGCTTTTTCTTTGCGGATATTGACACCCAGTGCATGGATGTCCGAGGCAGGACTGGGGAAAGTTACAAGGCCTGAGGCCAGGGCTAACAGCATGGCCCTGCTTCCTGCTCAGCCCATCACACTTTTAATGCAATTTACCCCCTTTTGTAACTGACTTGGACTATCGCTGCCTGACAACACATTGTGCCTTTCACAGGGGAATTAACATTTCTGTGTTATGAATTTGGGGCAGTGAGTGGGTTTATACCTGAGTTCAAAGCAACAAACTTATAATCACTGCTACTACGATCTATGGAATTAACCTGCTCATGTATGTTTCTGGGCCAGAGAGTGGAACTTAGTTCCATTACTGCATGTGGAAAGTGCTCTGGTTTGTCATCAATCATTAATTAAATTTGTTCTCCATTTATGGATAAACAGATCAATGTGGAAAATGATTTATGCATGGCCTTCAGAGTGCCCATATAAAGCATGGCAGTGAAATACTAGTTTAATTTCTTTCAGAATATCTAGCAACCACTCATCATGCACATTATAGGCATATATTTCCTATGTGTACATAGTGTTTTTTGTTTCTGACAGCACCTTTCCCCACTATGCTGGCAGCCTATTAAATTTTTACCATGTTGCCCACGTGGCTTCATTTCTTCAGTTCATAATAGCAGCAATGAAGGGTTTCTGGGTTTCTAATGAATTATTTTCTTGATCCTTTAAAAAACAATAGCAGCAGCAATTTACTTATGTTATGAGTGAGTTTGAAGAAAAAGGACAAACCTATCTATACTGTTCTCTCTATATATATATTTAGAAAAAATGGCAAATGTGCCCATACTGTTCTCTCTGTATAGATTTAGGAAAAGAAAACATATGTAACATATTTCATTTACTTCAGGATGTTATGATTAGTCTTATGGTTCTTGATGGAAATATTCAAAATGCTTTTAAAAGGTTCAGCATGCTGAAACCTAATTAGGTTGTAGCAGGGAAACTGTATGAATTCCTGCTGCAGGAAACATTGGCTGTACCCTTCTCTGAATTTCTTTTTCAAGAGCAAAACATATGAAGAACTAAGTTAAGGAAGGACGACAAAATGATGCTCCACAGCAGGGAACCAAAAAATGTAGCCAGTGACTTACATGTGCCCTTCCCAATAACCTCCCCAATTTTTAAACATATATTTTTAGCGAAACATGTTTATGAGATGCAATTGTGCAAACAATGGAAACGGAACTTCAGCTCCTCCACCCTGTATTCTGCTGTTGCCACCACCAATATGAGCGTTTTTGATGCTCCCTAGAGCTCTGAGAATACTTCCACATTAGAACAGGATGTGGATGTTAAGAATAAACAGATAGTTTCTCCAGTGGAGGAAAACAGGCAAACAGGTCACAACAGGTCTCTGATATTGAGATCCTGTGTTTTTCCATGAATTCATTTCTGGGGAGAAGGAAAAAATGAGCTAGCCTCAATACATGGGAGGTTGTTGCTGTTAGTCGCGAAGTCGTGTCTGACCCATCGCGACCCCATGGACAACATTCCTGCAGGCCTTCCTGTCCTCCACCATCTCCCAGAGTCCACTCACGCTGACACCAACCGCCTCAGTGACTCCATCTAGCCACCTCATCCTCTGCCGTCCCCTTCTTCTTTTGCCATCTATTGTTCCCAGCATTAGACTCTTCTCCAGGGACTCCTTCCTTCTCATTAGGTGGCCAAAGTATTTGAGTTTCATCTTCAGGATCTGGCCTTCTAAAGAGCAGTCAGGGTTGATCTTCTCTAGGACTGACCAGTTTGATGGAAGGACACATATAAAATTGTTGACTTTTTTGGAAAACTTAGAAATCAGCTAGAACTTGTGTGAAGGACCTTTTCCTAATCCTCCCTAAAAGGTGTTCAGGGAGATGGACATGGGCAGTGATCCAAGGTACCTCTAAGATCAAGCATGAGGGATACCTGATTAGTGAGAACATATCCCTCTAGTAGGAAGAGGCCGGTGTGAAATGGTTTGCCTCTATATGGCACCCATAGCCTTGGTAGGGATGGCCTGGTTTTGGCTGGACAGCTGCTCCCCTCTTGGAGGTATTCCAGTCTTGTGAATGTCCTGCTATCTCACATCTTGTCTGACATCAGTTTCCAGGATACCTTCTTACTCTCACTGCATTGGTGGCATTCCTATTATAATGCTGGAAAATGGTCAAGAAGCTACAATGCCTTCTCTACAAGTGTTACGTGCTTTTTAGTTTTTGAAAAGATGCCAAAGAGTCAGACCAACAATATGGTAATCAGGTCGCATGTAGCTAAGGTTTAGTTTTTCTGGCCTGTAAGCATCCAATGGAGACTGTTTCTTTTTGACAGTCAGCCAGTCAGTCAGTCTCCCCAGGTACAAATGGGAACTGGGAAAGCAAATGATGCACTTTGGTCTTTAAACTTCCTCTCCCAGAGCACAGTGATCCTGATCTGAATGTGGGCTGCATGCACATATACTAAAGAAAAACCTCAGCCTCAGCTACATGAGATGTGGTTAGTCTAATGTGTTGCTTGGCTCCAAGCGGGGAAGCAACAGAGGTTTGTGAAAATATGAATGGCACAGAGCAAGTGGATGTGGGTGTTTTTCTTCCTCTCATATAATGTTAGAACTTGGTATCACATCGGAAATTGAGCAGAAGTCAATTCAGGACAGGCAAAAGGACATACTTGCTATGATCCATAATTTGGCTGCTTTGAGATTTGGTTCTGGTCCATGGCTTAGCTGGCCCTGCAAAAGAGATTAGACAAATTCATGGAGGTGATGTTTATCACTGGCTATTAACCATAATAGCTATACTGCACCTTCTCATTAAAGGACATTATTATGCCTCTGAATATTGGGGATGGGGAGGAGAACATCAGAAAGGGCTTTCACCTTCACACCCCACCTATGAGCTGATTTGGCTGTCCTTTAATGTCCTGATAGACTCTGCATTGCCACAAGGTCTCACTCATCCACAGTTAATAGGAATACATGGACATTGATATCCATTTTCCACATAATAATGTTGCTTTCTTCCAGGCCAATGACGACAGAGATGACTGGACACCACAGTGATTGCACAGGGCATTCTGAAAGGCGTCTGGGCCTTTGGAAGCCCCATTTTACAGCATGATCCCATGGGCCCAGTTTGAACTTGGATCCCAGGATCCTCTCCCCTCTAGGACTGGGTTTGCCCAGCAACCTTTCAAAGAGGTGATGCTGCATCGAGGCTGAGATGATGGCCAGTTTTATCTATTAATTTATTTGTATCGATTTAAATTTAGTTTTAGGACTCTTTAAGGATACAGCCCTCTCAAAATTTAAAGTTCACACTAGTCTCCAAATCACTAAGTTGCCATAAGGAACCCATTGAAAATAACACTGGTCTACCTTACAGGGTGATGGTAAGCATCACTGAGCAGTAAGCCACTCCGCCGTGCTTTGAATAATACATATGAGCAAAGCAATGATTCACATTTTTACAATTACATTTATTACATTACATTCCTATTACATTAATAGGATACTAATAGTAGCAGGAGCCAGGATCGTGTAGAGGTGAAAGGAGTGAAATCGAGCAAGAAGGGGCAGCGAGAGACTGGAGGTTCAGGAGAGGACACTGCTTCAAACTCTTGAAGTGGGGAACGACTCAGGAGATGGTATGGTCACCCATTTCAGGTCCTTCCTTTTCAGCACACGTCGTTTCTATAATATTATAAACCTCTAGCATGCTTCCTCTTGGCCCCCTCGGCAGAAGCCAAGTTGATTCTTCTTCAGCAGGACTTATTCTTCTACATGCTTGATCATCTTCTCTGTAATAATATGCTCAACCAATTTACTCAGAACAAGGATTAACCGAACCAGCCTGCAGTTTTCTGTATTTGCCTTGGATTCCTTTTGAAAAGTTGGCACTATATTGGCCACTTGGCAGTTCTTAGAGAATGAGGTCAGTTTTTGATATGAGTTATATTTTTTTGTTAGAAAACAAGCAACCTCACATTTGAGTTGACAAACGTCTTCCCACTCCCTCCCCGTGTTTTCTCTCACCACAGAAAAGGCCAGTCCACCAGATCCCAGCAAATGAGGGAAGGGCCATACCAGAATGCAAGGCGTGAGCAAATTTACGTGGGAGCAGGCAGCCCCTTCAGATTCCACATTATATTAAGACCAGCAGCTTGAAATATGTTCTAAAATGCATAGCAAGCCAGCAAAGCTGCTTTCTAGCAGACTAGCTACTACATCAGTTAATGCCAGGATGGATTCTGCAATGCCAGAAGGATTCACTCATCCAGAGTTGATAGAAACACAAGGAACTTGATAGCCATTGATAAAGCATACCAAATTCAAGAGTGCTCAGCAATGCTACCATTGCCTACCTGTTTACATGAAAATATAAACAAGCCCGTTGCAATATCCTCTACCAAGGCCTTGTTCACTAAAACCTGCTTTTAGACTAAGTTCAGAGAGCCATCTGATTCAAACACTGTCTGAAGTGAAATGCACTGTACTGGAAAAGTTGCCTCCCCACATTCAAAGGAGCTGGATGAAATGGATTATATTAAAACAGCTTGTTGAAAATTCATTATGCTTTAAAATGTGACCTTGTGTTTTTGAATCATAATCTGTCATTATGCATTATTAATCCTGGCACATGCCTCTTTAAAAGCTTGTTGCTGAAATGGTCCTGCTGAATTCAGCAAAGTTTATGGGAGAAGGTGAAGTCTCCAAACGGTGGGCAGGATGATAAGCAGACCGACAGAGTGATTAGAATGCTCTGCCTCGCATCGCCAGAATTATTGTCAGAGGAAAAATGCGATGTGTTTGACCTTTTGTTGGACTTCCTTCCAGCAGACTAATTATAAGTTTTGCTATCTGATAAAAAGGCAGGTTTAAATACACTTCTCCCCTCACCTTATCCCACCACAACTGAAATGAGGTAGTGATTTCATTGCTAACCTTTCCTTTATTCCTACTAATATTCATTTAGCTATTTTATTTTCATTCCACGGGAACATTACAGACTATTCCAGAAGATGCCTCAAAATACAGCAAAGCTAGCAAATAAGATACAGAGACCTCAGCTCAAATTCACCTTCAGTTTTGCACCAATAAATAACTGTGCTCACAATTTGCTGAGTTTTTATATGTGGAGTTACCTCATGCTACCAATAGATCACAGAGGACTGGCGAGGTAGTCAGAATGAGCTGTGAAAGCAAAGAAGCAGCAATAGGAGAGTGCCAATGTCTGGGAAGCGGCACATGTCCACATCTTTCCAAAAAACCAGGAAGACACTCTCATTATTGCTACTGCTCACTTGCTTGATAGGCAGTGAGCAAATAAGTAGTTGCATCTACTCTTCATCTTCCGGTGCCATGTATTTTATCTCTATGCTTCTGTCCATGGGGTTTTCATGGCAAGGATACTGGAGTGGGAGGCCATTTCCTTCTCCAGTGGATCACCTTTTGTCAGAGCTCTCTGCAATGACCTGTCCGTCTTGGGTACCCCTGCACGGCATAGCTCATAGCTTCATTGCACTATGCAAGCCCCTTCACCACAGCAAGGCAGTGATCCATGAAGGGGGAAAAAGGCATAGACTGGTTGAAAGAGACGTCTAGGGGCAATGAGGAACATGTATTCATGCTTGAAGAGTGTAAGCTTCATTCACCAGTTCATATATAGAAAAGATGTTCAAGTTTCACTAACTTGGATTGTGGAAACTTTTAAAGCATTTCCACAGCATATGGGAATTTGTTACAGGTAAATTATTTAGTTGTATAAAAAAATAGAGCAGCACTTATGCATCTCACTTGAAAGCTGGGAATATGAAGCATGCCTCATGATAAGGGCAAACACCCCAAACTACGCATGTGATGGGATGGGTGTGTGAGGGTGGGTGGGGGGAGAAGGTTCCCATCATGCCTTTAAAGGTGATAATCTTTAAATGGTGGGTATTTCTAGTGCTGGTTCAAAATGTATTGATTTTTTAAAAATGTATAATAGACACAGTATTTCGCATTTTTGTGTATATGACTTCACCAAGAATGTATTTTTACCTTTTGTAGCATAAAAAAGACATAAAAAAGTGACTGCTGCTGTCTTTCGTCCTCAAATTCTTTCTGTCTTGCCTTGCTCATGGCATCATGAATGTCTTCCTCCCCACCCTTGGCTTCTGCCAGCACCATAGGATCGTGTCTGCTTATGATCAGCTCTATGATACAGGAACTCTTCTTGGCAAATGTGGTGGAATTTCTGGAGGCAGGATTATATAGCAAGTTGATTAAGGATGGAAAGCTTCTGAGTGGGATGCCTTGTTTTATGTGGAAATCTGGATTAGATTAATTGATTATTCTCTGCTTTTGAGACTATGGCCCAGTAACTTTTCTGTGATTTTCCCCACTCTTCAAGCTCAGGGAAAGCTTTGGATGGGAAGCCGTCATCCTCCATTGCAGGACTTGCTGGGCTTTGTCAGACCCCTTGAAGGAGAATGCATTTCCCATAATGGTGTCTACCTCCCCACCTCATGGTATAGGAATCAAAAGCTACAGAATCATGCAATGACTCTTAGAAAACTGACAACTCCCCAGAAGGAATGAGACCTTCAGAAGACCTCAGAAGGCTTCTGCACTCTGCTGAGACAATGGCTTTCTTTTTATGGGAATCCTTTATGCAGGGTGCTTGATGAGATCCTGACAGTCCTTGTCATGTCTGTTGATTGATTCTGGTCTGCTTTGCTTTATTTTACCTGATCTAACTCACTATTACCTGGCACAATTTGGTCTAACCAGGAAGTGCACCTACTGCAGCCTACTTCCCCAGTATAGCAAATCATATCGCTGCCATGGCCAACTAACTGACTTGCCTATTTCTATATTTTTAGCCATTTACAAACAAGCATTTTCCTTCCAGTGTAGGTTCAGATTTGTTAAAAAAAATAAGATCAGTCTGAGGATGCATGTGTGGTATTCTGAGACGCTGTTAATGCTAGAATAGATGCCCTATTTGCAAAGACACTGCATTCCCAATGGGAATTCCCAATGGAAATTTAGTGAAAAAGGACAGAAATGGATGCTGTGATATTTCATTTGAATGGGAACATCGGGAGGTCAGGGGTGGGGGGAACAGGACCAAAATGTGCATCTGCTCATGAATTCTGTATGCCTGAACAAACCTAAACTCTTCACCTAATTCACCTCTCAAAATTGTTGTACAGCTATAAGATGCTGCTCTCACTTTCTTGGTAGAATGTCCAAAAAAAGATGAGTAAATATAATAACACAATAACAAAATAAATTGTTGGATTTATGTCTAATACGCTAACCTTTTCACACACAAAAATACAAATCACACTATAAGCACAATATAAAAGGAAGAGTGGCTTTCATTAAGCATTCACATTTGAATGAAGAATATGCCAATTAATAAAAGTATTTATGAATGAAGTTATGCACATATTCTTTCCCTTGTAGGACTGCTATTTATATTGTACACAGGCATTTGCTCAAAGATACAATGAAAAATCAACAAGTGCATTAATCTTGTTACTAAATAGCTAAAAAGAATAGAAGTGACATGCCCCAGTAAGTTAATTACAATTTTACTATTTTGCTTTGCTTTCTCAGATAGTTTGATCACAGCTAAACAACATAATTAGCTCATTAAAATCAAAGCCAATTATGTCTGAGGATCTGATTGTCTGAAATAAATGCCATCTCCCTAGAAAATAAACTTTAATATGCAAAACATAGCCTTTCTTGGTTATTAACTTTGCAAAAGAGCATAAATATGGCCAATGGAAGT
Organism: Varanus salvator macromaculatus; assembly: GCA_023646645.1. Taxonomy (NCBI): domain Eukaryota; kingdom Metazoa; phylum Chordata; class Lepidosauria; order Squamata; family Varanidae; genus Varanus; species Varanus salvator. The sequence goes on from JAIXND010000674.1 coordinate 94,426,907, forward strand.
TGCAGACTAGAGCTGGTAAGGTGTGGGTTGTTCCTGTTTGGATCTAGACACATCCTGCTCAGCACCATCCTATTGTCATTTGTTTCAGAATTCAATTCCTTATGTTGAAATGAAACTGCCTGTTGTAATATAATGCATTACACTGTTATTTTTAAATAACGGTGTAATTAAGGTGTTGCATAACACCTATAATTTTATAATCCTAGCAGAGTTGCTCATCGGAATTTTGCCCGAGACATAACATTTGATGTCTCACCAAGGTCTTATTCAGATGTTATGTGCACTCATCCTTGAAAAGCTCGGAGGACTGGTCTGCGTGGAACACTGGCAGAAATGGGCACGGCGTGCTGCAGGTCACCTTGAAACAGGATTTTGAATCAGTGCCCTTCAGGGGAGCTGCTTCCACTTATGTTATGCTGCTCATGCAGGGAGATCACCTGCAGGAGCAGTGAACCGTGAAAGAGGCCAGGCAGCAAAGACCGAATCTGAATGCTTCCCAGGGCCAACCAGATCCGAGACTGGATCACATTCCTTTCCTGTCTTTCTAAAGCAACCACGCTCCTCCTCTGCCCCACATTGGATTGGGACCATGGGACTGGGTGTATAGGATTTAACCCACTGGATATCATCCCCCCTTTTTGCCCTATTAGAGTTCATTCAAGTAGTCATTTGCTTCTGAAGGCTCTCATAGGACCTGCCATTCTTGGGATTCGTGCAAAGAATACTGGGCTGGGTGGGCCATGGCCAGATCCAGTCAGCAAGGCACTTCCTACATTCTTCACCTGAAGTTTAATATTTAATAAAATATTAAATATTAAATGTCTCAGGATGGCTTACGAATTTCAAATAGCAATACAATAATAATACAATAATTAAACAAAAAATTATAAACAAAACATGAATAAGCAATCACAACCATACAAATGAATAAAAAGAAAAGAGAAAAAAGGAAAAAGTTATGTTTTAAAAGAACTTTAGAGAAAGCACATTTGCATTGTAAATTTAAAATACATTAAAGGACAACAGTGTTTCTACTTAGTCATACAAAAGTAGGTCTTGCAAGACTGGTGCTCCCCATGAAGCAAAAGTTAAGACAATTCTTTCTCAGCATCTGAAGTTGGATCCAAGGCCATAGATCCACCAGTGGAAGGTTAACACTTCTGGAATGTGAATTCTGTGATGCTTCTTCTCCCCTATAGACCCCATGGCTGCCTTTAAATCTACTTCAAGGGTGCCCCAGCCCTCCTGAGCATTTCTGGAAGGTGAACAGAAGGCTGTGGAAGGGAGGAGAAGATGCAGATGTCTGTTCTGGAAGCTGTACCCTTCCACTGGCAGAATGACAGATCCCATTCATATTCCCCAGTGTGCTGCTTCTCAAAATGGAGTCTCCAAGTGGCTATAGTAACTATTGGCTGTTGACGGAGCTGATCATCCCGCTCAAGAGCAGGTGACCAAATACTGGGGAAGCCCTGAGACAGTTTCCACCAAGTCTCTTCTGCCTCCATGGTCTGGCACCTTGCAGTTTCCCAGACAACCTCAATTGCATCTTCGCCAGCAGAGACAGGACAAGGAAGAACAGGATGATGGAGATGCTATGTAACTGTCCTGTTGCAAATGTTGGGAGATAATGTGGTCCTTGCTGGGGCAGTGAAGCAGTATTTCTGCCCTGGTGCCCAGAGACACAGACTGCCTGTGTATTTGTAGATAGCTATGAAGGAGGTGATTTCTTCACCTCCTTGGGTGGCCAGTTGTGCAGCACCAAGCAAAAGGAAATGCACAATCATAGAAAGAGGGCAAAGGGGAACATAAGATTAGCATAAAATGTCTATAGAGAAGCATGCTAAAAATGATTTGAGATGCAGCAAATTATAGGAATTCCTCTAGATCTGCATCTCTGTGTAAATGAACACATCCAGATGTTATGCAAGTGTGTGTGCTCCCCTTTGGTGATGCATTTTTCATGCTTGGCAAGTCATACATGGCTACCCTAATCTCATCATGGTGGAGAAGCTTTTCATCTGGTGACCTGTAGTCCTGCTCTGATCAGGAAAGCTTGATGGACAACATCAAGGCCACAGGTCTCCCTTCTTATGATTCCTGTTCTTTGATACTGCCTTAGCGATGGACAACACTTAAATGCAGCTCTGTCAAGTGACAGCTCTTCAGAGGACTGTTAAAGACAACAAGTGCCACCCTTGCCTTTCCCTTCTCTTCTGATGTCTTCTGGCTGGATGGACATTTACTTGCACAGAGCAGGGCCCAAACCTATGTTCCATGAATTGGTCTACTTTTTAAGTGCCAACAAATGGCCCTCACTGCTTCCTGAAGAAGTAAATTCCATAAAATGTGTGAAAAAGCATTTTCTTTTGTCTGTCCTGACAAATCAGTTTCCTGGGGTTATGAAAAGCTCTCCCTGTCCATTTGCTTCACACCAGTCATAATTTCTCTCCATTCCAATTCATGAGGAAATTCTCTCCAGCCTTCAACAATTCATGGAAAGTGACATCAAAGTCAACCTTTGAGGAAATGCCTTTACATATACAAATAAATGGTTTCTGTCACACTATTTTATTAATTTTAAGGGGCTGAATTTGTTAAATTAAAAATATTCTCACCTGATACACTGAAAATGAGGCAGTGACCTTTCAATAAACTTTGCCTAATATAAATGAACAAACATAGCCAGAAGACGAATTGAGAGTGCCTTTCCAAAGGCTGGCTAGAGTACAACTTGAATATCTCACGGTCATTACAGTCATATGCATTCCGTTCATAAATTAAAAGGGCATTTTCAAGGTTGGCAGACCTGAAAATTACCTTGCTACTGATTTAGTGAACTTACTGAACTAGGTATTTAGCTAGGGCTGTTCCACACAACTTCCGTCTGGTGCCTGCTTTCTCCTGACTTTAATTCCTTCTTTCATTTCTTGCCATTCTTGAGCAGAAGCACCCAGGATGGCATGCATGAAGTGCTGATGAGCCCACCGGGTGTGCTGTCCTTGCATTCGTCCTCATCCTACCTGTGCCAAAGGAGCATGTCTTTGCTTGGATCACCCTTACTAGAATCTTACCATCATTGTATAATTATCTAAGGGAGATGTTGCCAAAGATTCGGCTTGAAGAATGTTATTGAATTAAATGGTTTTCTGGAAGTGCTCAAATAATGGGGAGGGGATGGAATAGCAGAGTGGACCTGACCTTCTTTCTTTGGTTGAAGTCCATTCAACTACTTTTTAAGAAAGGACGTGAGAGAAGTGGATATGTTTTGCAAAAAACTGGGAAGAATCACAGAAGGGTTTGTTGATTTCATTAAGACTCCTCTTCCGTTAGCCCTTTAATCTTGCTTGTGGCAAGGGGCGGCCTATAAATTTCTAAATAAATAAATAAAATAAATAAATAATCTGACTGCTTCTTTCTGGCGTTTACCACTTTATGGTTTTGCACTGCACATTAAGTCCCTTGTTGCATCATCATTACATAAGACCATAAGAAGAGCCCTACTGGATCAGACCAAGGGTCCGCCTAGTCCAGCATTTCTTTCACACTGTGGCCAACTAGCTGCTCATGGGAAACCCACAAGTCAATACCACCCTCCACCCAAATTCTCCAGCAGCTGGTGTACATAGGTGGACTGCCTCTGATACTGGAAATAACATACAGCCATCAGGATTAGTAGTTGCTGATAGGTTTTATCCCTCATGAATCTGACCAATCCACTTTTAAAGCCATCCAAATTGGTAGCCATGACTGGCTTTTGTAAAAGCAAATTCCACAGTTCAACTATGGACCGTGTAAAAAAAATGCTTCCATTATCTTCCAAAACTCAGCTTCATGGGATGTCTTTCTTACTGAGAGGGAATCCAAATGCAAAAGAGACCACTTGTTCTCTACAATCACCAACCCCTGGGAACTCATAAATAATCACAGTCTGGAAGTAAAATGGGTGTTATTAATGAGGGGCTCAAAACTGCTTTAGATTTTCCTGTGTTGCACTGCTACATGCCGCAAGAAGCAAGGGGGAGGATCCATGTTATTTCAGGGCTTGAAGGATTTAATTTGGCAAAGCATAATTATATGGCAAGTTGTTTTTCACAAAATGGCCTAAAACTGTTCTCATTCTAATCAGTAGTAAAAATGAGATTATTCTAATGGAAGGATAATCGAGTAGATTATCCTGTGTTTGGAGGGAGAGACTGCAGCCATGTGACTTGAGAGTCAGTTCAGTGTCTTATGGTTCTTTGACTTGGATTGGACTGCCCATCAAGAGAGGGCACCTCCACATAGATGGCTGTTCTTGGCTAGCTCTCCAAAATAGAGAGTTGTTTGCTGTAAAGTAGGATACCTGGCCACTCTAGCTATGTATTTGGATCTTGGCAGGCTGGAAATGCAACAAAGGAACATTTGGAGCCTTGGTTCTCAAACTCTGCATTGCACCTCCCTTATGGAGGCATGGGCATCTGCCAAGAAAAGCAAAACTCTTTCTACCACCTACTCCTGGCAGCATGTTTAAATATCATGGCAATTAAACATTTCAACTGGTGGGAAATTCTTATTTGATTCTACAGCAAAACCAAGGAGTTTCTAGTGGGCTTCTTTTATAACACATCACATGCATAGTTTCCTGCTAATTTGCTTCCTTCCCCCCCCGCCCCTCCCCTCCCCTCTCACCTGGCCAGCCTTCTTCTGAAAGGGCAGAACTTACAGCAACCGGGAAAGAAAGACGCAGGGGCACAATGGATGGACTGGATTCAAGGAAAGGTATGAGGTTTCAAGGATCTTAGCTAAGCAATGGTAGCCAGATAAGTATACAAAGTGAAGTAGATTGGAAAAAGATTGCACACATGCAAAAGAGAAACAGGTTGAACTAAGAAAATTGATGACAAGGGGATGCAGGGTGTGTGTGTGTGGGGGGGGGCGGGGGGGCAAAAACACCAGAAGAGTAATAAAATGGAAGACAGACAGACATAAAAAGACACTTTAAAGAAAGTCATTATAGGATTGGGCAACCAGTCTTCCTATAAAGGAACCTTCAAAGTTTGTGGAATCAGATTCTGAGCCAGAGAAAGATATGGGTCCAGATTCTGCACCTGAAATGCCAAGGCCAATAGACCCAGAGATAAACTGGTCAACTGCTGATAATTATCTCATGTAGGGTTAGGATGAACCTTTTTGGAATCCATCCCTCTAGCACCTGGGTGTGGTTCTTTTCCATCTGGAAGGAAGGGCATTATTCAGTTTGGAATTGCCTTTTTCTCATTAAATCATATTCCCTAATGGCTGGAACTCTAACTTGGCTTGTTTCTTTTGTTGTTGACTTCTTGACTATTCTCCTTTAGTACAAAGCCAGCCTAGCTGGCCAGCTTTAACCTGATAAAGACTTTTACTTAGAAATCCTTTTCCTGGTCTCCTTGGGAGGAGGCAAAAAATGGCCTTGGGAGCCATAATGACAGGATAAGAGCTCGAGGCTCAAATTGTTTTAGCCCTGCTTTCGTGAGGCTCATTCTGATGATGTTTGACAGCTGCGGTCTGAGAAAGGAGCTTCCCAGAGGCTGCCCCAGCCAGCTTCCCCAGAGCTGAAAGTGCTGACTTTCTCAAGTGCAGAAGTTCCTATGTCCAACCTCCAGATCTGAGCTTAAGGCTTCTGCATATAAGAACAAGAGATTCCATGTCCTGGTTTGGGAAGGGGGAGTGAATAGCAAAAGCAAAAGTGATGGCCTGGATCCAGATTTTAGTCGGATCAACTGCACTGGTGGAAATGGACTTCCTGCCTCCTCCTTTCTGAGACAGTTCCTCCAGCCCCTTGCAACTACTGCACTTAGAGTTAGGAGAACTGACTGAATGGGGTGAGTTGTTGTGTTGTGTGTATGTAGGTGTGTGCATGCATGCGCATGTGGGGAGAGGGCTTCTACAAGCAAAGCCTTTTCTCTCATGGTCCGTCCCTTCTTGCAGAAGGTAGAGCTTGGGCCCAATGCCTTGTCACCACACTGGAAATGGCTGGAGACCATGTTAATTGAGAAGGGATGGAGCTATAGGCATGGTAAGAAGGGCTTTGCCTGACACCAGCTATATCACCTCTGGGAAAGCTGTCACTCAAGAACAATGAATCTGGAGGAATTGGAAAGCATATTGCAAGGTTTAGCCGTTTCCTCTTCCTTTCCTTTGCAGTTTTCAGTGAATCTTTAAATATGATGCAGTCTTGTTTTCCTTCCCCTATACTTCCTTTGGTTACAGAAATAAAAAAGAAAGATATGATCTTACATGTTCAAAATGACTTTATGGTGCCTTTTAAATGTTAAGGCATTATTGCCCTGATGTCTTCATCTTGCAGACATTGGGAATTATATGAACAGAGCCCGTTTGTGCTGCGGATTAGACTCGGTGGCCCTGGAGGCCCCTTCTGACTTGCTATGTTTCTATGTTGAAGGGGGTGGGGGAGAGAGAGAGAGAGAGACTTCTTAGGCAGAATTCAGCAATGGGTATCATGGGAGAGATTTAAGTATATCCTTATGTCTCCCTCTGAAATCATTGGGGCTTGGAGGTGCTTCATTCTGGCTGGATTATGCCCATTGTATTTTAAATCATCACTTTTTGCATGTCTCCCTTGGCCTTGACATGTTGGCTCTCTATATAGAAACCTTCCCAAAATTTGCCCTCAAGGAATCATCAAGCATCATCACACAGTTCAAATTAGATATTCTCTTAGAGCACTCTACAATGATTGTATTGTTTTAGTATAGATTAAAACCAGACTTACTTAAGTAATATTTTCCTATTGACTCTTCTATATCTCCGAATGACTTAAAATTTCCTGAAACTATCCACTGGTGCCTCTGCCAGTAAGACTGTCAAGAAGGGCAGTGCAGGGCTCTTTTCAGAAGTTATCAGTAACATCTTAGGCCGAAGATCAATGAATGGCATGATTAGGTGCCACCAAGGGGTTGGCAGAGGGTCACCACCCATTGAAGGTCTGGGCTAATATCCATTTCCAGGATCTCTATAAGAGAAGGGCATGCTAGAAGCAGAAAGTGAGGCATTTGCTCTCCATTCCTTTCACAGCATCATACTGTTGTTCATGTTCAACCCCATGTTCATCTAGTGCAACCCCTGCTCAGGGCAGGAAATCCAGAGCTAAAGCCTCTGCTTTGAAGACCTCCAGCTAGCTCCCAAACTCTCCTTCACCATTGCTTTGCGTCACAGATTCCACCTCAGATATATCAATGTTCAGGAGTTCCTGATGTTCAGGATATCATCTCACAGCTGCTTCCTCATGACAAATGTTGTGATCTTCCATTTTCCACGGGGGGTGGGGCACTGGAAAGGGAAGTTCCACAGTGGTTCAGCAGGGGCTTCATGCTCCTTCAGGCACCTACTGGGTATAGTTACAGTGGTGCCTCAGTTGTTGCAAAAAACTGAAACTCACCCAACACCCCCCCCCCCCCCCCCCCCCTCCGGGGGGGGGCACAAATGGGAGTGATATTTCTATGCCTTTTCTTTGTATGTCTAGTAAGGATGTACAAACATAAAATCTGTGTCACTTATACTTCCTTGATGGTCAGATGTCTTTATTTGCTTTTCGGCGCCAGGTGAAGACCTTTTTATTTAAACAATATTTTAATTGTTAATTTATTTATTATTTATTAATTCAATTTGTATATTGTATAGGTTGTTTTAAATTTTGACTTGGAGATGGGCCAATTTTTAATGTTAGTTTTAATTGTTAATATTTGGAAATTTTAACATTATGTTTTAATCTTTTTGTTGTGAGCCGCCCCGAGGCTTGTGGCAAGGGGCGGCCTATAAATTTCCAAATAAATAAATAAATAAAAATGTCTTTCATTTCACTGTCTGTTCATTGATGTAAATTCCCCAAAATGAATAAAGTCCCCCAATGTACACAAGGCCTTGAAACATGTGTCCTTCTGGTCATTTTTTTAAAGATGTCCTAAGAAAAAGTTCACAGAATCTGCACAATGCTGAAAAAATTGGGAAATTTGCAAATTTGTTCTTAGAAATTTCAAACTTATGCTGATTTCTCTGACATCCCTAGAGTCTAGTGTGTCACCTGGATTATAAATCTGAAGTTGGCAACTATGTATTTTACTTTGTTCCCGGCATATAGTATAGCTACCACAGGCACTCTAAAATAATGAAGAAAGAGTTATCTCCAAGCTATTCATGGCTATGGGCTGGTTCATGCACTTGGTCCTGGCTGCTGGTCCCTTTTTGCAGACAGATACGCCCCTTTCCACCATGTATGAGATGCACATAAGAGTGCAGGAAAGGCCATTCTAGATCACACCAAAGCTCCATCTAGTCCGGTACTCCATACAGAGTGTGGCAAACCAGCTACCCCCGGGATGCCTCATGCAGGACAAGTGCAAGACCTCCTCCTACCCAAGCTCCTCAGTAACTGGTGTATGCAAGCATGCCACTCCTGGTAAATGAGGTAGCATATAGCCAGCAAGGCCAGTAAACACTGATAGCCTTTTCCCTTTTGAATCTGTCCAATATGCTCTTAAAGCCATCCAGATGGGTGGCCATCATCACTTCCCAGGGCAGCAAAGTCCATAGTTTAACTATAAGCTGAATGAATAAATACTTCCTTTTATCTGCCCCAGGCCTTCCATCAATCCACTTCATGGGGAGACTCCAGGTTCTAGTGTAATGGGAGTGTTTGCGGTTGTTGTTGTTTGTGTTGTTACATTTCTATACCACCTGTAGCTGAAGTTCTTTGTGTGGTTCACAACATTTAAGTCATCCATTCAGATTTCAACCAGGCCTGACCCTGCTTAGCTTCCAAGATGAGCAGGACCAGGCACTTCAGGCTGTTTGGAAGCTGTATGGCTATATGGAAGAGAGTGAGAAATGTTGTTCTCACTACTTTTTCTACACTATGCATTATTTTGAACACCTCTGTCATGTCTCCCCTTATTAACCTTTTTTGAAGCTAAGCAGTCCCAGTTGTCATAGCTGCTCTCATCACAGGAGCTGTTCCAGTCCCTGATCATCTGTGTTGCCCTTCTTTGTAATTTTCCCAGCTCAATGACCAGAAATGAGCACAATAGTCCTAGTGCGGTTGCACTAAAGATAAGATCTTGCAGTTTTTCTATTCTCTTCCTAATTAGACCTAGCATAGAGTTTGCCTTCTTCACAACAGCAGAGCACTGGGTTGACATTTTCACCACATTGTCCACTACTACCATAAGATTCCCGCCTCGTTCAGTTTCTGCTAGCTTCAATCCCAGCATTACTCTACACCTGCTTATATTGAACTACATTTGCTGTTTTGATGCACATTCTCCCAGCTTGGAGATCCCTTTGAGGCTCCACACAATTTCTTATGGTTTTAAGTACCCTAAAAGGGTTAGTGTCATCAGCAGACTTGACCACTGCACTACTTACTCCTTCACTACTTAATTCCAGGTCATTTCTGAATAGGTTTAAAATTACTGATCCTAATGTAACCCTGCAGTTACATCTCTCCACTGGGAGAAATTACTATTTATTCCTACTGTCCAAGTTATGGTCTGTAACCAGTTAGTGATCCGTAAGACGACCCCCCTTTTATTCCATGACTGCTTAGTTTGCTCAAGAGCCTTTGGTGAGGGACTTTGTCGACACACAATGTTGTGTGACTCTGCCCAAGTCATTATAGTCACAAAGGCCTAATGCATTTATTTTGCCCTTCTATTTAGGGGAGGATGGAAATAACTTAATTAGGTTGATATGTGCACAATGGTATCTGCAAAGCTTCACATTTAACTTTAATTTATTCATTATTTCAAAGCATTTTTCCTGCTCTTTAGCCAAGTACAGCTCACACAAATCAGAAATAAGTTCCTGCCTGCAGGCATCCTGTCTAAAAGATATGACATGGAAGGAAAGGGGATTGAGACACAGGAGCGGAAGGAAAGAAGCAGCAAATTCAGGCACTAGGTCTTTAATGACAAAATCCAGTCAGGCCTGGAGCTGGATTGAATCTCTGGATAGCATAAATTATTTTTCGGAAGCCACCACAGGTCCAGTCTGGGGCACTTCACATCCGGTGCAACAGGGCTGAGAAATGTGTCTCCGGAGAAAGCCACTACTACTTCAGCTTAATGAAGGATGCTTTGCTAACATAAGTGATGCATGTTGCTTATGCATCACCCCGAAGGAGAAAATCCATCAATACACACGAGCGCGCATGCATGTGTGTGCACACACACACACAGAGCAAGCAAACATGAGAAAAAAGGGGTGTGCATAAATTTGTAGATGCTAATCTCTCTAATTCATCAGGTGATTCCTCTAATTTAAATAGCAATACAGTTGGGGGAACTGTGGCCAGAAGACTTGTGTTCCTGCTGTTCAGGGGCAAATTTCTGGATGCCTGCTTCCTCTTTGGGTTCTTAATCTTTAAACTGGCCTGAAAATGGACTGCCCTTCAAATAAAGGATGCCTTCCAATGCCTCTCCTTTGACAGTCTTCAAACAGAGGAATGTCTTCTGTGAAGTAGGGCACATAACCAGCCCCACTAGAATAAAGGATGCTGGGCCATTGGTTGAGACAGACCAATGGAGCAAAACAGCTTCACATGCCTACACAAACGGCCCTGTATTTATTAGTGCTGTAGGAGAAAGAATGGCAACACATCTGATCACAATAACTACAGTATCAGCACCTGAGCTATCAAAACCCAGAAACGCACTAAAATGAAAAGAACGCTGCACCCTCCTTTTGGTAAAGCATATTTTTCTCACCAGGTTACATGATATGGTGATGTTAAGTATCTGCACCCCAGAATTAAATCCCTGCATTTCAAGCCATTTGAATTGAATCTCCCTGACAATGCAATGCTATGCCAATTTCCAGGATAGGTTTACACTGCAGACCCTAACAATGAATAGCATTTTGAAAGAACTGAATAAGGAGAAGAATAAATAGGACAAACTACAATGAGTCTCCAAAGCAGAGCTCGTACGTGCTGGACGGGGATTAGGGCTTGGCACCTGATGCATGAAAGCCAAAAGATTTAATGACAAAGGGGGAAAACACAACATCTGTAGGAAGGCCTTCTCATTTCTCTTGAATTACACTTTTGCCTTCATAAGAGAGAGGAAATCAAAGGGAGTCAGGGAAACAGAATGAAGGTTACAAATGAATGTACACTGGCAGAGTGATTTTCTTATAAATCTAAGTGACAAACAGTTTGGCTAGAAGTTTCAGAAATCTGCATAAGGATTGCCTATGAAAGTTGAGCCACTGGTTTTCCATTCTAAAGCAACTCTACAATGAGCTCTAAGAGCCCCAGTTGTTTAACTTTCTGTGCAGATGTGTGCGGGAATGGAAACAGTAAAACTCATCAGGTAGCATTCTGAGGAACATGGTATTGCTCAAGGAAGTAAGAAGTAAGCAAAAGGGGACAGGGAAAGAAAGATAGCTGAAATTTCTTCTTCCTTCCTACATATCCAGGAAAGACCCACAGTAGACCATACTGGTGACATCTGAGATTCAGATTCTGTGATTCACATTGATTCAAGGTTTATTTTTACCCAGTGTGTCTGATTATAATTTTTAAAATTGTTGGATCATATTTCCAAATTGTTGCAGATAAGCTGTCTGCCTAACATCACAGTTGGAAAAGGACTTTTCCAGAAATTGCTGGGGCTGGATCCAGAAGGAAGAGAGTGTTCTCACCTCCTGTGAATAGAAGGGAGTAATTTTCACCTATATTTCCTTCAGTCTGCCCCCAATCTGTTTCAAAACCTCTTTTCCAGTGCAGTGTTAGAAGTGGGGCTGGCTCTTGGAAAACTGCCTCCCCTTTCCATCTGCAGAAGTTCTGGCTGGATCCATGCCGTTCCATGAACAAAGCACTCTTCTGTGAATAGAAGGTTTCTGCTGTTTCCAAGTTATAGGTTAATTGAAACAATCAGCCATAAATCAGTTAAAATCTCTATGGCTGGAAGAATTTAATTTAGTATCTGTCTTTACATTCGATCACTATGGTGAAGGCTACTTGAAATGGCTTTTATGTAATAGCTACTGCCTTTTGCAGTTGTGGTACATGGCATGCTAACTGGATCAACACCTTCACACTAATAGTTTCATGTTTTCAATAGCACTCACAAAATACGGACTGGCACTCAGCTGAGGTCACTCAAGTGGGAGTGAATTCTAGTGGGCATATCAGATGTCAGCCTATGTGGTAGTGATGGTACCAAGCCACCCTTCCTAGATCCAAACTGGTCTTGAGTGCAGCTTCACCCATTTCCATATGAGACCTGAAGCCACAAGAATAAGTACAGCAAGGTAGGGTAGGGTAGTGCCTCAAAGTCTCCTAGGGATCCTGAGCATGATATGTGTGCGTGTGTGTAGGGCAGATTGCAGTTGCTAGAACAGGACACAGAGTCCTTCCACATACTGGCTTGGGCAGAATGAAAGAAAGAAAGCACTATTGCTATGGCAACAGGTCAAGGCCCTAAGAAGTTCCTAGGGCATGGGATATCTTGGGAGATCCCTCAGGAGGAAGCAGATACAGATGTAAAAGTAGGCCATTGACTGGTCAGGGAGGATATTTCCCACACAACTTTCCAGTGAGTCCACAAGAAGAAGCAGAGTGAGGGAACATAAACTCCTTACCTCTGTATGTAAACAAAATGAGGGTTAAGAAGCACTGTCGTGCTTTTAGAGCCAAAGCTGTGCCTTGGCTCTTCATTTCAAGTTTCTCCAGGCAATCTTTGAATGAGAAATTTCAGATTCAAAATGTGAGTTTGTGTACTGAATGTTTTCCATCTCAATATTCCAATTTGAATGATTTAGCCTTATTGAACCAGCCCCTTGAGTGTTTTTATTTTGGCAGGATTTGATATGAAATCTCTTAGGATGCTACCTTCTGTACATTTATGCAGCAGAAAGCCCTGTAGCTCCCCGTATTCATCAGGCAGCCATGTTTAAACATGCAAGATTGTGGCCTTAAGGTAGTAAGTTAAGTGTAAAATGCAAATTACCATTGCATGTGCAAGGCTGAGAGATACTAAATACCATTACACTTAAACTGTAAATGGTATTTTTAAACATAATGGATCTTGAAGCACATATTTAAAATATATTTAGAATTTTTTTTCAGCTAAGAACTGTGTTTGGGAAGTTTGAAACAAGAGCATAAATGAGTTCTGTTCATCACATTAGTCCAGGAGATCAGTCAAAATGAAGCACCCTGACACTTCTCTGTGCAAATGCTCTAACTTGGCCATAATTTTTTTTCAGGTTTTCAGTTTCTTTATGGGTCTAAAGGCAGGCAACATATCCAGGCATTTTCCCCCTTATGGTTTATATAATTAGCATGTATTGTCAACCAGTCTTTTTTGTGGCTCCCATGGCTAGTTGCTTGAGCGTGGAAACATGTTTTAGTAATTTTCACAAAATGAATGAGGATGGCAGGATTGCCCTTTAATTTGTTTCGTCTCACTAACATCAGAATAAACAAATTTGATGAAAGTGTAATATCTTAGTTTGTAGATCTTACTCATTGTTGAACCTCTGAATTTAAATGCATTAACTGGAGAGGGGAGAGGGAAAGCAAAAGAAAGAATTAGCTTATGCAAATTAGCCATAATAGGTAGATCAGACTAACAGTGCATTTGAGATTTCTCACACTGGTATTTTGAATGAGCTAGTCAGTGGGACAAACAGTATAATCCCATCCATGTCTACTCAGATGTGGGGCTTACTTCCAGGTGACTGCACATAAGATGGCAGACTTACATTTTAGACAGTCAGCAGTCAACATTCATAGAATTAAATCCAAGGCAACATGTCAATCAAAACAGCAATTTGTTCCATACTTATTCCATTTATCTGTTATATATTGATGTCTTGCCCACTACAGAAGTTTGGGGGCAGCATACATAAACAGAGTACTGCTAGACAGAGGATAGAACCATGAAACAGTCACATTTATATTCTACATAAAAACAAGCAACGGAGGATGAAAGAAATACAATAAAATGCACAGCAACATGAGAAATTTCACAAATTTCTAGAAATGCCATGACTGCCACTAGAAATATCTAAAATCAAAAATGAAAACAAAAAGAACTTCACCAAGTCAAATCAAACAGTCAAAAGAGCATATAGATTTGAGGTATATTGATTTCCCTCCCCTACATGGGGAAGCCACCTACAGCTCACTAATGTGTTTAAGTGCTGTAAAAGTTTTAAAAAGGCTTCACCAGATCCTAAAAATACAGCATGTGGGCATGAGGTGCACATCTCTTGGGAATCTCATTCCATAACTGAGAGGACACCCCTGAAAAGCTGTTCTTCCTTGTAGCTGCTCACCTCACCTGGTCTGGCGCAGTGTCCCGGTGAAGAGCTCCATAGGAGGATCTTACTATATGAGCAGCCAGGCATGGGAGGAGGCACTCCTTTGGACAGCTGTTTATGCAGGCCCAGCCCTAACATTTTGCAGGCAACAGAACAGGCAGAGTGGCAAATTTGCTGCACCATTCCCCCCATTGCTCCTGCTGGGAAGGCCCCTGGCCTCCTCCCTGGCACCTCTGCTAGGTGCTCCAGAGGTTTTGTCTAGCACTTTCCCACTGTTGCATTTGCTGCTGCAGGAGAGCTGTTGGCAAGGCTTTTTTGAGTAACTTGCTGAATGAGCAAACTCCAGCACTGTGGCCTTGCTCGATACAGCAAGCTACATTGGGCCACTGCCTCATTTATGGCTGTAAAGACATAAAGGCAAAAGGCAAACCGTTACTTTGGGTTGAGCCTAGAATGGGATGGAAGCCTGTGCAGATGAAAAAGCACTAGTATTTATAATAACGGTATCACCCGGTGAAGGTGGTCACTTGTAGATCAGACAAAAAGAGGGCAAAAGAAAACAGCCATCTGCATGCAAGGTACATATGCAAAATTATACATAGAGATGAAAGCATTGTTATAATTTACCGTATTTTTCTGTCTATAAGACGCCCCCATGTATAGGATGCTTTTAATTCTGTTGTAAGCCGCCCCGAGGCTTGGTTGCGATGGGCGGCCTATACATTTTTAAATAAATAAATAAATGCCCCCCACTTTTCCTACCCATCTCCAGCGAACAAGCGGCTGCCGCCTGCACACACGCCGCTCCGCCACCCCCCTGTGGCACCTCGCCACCCCCCCCACGCTGCCACCCCCCACCTGCGCTTGCCACCCCTCGCCCACTCTTGCCGCCTCACCCCCCCCGCGCACCGCCCCCCCTTGCGTGCACGCCACAACACCGCCCCTCATGCGAGCCAGCCTACCCCCACAAGCGCACCCACGGCCCCCCGTGTAAAAGATGCACCTTCATTTTTAAGTACCGTATTTTTTGCTCTATAAGACTCACTTTTTCCCTCCTCAAAAGTAAGGGGAAATGTCTGTGCGTCTTATAGAGCAAATATGTGTGTGCAGTAAGTCTGGCAGATGTGCAGCCCATGGAGAAGTGATGGGGAATGTGCCTGTGATTATGTGCCCATTTGAGTCAGAATATTTTTTTTCTTGTTTTCCTCCTCTAAAAACTAGGTGCGTCTTATGGTCAGGAGCATCTTATAGAGCGAAAAATACGGTAAATGTTTTTAAGAAAAAATAGCATCTTGTACATGGAAAAATACGGTAAGTAGGCACTCTGTGCGCTTCAGTATGCTGTGCAAGATGGTGATGCGGTGAGCCGTGTGGCTTCCCAGGTGCTGCAGAAAGGCCACTTCAAAGCCCAGCTCTTCCTTCTGGGGGTTCTTATCTTTATATTGGGCTTGGAGAAACCAGACTTTCTGCAGAAGCCACCTCTAAACAGAACAGTCCTCCACAGCAGGCTTTCAAATAGAAAATTATACCACCCTCTTTGTTAGCAAACCTGCAGCCTCGCTTTGGACTAAGTTTTGGAATTCTTCCCAGGCACAGTCCCATGCACAGCATATATTTCTCAGAAGAAAGTTAAACACAGACTTAGGAGACTTCACAAAATGTTTTATCTAACAGCCTTTTAAGATAGAAATTACAGTACCCACCTCTCCTTCTCCCCCTCTCTCTGAGGGTGGAGGGAATGGCTAATTTACTACCACAGAAGACTTGTCCTTTTAAAAATACAGCCAGGATTATGTTTTGCCACATTTGAGCAAAACTTCCTCAAATGCATTTAATCAAATTATCCAATGGAATATAGTATTAAAGGAGCAATAAAACAAAACTGGAGCAATAAAATAAGCAGGCTCAGAGGAAATCAGCAGGATTTTAAAATATGAAACACACACGCACACGCACGCACACACGCACGCACACACACACACAAGTCTGGTATAAAGAGATGCCACATGAGAACAATTATGTCAGTGATTCTGAAATATTGGCAACCACTTCCTGATTCATGCCAACAATGCTTGTGAGGCAAAGGGTGTCACCTGTTTTTGAGCATGTCCAACTAAGCTACTGAATATATGGTAAAAACGTTTGCCTTACTCTCTTTCTGTGATTTCCAGGTTGGTACCAGTCGGAACCCTTCAGGTTTCTTGTCCTTCCTGATTTTCTTTCATTTCTTAACATTTTAACAGCAGCAACGACGACGACAAGGGGGCTGGCATGCTGCAGAAGTTCTGTCCCCCAGTGCAATCATTGACTGTATTCAAAACCTGGTTTTAAGTTTTGCTTCTGGGAAATGAGTGTTTCATGGCCCATGCCCACCATGGCAGCCTTTTTAAGAATTAGCAGCTCTCCCCCATGGCAGCCATTTTGGGAGAAAGCCAGTGGCAGCCCCTCCCCGCAAATTCCACATGTGACCATTTTTTGTAACAATGCCCAGTATCTCCCAAACATTGATCCTAGAAGGCCTATTCTTTTTTCTTTTCTTTTCTTTTAAATGCTACTGAGGAAAAACTGTCACTAATTTCTGAAAAACTCATATTTGGTCAGTCTCATTTATTTATTTATTTAAAACATTTTTATGTCGCCCCATCGCAACAAAGCCTCGGGGCGGCTTACAACAAAGCAAAATATACAAATGTACAAATAAATAAACAACAATAGAACAATAAAAAAATTTCTTAACCCTCCCTCCCAGTGCATCTCAGCTAAAACATTTAAAATCCAATAAATACAGCTAATTTAACAATTAAAATAAGTTTTAAATAAAAAGTCTTGGCCTGGCGCCGAAAAACAAATAACGACGGTGCCAGACAGACCTCTCTGGGAAGCGCATTCCATAGACGGGGCGCCACCGCAGAGAAAGCCCTCCTCTGGGTACTCACCCTCCTAATATCATTCACAGAGGGTTCCCAGAGGAGGACATCTGTTGCTGATTTATGCCGACTATTGCAATATTTCGGTGCTGCAAGCAGTGTTGACCTTGCCAGTGAAGGCCAGTGTAAAAAACTGAACCTCATCTACTAGGGCTAGTAAGATTCACCAGCAACCTTTTTTGGATGATCATAAGAGGTCGGAGTGCCAAGAGCTAAAGCTTCAAAGTGCAAAGTACCTGGTCCATCCCAAGATTGGCGCAGAAGAGTTTCCTTCCTGCAGCTGCTGGTATTACTCTGGTAGCCATAGCAGTCCCAGCTGTAGTGTAAAGCAGAACTTAACATATTGGTTCAAATGGTCATTGGCCATCCCCTCCTACCTTAGTGCTTCCCATTGGAATGGTTTACCAACAGGCTCCTACTTCAATCAGATCTGTAATAGTGACTTATCTTACAATAGTCTTCCAGTGTCAGCTAGGAAAAGCTGGGAACTGCATGACATGTTCCACCTAAATATGGATAGCACTGCAGACTTAGAAGCAGATCTATATCCCTTAATGGATCACAATACGGATGATTGTATTGTGTATAAAGAAAGGAATGCATTGTATGGGTACTATAATTAATTCTGCCACTTTCAAGCCATTCCTAAACTCTTGTCTCCCATCTGAAAGAACCCTGCCTAGCCATTCATTTTCTCTTTGGTGTTGCCTCACATTTTTTTGGTCTCTTCTTTGCATTTCTCATTGTGCCTCTTGCTTACAAAATCAACAATTTCTGATTACACACTTTCTCTTCATATTCCCAGCATCTATTTTTGCTGGATTGTCACTTAAGAAAACCATTTCAGCATGTTTCAGCTATCTCAAAGCTAATACTTCCTTTCAGCCCAAGTATGTTGCTGAAGTAGCTACATAACATGTATTTGACAATGAATTCCCCTTTATATTGTGATACCCTTGGCATAGTGAAGACATAACATGTCCTTCTCTGGCAAACTGGGACGTAATTGTTGTCCCTTCAAAACTGTAATTCATTTTCCTGTTTATGTGTAGAGATTTGTCACTTTAGCATTTCTGGACTCTTAATCCTCAGAACTAGACTTCTCACTATGCTCAGAAAGAAAGGGGAGGAGCAACAACATAAAAAGATGGAGGAAAGAAATTGGCAGGGTTTGTTGGAGAGGGCATAATAATAGATAGAATTTGTGTTTCCAATCCTGCTTAGTATATCCCTGTTGCCAAAATATATACTACGAAAATAGTTGAACAAGATACGGCCTGCTTACCCAGTACAATTCTATCTACCTTGTAATCTGAAAGTGCTGGCATTCAGACTGCTCCCAGCTGGTGAAAGTGAATGGTTGCCTTCATGCTAATGTAATTAAAAGGATGTTTGGAAATTAGCCTGTTAAACACAGGAAACATGGCTCATGCTCACTTCAAAGTGGGAGCAACAATGTATGCTTTGAATTTCAAAGCCACTCCCTCCTGTCTGCTTGTCTTGCCCAAGACCCAGGGCTAAGACACTTGGGCTGGTGGAATTTAGATTGACAAAGATAGATGTGGCCTGTAGTAACTGTCTGGGCCTTACAAAAGAGTCAGATGAAAGATAAGTAGGGTTATCAAATCAATTTTGAAGGTCTTTATATTTGGATCCCTTATATACAAAGTACCCATAGACTGCTGCCTTTTTCATGCAGACAAGCAAGCCATTGTGACTGCAGAATGTGCGTGACGCATGAGCTGAACTGATGGTGTGGGTCTGCTCTACTCAAATGACCCCCTGCTATGTCGTTCTTGCTTGCACATCAATTCTGCAGACCCTTGGGCCATTAGCATAGTGAAGTCACATTCACCTTGTGTTGAAGGATTCAGTGCAGTAAAAGCAATGCTTGGACTTGCATGTTATTCTGCACCTGCTACCCCTGGTTTGGGATGTTGGAGGACAGGAAGGCCTGGAGGAATGTTGTCCGTGGGGTCGCGATGGGTCGGACACGACTTCACGACTAACAACAACCACCCCTGGTTTTGTTTAACCCAAAGCAGCTTCACTAGGGTGTAAATCACTTGGCCATGGACCTCCCTGGGTGATTTTGGGCCAGGCACCGACTCTCAGCTCACTGGACTGTTCTTGGGAGGCTTCTTCTCTGAGAGCCCACTTTGAAGGAAATTAGGAGGGTAGCTACTCGGAGAAGGGCCTTTTCAGTGGTGGCACCCTGACTGTGGTGGGGCACACTCCCCAGGGAGGTTTGCCTGCCACCGTCGCTTTATCCTTTTTGACGTCAGGCAAAGACCTTTTTATTTTCCCAATATTTTAACAGTTAATTGGTTTTATCCTTGTTTTTAATCATTATTTATTGGATGGAATGTGTTGTGTGTTGTATACGGTCGCTTTGCTTTTTGTTTTTGTTTTTGGTTTTTTTTGTAAGCCATCCAGAGATTTTAGTATTGGGATGGCATAGAAAAACTTTAAATAAATAAATAATGCGGAGCTATGTAAACTGCCTTGGACTCCACAGGAGAGAGCTACAAATGCAATGCAATAATAAAATAATAGCTGCCAAAGCTTAGTTACCAATAGCAAAAAGTTAAGACTAGAATATGCTGGTGTGTCTTGTATTCCTGCACCTCCTTTTGCTTTCACCTCTGTTGTCACTGGAATGCAGCCTCTGAGACCTTCTTTAGAACTGAATTTGTCCCTTGGGCCACAAGAGGTTCCCTGCACATGGTGTACGGTGTGACTGGGGAAGAGACGCATGTAGCATCTCCTGATCCAGCAGTAGCTTCCTTTTATCTTGCTTCATTTCAAAAGAGCTATTTAACTTAGCTATTCTGTGTCCTGCAACTGCCCTCATGAGTATTCAAATACTAGCATATTTGCAAGCTTAGAAATGCCACATGTATCATCATTCCTAGTATGGGTAAGACTGTGTTTCAGAACCACCATTCCAGAGCCAATATATCGTTCGGTCAAAATTGGCAGTGACTCATAGTGCCCATCTCTGAGACTGAGTCATACAGCTACATTCACCATTTGATGACTTGCAGGTATCCTTTTCCAGAAGGTAGTCATGTTTGTCTATTGTGCCAAAGCAAACAAGGAGTCCTGCAACACCTTAAAGACTTCTTCTTGTATAAGCTTTATGGGGTCTAATGAAGTCCACAAAAGCTTGTGCCCAAACTCCATTCCAGTTGTCAGGGCCCAGGGCTGGGATTTGGTGGGCTGGAGACAAGAAAGAGGCACCAGGACGGGGGCAACCCAACTTGAGTCAAGACAGACTCCTAAGTTCAAAAACAAGGTTTAATGGCAAGTCCAAGTTGTAGTCACTGAGCAGACCAGGGTCAGGAACCAGAATGATGTATCAGAGCAGAACAAGGATGTGGTCATGAACAACCGAAGGGTGAAGAACAGGAAGCCAAGCAATGGGGCAGGTATCTGGAGGCAGCATAATTGGACTGGATACTCAGCAAGGGCCAGGCAAGGTACAGGAGCTGGACCAGAGTTAGCAGGAACAGCTGCATTGCTGAGGCTACATGGCAAGGCAGAATCTTGGCCAAGCAAATGCAGGCACACCAGGAAGCCCTGTGTTGCTTGGCCAGTGTGGGAGGGAAGAGCTTGCTCAGATATCGCTCTTCCCTCAGTGCTCTGAGCTGGCACTCACCAGGAGAGCTCCGAGAGCTCCAGCAGCTCCTGGGACCAATCCTGTGTCACTAAGATAACCTTCTGGTTCTGACTCTCAGATGAATTTCCAGAGCAGCCCAGATCCTGGCACCAATGTGCTGTGATGCAGATGCATGCAAGTCTCCAACCCGGGAGATTTACATTTATCCAGTGCGTGCAATGAGGTGTGTGGTAGTGATCTCTGCCACACCTTGCCCCATGTATTTAGTCTAGACAGCTGGTTTTGTCCATCCAGATTTAGCACCAGAGCAGCAAAAGAAAGAAGGCTAGGGCAACTATAGGAATCAGTGTAAGGTGATGGCAGCAGCCTCCTCCCCTCCCCTCCCCTCCCTGCCCTGTGGCGCAACTGTTTTGGTCCACCCCATGGTGTGGTTCTTTCAGAAGATCGCAGAATTGGGGCTCCCAAATGTTAGGCTTTAAGAGGCAGCAAGAATCTTTTGTATTATAGAGCAGAAATAGTCATCACAGAGTAATGCTAAAGGAAGCAGAGTTATACATGCTGCCATCTAAAAGGACAACAGATCTTCCATTTAAGATCTGCTTGCGTCACCTGTCCATCACCAATCTAATGCCAAATATAAAACTTCCATATCACAAGTGCCTGAAACATCTTGATTTTCAGTGGGGTCAGCTCAAATTGAACTAACAGTATATAATAATCCAATTTAACAAAATCAATTTATATACGTGTGAACCAACTGAGCCCTACATCTGTTGATACTTACAGGACATGGGCATTTGCTGATATATCATTTAAACCAAATAGTTACAGCTAGAGTTCCAAATGAAAAATAATTTTTTCCTTCACATGCTGTAGTAACCATATCCACAAATTCAAAACCCAGTATTGTGTTAGAAACAAAGCCGCTTGTTCCAATCATATGTGCAACCCAGTAGGTTTAGCCTAGGAGTACGTGATTTGATGAGGATCCATCTTTTTAAAAGCTTTCTGTGTGCTATCACACAGAATAAAATCATGCAATCATTTGGTAGATGGTGGTTTCCTGAAAGCTATCTTGTTTAATCAGAAGTTTTATGCCAGTGGTTTAGAAATTCAGGCTATTCGGTGAAGTATGAGACATGTAGAATGGTGAAATAACCAGATCTCTGATGAGAGAGCTCCAGCACAGCAAGGGTTAAAATTAAAAATGAGCTGTGAAATTGCTGGAGGTAGATGGTAGACCAGTTAGATCATTGCCAGTAAAATGCAGACTCTGCACAGTTTGCAGGCTACTCCCAAAGACATGCAGCTACTGAAACCTCACCTGACCCTGTTCTTAAGAAATAGTTTCATGACCAGCCAAATTGGCTTGCTGTAGAACACTTTTGTGGAAAAAAAACACATTTCTCTCCTAAAAATAAAACCAAAACCCTCATGGCAAAGTTGACACCCGAAGTGATTTTTAACTTCCTAGCAATACAGACTTGTTAAACTGTATTGCATTATTTCACACAGACTTAAAATAAATATCAATCCAGGATATTCCCTTGTCAATTTAACTTTTATGGCTGACTTGAAGGACAGAGCAATCTTGTGGGTGCTTCTAAACACTGACCTAGAGTTTTGGGAGTGGCTTCTTCTAACTATATGACAGCTCAGTGTAACTTCAGGTCACAACACACACTCTTTTCCTATGTGGCCCAGAATGGATGGGAGCCTTGGATGATGAAATCCATTCCTCAGTTTCACGCTGTTGCTGATGATGTCGATGTCCAGCCTTAGATATCTATTGGGATGGGGCAGTATCTCTGCACAGGTGAGTCTTCTGGAGGCTTCCTCAGCAGAGGTGAGCTCACCTGCTACACCTGAAGGTTCCCTGGGAATGAGGGCTTTGGGCAGATCATCCATATTTCCATCCATCCTTTGCTCTCTGTATAATATGAAGTACAATCCTATGCAAGTTTTGACAGAAAAAAGCTCTAAAGCTCCTAGCATTCCCTGATCAGCTCTCTTGCTGAGGAATGATAGGAGTTGTAGGACTTGATTCTGTCTAAACATGCATAGCATTGCATTTTAAGTTACTTGTATTCCAAAATGGAGAGAAGTATGAGGAGCACACAGACGTTTCTTCTAATATGCCCCCTGCATGTGTGCTGAGTGGGAAAAGAAACGAGACTGTTCTGCACAGTGGTGCCCCCACATTAGGAAGTCTCACCCCTTCAGACTTACATAGTGCGCACTGAAAGCACTTTGGTTGTCTGTAGAACAGATCACTATTTGTACTGCCATACGGCAGGCAATGAGGCTGAGATTGGCCTCACACAACATGATAATTCACACTCAGGGGTTGCGTCATTGAAATGTGCGTCGCTGAAACACGAGTTGTCCTGTTGTTTAACCCATCCGTGATAACAAGCCATGATTGTTAACCAGGAGCAACCCAGCAACACACCATGCCTGAGGCAGCAGTTCCTCTGAAGTTATCTGTTGTTTCCATATGGTGGAGACAATGTTTCCGGAGGGAATATTGGCTCGGAGCTTGGAGACAAACAAGATTGACATCCCAGATGGTACCATTGAAAGCCCAGTTTGGATGAGAGCTGTGCCATGATGTTTCATTCCTAGGCCTACTTTCCCAGTACAAATTCCCCCAACCCCTCTCTGCAGCTGTTGCAGTGTGATTGACTGCAGAGGGGGAAACATGCAGGCTCCCTTTCTGCCTTTACATCTGTTTTCTTCTCTGTAGGCCATAGCCGTTTGGAAGGGGGCGTTTGCATCTGGAAATCAGCACAGGGATGAGACGGATAAGCCACCCATCCCCATCGTCTGAATAGCTAAGATAAAGAGACCTGGTTCTCATGACACAAGAATATTAATACACCCTGGACTTCTAGCCATCCTGAGTGTCTTGATGACATACTGACCTAATTTACACACTTATCTTCACTTGTTCAGTTTTTGTGATGTCTTAACCAGTGCAGCTGGTTGGATGAGGTGGTTAGCAAACCCTACAAGAGGTTGGCGGCTCTGGGTGGTTAGTGAACCCCTTCAACTCCCCCCACCTCCAGGTCCAGACATCATGACAAGCCATGGCCAGCAGAGGTAATTATATAATCAGACCAGGATGTGCAGGTGGTTAGCAAGCCACCACGGCTTATCCGAGCCCTGCTTTGGGAACCAGCCCAAAGAAGGGGGGAAGAGTGGGGGCCACTGGAGATGCATTCTTTCTTATCCTTTCTGCCATATCTCATTTTGTACGCAGTGATGTCACATTAGCACTTCTATTCTGTCTTAGGCTAGCTGGGCTAATGTAGTTCCCCTTTAGTTTCCTCCATGGACTTGCCATGTTGTTTTCTTATTACCTCCTGATTCCATAAGTAATTGCCCATGGACATTTTTGTTGTTCTTCCTGAGACCTTCTTCCACCTCCAGAACCATCTAGCACATTCACATTCCCTAGGAAGTCTCAGGTTGGATGAAACATTTGCTTCAGTCCATTTGTTTTTACCAGTTTGCCCCTGCTCAAACCAAATACAGACCAGAACATAATCTGCAGTTTGAAGTCTGAGTGTGTCTGCATTTGCAATATGATTAGAGCAACACATGAGAGCCAGTGTGGTGTAGTGGTTAAGAGCATGGGACTGGGACTCAGGCGATCTGGGTTCCAATCCCTGCTCGGCCATGGAGCCAACTGGGTGACTCTGGGCCAGTCACAAACTCTCAGCCCAGCCTACCTCACAGGGTTGTTGTTGTGGGGATAAGATGGAGGAGGAGATGTAAGCTGCCTTGAGCCCTTTGCAGGAAAAAGGCAGGATATAAATTAAAAAAAAAAACCAAAAACATCAACATAGAAAAAAAGGTGTTTGAAAAATGAATACAAATTGTGCAAAAGGGTTTTTATATATTTAACAAAACTTCCCATCCAATATGGACATGAGTGGGAGTGAAGTAGAAATCAGAGAACGTCAGTGAGCATGAGTTACATACCTCGAGGGAAGACCATCTTGTGTTTTCTTTCAGCATCAGGAAGTGTCTATATTTTGGTTCTGTTGCGATCTTTCTTCCCTGATGTAAGCCAACTTCACCTTCAAATTTATGTCATGGGCATTTGTAAATTGTGTTCAGTGTAATGGGTGATAGGAGAAATAATTTAAATTCCAAGTACTTTGTTCCACTCCAAAAGCATCATTATGAGAGATGGGAATTCAGTACAGCTGAATAATCTGACCTCAGTTCATCAAGGGAGAACTTATTAAAGCAGTTTGAAAAATAAGGGGATAGGCAGATTTGTACTTTAAATATTAAAAATACTCATATCTGATGTAATTTATTTATTTTATGTGGATTCTGTCTCCATACAACAAGGCCTTGCTATGGGGTGATAGATACCAGAAAATATGTTGTTGGATATTTTATTAAAAGGTTAATTAAGACCAGCATGAAAAATATCCACTTTTTACATTCTGCAGAGACAGCCATTAGCTATTAACTCTGTAGGCGGAGGCTCTGTAGCTTGACTTGCTTAGCCTGTCTTTAAATATAACTCATCTGATTTCTTCCAGTAATTTTACTTTATTAAAGTGAAAGAAAACCCAGCTTGACCTTTCTTGACTCTCTTTTTAAAATTCTGAATTATGTAGAAGTGAAAGAATGGATAAGAATATAAGTTTTTCATTTTATCCATGGCTGGGATTTTGTCTTCAGATGCAGAGTGATTTATAAATGCTGTAAATACATATCTGCAGAAAAAGCCCTTCTGGACCAGATGAAAGGTGTGTCTACTCCAGATTCCCATGGAAAGGCCACAAGATTAGCACCCTCCCTCCTGCATACATACTTCAGCAGCCAGCGTACTGAGGTTTGGTGCCCCCGATACTGCCTGCGACGCGTAGCCATCATTGCTGGCAGCCACTGACAGCCTTGTCCTCCATGAATTTCTCTACTCCCTTAGTAAAGGCAGCAGCCATCACTACATCACATGGTAGAAAACTCCAGAATGTATGCATTGTGTGCAGAAATGCTCCCCTTCCCTGTCCTGATTTCCTGTCATTCACCTCTCTGGATGATTCCAGTTTCTATGCGGATGAGAACTCATGCCATATGTCATTTTATATTCCTCTGTCCTCTTGTCCTTATTCATCTTCCTTCTAAGCTAAAAGCCCCAAACATTGCAACCTTTCCACATTGCCTCTTGATCGTTTTGGTTCCTCATTTATGCCCCGTCTCTAACTTTACAATATCATTTCTGAAATGAAGAGGCCAGGACTCTACAGAGTAGGCCAAGTGTAGCTGCACCCCAGATTGGTATGAATGCATTATGCTCCGGCCAATTTTATTTCCCATGATTCTCCTGGTGATCCCCAACATGGCATTGGCTTTGTTCACTGCTGCCACACCAATATTAATTTGCACACTGCAGGGCCTGCAGGCTTGGCTGGCTGGGTCCTGTGGCGCTTTGAGGAGGAGTGGGCCAACCAGAGGAGGAGCCATGGCCAAGCGGCACAACCATGGGGGGAATTTGGGCTGGCTGGGGCAGGGACAGTTTTGATGGGGGATTGGATGCAGTGTCATCATGTAGTCTTGAGTCTGTGGGCTCCATGAGGAGACATCTTTTCTCCATCCAACATCTCTGGAGACATGTCTGTGATGTGTATCATTTCCAGGGTCATTATTCGGGTCCCATTTAGAAAGTGCACCACAGGAGAGATGCTTTCTTGTTACACAGTGTGGCTTCTACCTTTTAATGAGTTTAAACCCTAGGCCTAAAAAGATGAATGGCTAGAGAAAATGACCTTGGCTTGCAAGCTCAATGAATTAGGCCCTCAAAAGACTTTCTCCCACTCTTTGGGATGGAGCTTGCCCTTTTGCACTCTTCTGCAAAGCCGGTGAATGCACTGCTGGAGAGGCAGTCAGTCCAGCCTTGATTTTTATTTCTCATGTTGTTGATTCTAACGGCAAAGGATGTGTTTCTGGACTTGTGGTTCTCCTTGCCAGCACAGCAATTCAGCCAGAACCCTAAAGCAGTGGTGCAGAACCCCAGGGCTGCTGCAGGGCAAATTCAGTCCCTTGGGAGGCCAAAAGTAGATTCCCCAGATGGTCACATCCCTCCCTCTTTCCCCAGCCACTGAACTTCTTTTGTTGGGGGAAGGGGCTTTGGTGCAGTTTTTGCCCATTCTGAAAGGTCGACATGTCTCTCATTAGGCTTAAGTATTGACAGGAAGAGGTGCTGCTATTTTGGCCCTGCCCCTTTCACCTTTGGCTCAGCCCTTGAATGCAGCCCCTAATTCAGCCCTTGAATTCAGCACGTCCCATAAATGACCCTCCGTCCCTTGATGCCCTGCCCCCTCCTCCGGTCTGACCACAAGCACATGAAAAGCCTTTGCTGAAGTTCTTAACCACGTGTGGTGGCTTATTTTCACTGAATCTGGCAAAGTGCGATTAGTCTGAACTGTGGAGACTGAAGTCGCAGGTCGTCCTGCCACCTGAAGTGTGAGGATGGGCACTGGTACTTCTGCCTGTTCCCTCCATAATTGTTGTCACCCCACACTACCCATAACCCCCTACCAGGGCTTTTTTTGTCATAGAACGCACCGGAATGGCGTTCCGGCACCTTTTTTTGATGGATTTTTCCAACGGATTTTTCCATGTGATTGTGAATCGCCCTGTCGGGCGTAGCAGGTCGGCAGCAAAAAGCATTAAAATAGAGCCTGCGGGCTGCATGTGTGATGGCGCTGCTCGGGAGGGTGCTGCTCGGCTCGGGACGCTGCTTGGCTTGGGATCGGTCGTGTGGTCGCGCGCTGAGTACTTACTGCTGGCGGCGAGCATTATATTTATGTGTGTGTAGAGTGACTGGCTACATGCAAAAGGTAAATAAGTTCTTTATTTCAAAAAAAGTTGGGGAATTGAATATATTTCTTTTTAAATAAAAGATTAACAAGTCGTGAGTTCCGGCACTTTTTTTTTTTTTTACAAAAAAAGCACTGCCCCCTACCCAGAATGAGAACCTGCGAAGGCAATGCCTCCAAAGCACTGCTGAGGCCCAAATACCCCACTTTGAGGAGTCCTTTGAGAAGGGTGTTGGGAGGGGCCCCTGAAGACTGTCCATACAGGCAGACTCCAGGGCCATCCCTAAATGCCTCCAATGCATGCCTCACTTTGAGCAGTGCATCTGAGCCTGGGCAGCTCTCTGGAGAGACGCCCTGCCTTCCCCCTCATTCTGAGGACTCTGCCAGAGCTAGACACTGAGAAGGAAAGCACCCCAGAAGGTGTGCTTCTGGCTCAACAGCTCGCCTCTCCAGAGAGCCCATTCACCTGCTCCCTTACTCTAAAGACTCTCCCAAAGCAAGAAGTTGGGTGGATGAACTCTCCTTGGAGCAGTTGCCCCCATTTCTGGAAGAGTATAGAGAGAGCGAGAGAGAGAGAGAGATGGGAGGGGTGCTCCCAGGAGCTCTGCTGTGGCAGTTGCTGCAGCGGACAAGTGGAGACAGTGTGGCAGCCATGGCAATGCCTTGGGGCCCCTCGCAGCAAGGAAGTTATTGGCTATCCTCTTCCACTCCACTGCCCGAGCAGGGAACTCACCTAGCCTCATAGGAAGGCTGACCCTGGTTAGGAAAACAAGCCAATTTCAAACTATGTTTTTACAGTCCTAGCTCCTTTCTCTAATTATGTGCAAGATGCTTGGATTCAGACATAATGAGAGGGAATAATTGGAAAGGGAAGAAACTGCCTCTCGGTGGCCAAGCTGGAGGAGGGGAATGCAAGCCAATGAGCCCAGTTTCATGCACTGGGTTCAAGTATGGATGCACAGAACTGCAGCCTTCATGTCTGAAGTTTAGCCAGCTCTGCAATGGTACAACTCAAGAAAATAAATAGAAATGCCCTCTTAAATATGCTGACATCCAAATACATTTGCTTTGGCTGATTATAGATACATAATCCATGCAACATGGAAGAATAGAGGAGTGAGCAGTCCATTCAGTGGTGTGAGTGTTGGAACCATGTGATGGCTCCACAAAAGAGATGCTAATATGAAGAAACTTATTTCAATCCTCAACGATAAAAGAAACCTTGATGCTTCTCAGTAATCATTATGGCAGCCTCTAAAGTATGTTGGCATTAATTTTAATTCCCCCAGTTTTTATATGTGCTCATGTAGAATTATTTTCTTTGAACAGAATCATTTGTTTTATAGATCTTGCACCTCCTGCACACACAAAAGGACCTATTCATTATTCACTCCAGTGACATTTATTGTAATAATATTAATCATAATGGTCTCATTTAAACTTCATGTAGTGTGTTCAGGCTTTATATACATTTCCACTGCAATAATTAGTTAGGCAATTACTTTTATTTGTCTTTTTTAAAAAGGTAATGCATTTGAACAGCTCTGCATCTGAGAAATGAACTTTGAGTTCCCTATAAAATCAAAAAGCGTCACCTCCATAGAATGCAGATGAGATTTAAATGTTTGAGAGGTAGAAGGACCTTGGATGAAGAGAAAAGCCCAAGACCCTGGAGAGCAGCTGCCAGGCACTCACTAGTGCTGTGTACTATGTAGATGCTCATTATGTTCTTTTTTATGAGGAAAAAAGTGCACACTAGGAAAAGAACATGAAAGAGGTATAAAAATAGTTTAAAGACAACTGTGTGTAAGACAAGAATAATGTCACCAATGTTTAATTATTTGTTATTAATATTACCCTGCCACCCCCCCCCCTTTGCCAAAAAGCTACCAGGGCAGTGAACAATAAGCCTAAAATAAAATAAAACCATAAGAAGATTAAGGAAAACATTAAAACAACGTATGGGGTATAATTTAAAAGGCTGGTTTCCTTTCTGAAAGACAAGATGGAGGATGCCAGTGAAAAGGCTGGAGGGAAGGAGAGACCCAAAATGAAGCACAACGTGGCTAGCGAGGATTGTGATCTCCTGCACATCACTGACCAGCTTTGAAATGAGGTGGGTACTTCCTTAGACAGCCAGGCTGCTTCGGATGTCCAAGGTCAAAGGCAATGAACCGAGCCTGGAAAAAGGCGCTGCGGGCCTTTCAGTTCCCCTGTCATATGCTGGTGCGCCAAGCATTTTGGACCTGTGGGCAGGCTTGTGAAACTGCTGTGGGCACCATGGCAAAATGGCTCTCATGGAGAACGTGGCCTGCCTTATAGTGGCTTCCAAGGGGGTCTGGTTAATCAAGAAGTGGTGGGAGGAGGGACATAGTGATGCTACAGGGAGGGCAGAATAGGAAGAGTTGCTTCCTGGGCCACCCTGGCTTCTTTGGGCCACATAGATCATTCTGCTGGGCTTCATCAAGCTCTCTTTCCACTCCCTTCCCAAATCTTGCTATTTCCCTCCATTCCCCATCCCTGGCTTTCTTCTTGCCTCCTCCTTTCTATCCTCAGCCTTGAACTTTCTGTGCACTTCCAGCTCCTAGTCCCATTCTTTCTTCCCTTGTCAACTCTTTGCCTCACTCTTTCTTCCCTTTCTAACTTCTTTCCTTGCAGGTTCACAAACAGGAAGAAACACCCACCACCTTAACATCTCAGAATTCTCTCTCTCTCTCTCTCTCTCTCTCTCTCTCTCTCTCTCTCTCTCTCTCTCTCTCTCTCTGAATGAGATTTGTGGGTGTCATTGGAGGAGGCAGTGTATGCCACATTGCCCCTCCCTGCAACATGATTTTGATGCCATGTGCCTCTTAGTAGCCCAGCTGCTGCCTTTGCACCAGCT
Source organism: Varanus salvator macromaculatus (assembly GCA_023646645.1). NCBI lineage: Eukaryota > Metazoa > Chordata > Lepidosauria > Squamata > Varanidae > Varanus > Varanus salvator. The sequence continues at coordinate 94,457,489 of JAIXND010000674.1, forward strand.
GAAGCTTTCAGACACACTACTGCCATAGCCTTCTGTGAGGCACATTGCAGGAATCTAATTGGAATAGATGAAAGAAATGGATATCCATTCTAAGATGGACCAGTTCAGGAAAGGAAATCGCTGGTTCACTTAGCTCAATGGTGCAAAGGCACTCCTTGCCACTGCTGCTTTCTGAAGATCCGGGGACAGTGTAGGATGAAGGAGCATTCCCAACCTACAGAGTGAATGCAACCCCTTGCAGAAAAGGTTGTATCCCAGTCCTTGAGTGAGATTTGCTGTTGAACCACAGCACCACCATCTTGTCTGGATTTAATCTCAGCTTCTACAGCCCATCCACAATCAAGCCCAGGCAATGTTCAAGGATTTCAGTGGGTTTCTTGGTGTTCAGGAGCAATAGAGCTTGGCATCATCAACATATTGGTGCCACCTTATCCCAAACCATGAAAACCTCTCTTGGTGTTTTCATGTAGCAATATAAGAACATGGAGACATGAGAGACCCCTGTGGGACAGAAACCATGGTTCTGTATAGTAATCATTTAGCAAAACCTTCTGCAAAACAGCACTCCAAGACCTACCACTGCCAGATGGTTCAGATGGATACCAGACTCAAACCAACCAAGAGGTCCAAAGTAGCTAGTGGGGCCATGCTCTCCTCAACTAGTTGCTGAAGTTGGGGTGAGCACAGCAGTCTGAATACTTTATCCCAGCAGAAGATTTGAATGCAATAAAAACCATGTAAAAGTTTTAGAAGGAATATACAAAAACACAGAACTAATCTGACAGGGATTGGAGTGTTAGATTCCTATTACATCTGTTGGCTGATACTGAAACCTCTGTGTCATGGACATGGCATGGACCTACCCGTGTATTAAGGGGCTCCCTTTCATGTTCCAGCAATTTGGAGTGTTGGTGGGAACCCAAGAGAAGACATTTGACCTGCTGGCTTGGTTTGTTGCAATCTCGGTGTTGCAGCTGATCTTAAACAGTGGTTGCTACCGTCATGGCACATGCTCTCAGAGGCTGCCTAGCCTCAAGGGCTTGCCTGGGTCTGAGAAAGGATGCTGTCTTCAGAATGGACACCTGGATGGATTGAATGGACACCTATTCACCTGCTCTGCCACTGCTGGTGCAGCAGCAAACCCTGTTTTCAAAGACAAGCCAGGAAGGATGAAGGATCAGCAGGAGCAGAGCCATAGACTTTCTTTTTAAAGATATACCAGAGGTGTGGAACCAAGGAAGAGGACATAGTGAGGGGGAAATACATTAAAAGGCAGGTCAGGTCAGGGATAAGGATGAGGAGGTGGGAGTGTCAGGTCCCACCTCAGGTGCCACCAGGTATCAGCCATAATGACATTTATGTCAGCCATATGTCTCAGTATTTAGGATATATGTGTTTAAGAGCAAGGGTCTGGGAATTAGGCGACCTGGGTTTTAGTCCCTGCTTGGCCATGGAGTCAGCTGGGTGACTTTGGGCCAGCCACAGACTCTCAGTCCAACCTACCTCACAGGGTTGTTGTTGTAGGGATAAGACTGAGAGCAGGAGGACAAGAATGATGTAAGCCCCTTTGAGTTCTTTAAAAAAGAAAAGGGTGGGGAAATAAATATGTATTTTTACCGTGTTGCTCTGGCTGTTAGCTACCTTGGACATTGTGCATGGAAAGATGGAACGTGCACGCACACACATATGGGGAATGAATGTGTGCATGCCATGTAATGTAATGTAATGGAAAGACCATCATGTTGTCCACCTTTACTGTTCATCTGCTACAGCAGCAGTCATTCTTCAGCAGGTGGGGATACTGCAAGAATTGTGGCTGAAGATGCAGCTGTCTTATCTTCACTGTTTCCTCCTGCACAAGCCAAGGTTATGAATTCCCTGGATCCCCATTGGCCATGCTGGTGGGGCTTCATGAGAGCTTCACTCCCAACACATTTGGAGGCTGCAATGTTGGGGAACGCTGGCACATCGTGTGTCCTGGGTATGAACAAAAATCAACCTAAAAAAGAGTCTAAAAGGGAAGCCAATAGGCAAAACCAGGAGCAGTTAAAAGCAGCTGCAGCACATACAATAGAAGCAAAAGCCTAAAAAGGGTCATTTAAATAAAATAAAATGGTAACTGTATGACCTTCTTTGTGGACAACTAAAGACACTATTGCAAAATTAGTTGAGCCTACAAAATATAGAAATTAGGCTATTCCGTAAGTCCATAATTTAATCATGAAATAGCACCTCTGTTCTGAATTGCCATAATATTCATTTAAATACGCACACACAATCTACATTGTGATAAACCTCATTTTACAATCTATATCTTTAAACTGCTTTGCATTCCTTCTCTCACACCCTTCAACATTCTTGCATAAACTGTTTGGTGTTTTAAAATTGTAATTTAAATGAAATATCCCAGCAGTATTTAATTAATTCCCTTGGAATAACTGAAGACAGAAAATTCTACAGTTTTCTTCTGCTCATTTTCTGGGGATAAGATGGAAAACATTTAGATAGTGGACCAATTAACCATATCACTTTTTTCCCAGAATGTATGTTGGATCAGTTTCTTATGCCAGGTACACATTATACAAAATGTATGTCTTCAGGCTCTCAACATGATCATAGGCAAGTCTACTCAAAAGTAGGTCTTGTTAAACCCAGTGGGTTGTATTTTGACCAAATCCTCTGAACAGAGCCACTGAGATCAGTGGGTACATTGTAAGCATGGCAAGGTCTGGCTGCAGCTGAGAGAAAGTAATTCCAAGCTAACTGTGTATAGGATCACAGTTTAAAATTACCCTGACACAAACAGAATCCATATTCTAGCCTTCTTATAACTCGGCTCTAATAACGATGCAATCCGTGATTGTGTATGCAATAGCCAATGTTACTATGCATCACCTCAAAGCAATCAGAAAAGAGTTTTTCTGGGGATGTACATAAAAGAAAATCTGGAAGCTTTCCCTGTTTGTGGCATATTTTAAGGCGCAGGTTAGTTGATATTGCCAAGCAAGACAGTTTTGTTCTGCTTCTTAAAATCTTGGATTGTCACTAGATTAAAAGAAATATGAAGCTGTAATGTAATCAAACTCTGTACTTGGAGTGGAGACACCAGTTGGAAAGAGAATTTAGTGCAATGCTAAATCAGACAATAACACTTGGATGGCTTCTTAAAGGACCTTACAAATTACTGTTCTGGGAACTAGCCATGCACAAACAAGACCTGAACTGCACACTATCTAATGGCCTTTCACATTTTTCAGTCCTGGAGAAAAGGGACTTCTCAGTGCAAAATGGTAAATGTAGTATTCACTAGACAAAGTAAACTGCCCAAGGGTCAATACTTCAAGAACACAATCTATTCGTGCAGTCAGCTGAAGACTATTTCCTTCCTTCCTTCCTTCCTTCCTTCCTTCCTTCCTTCCTTCCTTTCTCTGTCTTCCTCCCTCCCTCCCTCCACTTCCACTTCTTTTCTGACTCCAAGGAGAAAAATTGCCAAGCAATTAATTAATTAGTCATTTGTGTTTGGCTTTGATACATATTTTGATAAGGACTACCTAAAATTATGTGCACACAATTTATGATGAACCATCAGTCCAATAGAAAGTCAATAAAGTCAGTTTCTCTGTGAGGCCAAATGTGAAGAACATTTGCTTGATGCTTTCATTCGAATTTCAGTAGGGGACAGTGTCAAGAAATGTACAACAGCAAACACTGAAGCTATGCAAAGTTTATGTCTAGAATGGAGAAAACATGGGAGAAATACGAAAATTAGGTAAAAGGTATGGGTTTGTTTTGTTGTACGGAAGCATTCCTAATATGAAATGTGGAAATGATGTGACAAGGATAATAACTTGACAATAATTTCTTACAAGTGGTTTAAATAGGGTTGCCACTTTTTATCCCACATAAGCCTTTTTACAACTTCTAATGAAGTGTAAATGAAGGTAATGGTGGCACATCTTATCTATTAACTTCTCCATCCTTCATCTATTAAATGATTCTAAGGTACCTGGAATGCCTTCTCGGGGCCTATGGGATTCTAGACTAAACAGAATGGTTCTTTTTTCTTATGATAACCAGTTGACTCAATCATAGTTGCTTTAACTGTTTGGGGTTTGAAACTTATCTTCATACCATTATAAGGTTCTGGAAATGAGATAAATTTCTCTTTTGTGGATGCATTGCTTGAAAGTATGTGTGTGTGCTCATGTACTATTCTGATGGGAAAAAGTGGTACTATTTCAAAGTTAAATCAAGATACTACATTTTAGCTCTCGGATCACAGAATTTAGCTAATCACAGTAGAGAAATAGTAAGCATTACTTCTGATCTGAAGGACATGTAAATGCAGAACACAATATGTGTTTAATTTATTCCACCAAAGGGAATTGGTTAGTACAGTGAATGTGAGCCAAGTGCTGATATACATTTTATTCTGTGATAATGGGTGGATGTAGATTACAACATTCGTAATTTCTCTTTCAACAGAAATGAATTTCAAGGCTAGGATAACCATATGTTAGTAAGAACAAGATTTTCAATTCCTGAAAGATTTGTGTAAACAAATGAATCAATAAAAAAGAATATGGAGAACTGGTTAGCTATATACCAATAACTACTAGATTAATTTATGCAACATATTGGAAATGATGCAAAATATCCAATTTGCTATCACAACAACAACCAAAGTACTGCTGTATATAAGTACTAGGAAAGGTAGTAAAAAAGATTTTATGAAGAATTGGGTACTGTATATTATCTCTTGTAATCTCAGTTCATTAATATACCAAAGGCACATTTATGATTTAAGGTGATAATTTGATTTTCTTATGCTTATAATTTAGTTGTGTGAATGGAGGTACTGTTTGAATTATAGGCACCTGCAGCAAATTTATAAATGAGGTTACTGTTACTACATTTGTTTTCTTTTTAAGCCAACTTCAGATTTATAATATTTGATGTGGAATATAAGCCTTTAATAATATTAAAGTGACCTAAGTGGATGAAAAGAGGAAGCTCCGAGTTCAGCGTCTACTCAATCATAAATCTTGCCAGTATGCCAGGTCAAGAACTTGTAGGACCTTGAACCTGTATCTTTATGAGTTCTGTAGAAGGTACCATTTCACAGGTTGTGAATTTCCCTTCAGAATGTTACCCTAAGTAGGTAAGATGGGTTTTTCCCTTAGCAGCCACTCACTGGGGTCAAGGATATGTTGCTGCCTCTTAGTATAATTTATCTGATATGCAAGCAATGAGGGTATGATAACATGAGATGAAAAATTACAATATGCTTTCCGGGATCCAGACCAGCAGATCCGAGTGCTCTATTCACACAAAGGAAATTTTAAGTTCCCCCCTTCATGTGCGCCCCCTCCAATCTCCTACCTACTTTAGAGGACCCACCAGACCACTCCCCCAGAAGCCATGAGTAGCTCTGCTAAGCAGCAATGTTGCCTTCCCCCATGAGTGAATACTTTTCTGCAAACACATGAGTGTGTTTGCTGGATCTTGCTGAATATTATCACGTGCTGTGTACAGCTCAATCTATATGCATCAGCCTGGATTTCTCTCTCTCTCTCTCTCTCTCACACACACACACACACAGAGAGAGGGAGAGAGAGAGAGAATGTGTCTCTGTCTGTAATACAGATTGTTGTGAATACTCAATTAACTTGAATGTTTTGCCTGTAAATCCAGCCCCGCCTTGTCTTTCCATATCAGTGCTGCCTTGCTCCTGGCTCTAGCAGTGTTCTTTCAGCTCCTCATTGAATCAAGCGCTCGGACCTGATTCTGCTCCATATCCTATTCGTTGCTTAACTGCCCCTGCCCTTGATCACAGTCGGGGGCAGGCAGGGAACAGGACTTTAAAAGTCATTGCGCAAATTCATGGATGATGAGGACCCTCCAGTGTCAGAGGCAGTGTATCTCTGAGTACCATTTGTGGGAACCATGAGTGGGACGTCCCTGGGGCATCCCTGCCCTGGACTCCAGCTCTGCAAAAAGGAAACCTTTAGTGCGTGCGCGAAGATCTTCTTATGCACTTAAACCAGGGCCAGAACCTCCGACTATCTTAAACGTTCTTTTTTTAAGCATTGCATGATCACATTGTCCATGTTCATCCTTAACAGTGGAGAGTTAAACTGTTTTTGGCTTTTATTACCCTTGTCAAGGGTGGAACTAAGTAACACGGGAATGTGCAGTATGATTACAGAGTTCAAGCTAAACAAAATGTAAACTGACTGAGCAGCAGAAATGCGAAGGTCACATGAATTAAAGAGGGCCAACATTTCACTGATTTACCCACAAGCTCCCTGCACAAAGAAAACAGCAACAAAAGATGAAACAAAAACCCTTCCAAACAATGGCCTTATTCAGTGGTTTGGGGAAATCTAATTAATCAAATGTCTAAAGAAAATCTTGCTGCAACCAATAAAGTCTCAAAATACATATCCATTGGCCCTGATCCAGGGGCTACTGGTGCACCCGTGAGCTCCACTGTACACAGGTAGCTTTTGTGTGATTAAAGGCTTCCCCCTTCATTTCAGCGATGCCTGCAGTTCTGTGCAGAAATCACATACTAGGCAAAGTTTCTGGTATGACATCAGTATTATCAAATTCCTCCTCTTCCTCCTCCTCTCCTCTCCTCTCCTCTCCTCTCTCATCTATCATCTCTATCTATCCACCTCTGTTTGCCCTTGCTATGTTTTCCACACCTTTGGATCCCTCTGAGCATTGATTTATGTTGTTTCTATTAGTTGTGCTAACAATATAAACACTGCTAATATGCTAAAGTCACTGATATTTATAGTACGCACACATGCAAAATTAAACTAATTCTGTTCTGATATTGCTTAATGTAATAATGCAGATTTGATTGTACAAACACACTAGGAGATAGGGTGATCATTAACCAGCACACTGTTCTTGATTAGACTAATTTTTAACATTAATTTGGTTTTTTGCTTTTAATATCAGCTACATATATCCTTGATCCTTTACTTGACAATCATCTGGCTTTGTTTATTTTCACTTATATCTGTATATTTGTATTAGCAAAATAAGGCTGCAGCTGCAACAACTTATTATCGAGGTAGCAATCCTCCAGGGGATCTGTTCATACAACTGCAACCCCTCTACATGACCAGTTTTATAAAGAAAATATATAATGCAGAAAGCAAAGGAAGTAGGGAATGAAGTTTAAAAATATGCATGTATCCTTTAGAAGCAGCTGTTGAGAAATCAATATTTTCCATTACTTTTGTGAGTAGTGCCGAAATATTCAGTAACATTTCGGCTGAATCTATACAAAAACACAGCCTTTTGTGATCCGTCTGAATCAATTCCTATTTTCCCTTTCCTCCCCTTTATTTGACATATGCACAAGTTCCTAAAAGTAAGGAGAATAAGTATTGCACAGTGGTATTAAAAACACCACTCAGGAAATGAAGAATTTGACTCCAGTAAATGTATGGATGAAGGATAATTGCAAGCATGTGCATACTAGTTACCAGCAGCTGCGTAAATCTTCTTGTGGTCTATAAACGCAGCTTCATGGTTCCTCCAAGCCTAAAGGCTTCAGTGCTGTTAATATCTTTTCCCCGAAGGCATGGGAAAGGGAGGCGAAGAAGAGCTCTCCTGCCTTTCTCAGAGTAAGTGCTTTTAATAAGCATGTGAGGGAAGGGTGAGAGCACAAGACAAACCCCCCCTCATCCCGCCAAGAAACAAACGGTAGGCAGTGGGAATGGAATAGGATTTTACTTGTATGATAACAGCATGAAGGGATGCCCAATTTCCCTCCATGTACGTGAAGTGTGTTTGCTCACCCGCGTGTTCAGCATCTCGTGGGGTACACTGGGACCGGTCCCTGCTCCAAGGAGTGCGCCGTCTCAAATTGGATGGTAAGAAAAAGGAGGAAAAAGGGTGCAGGGATGAATAAACAAAGGGGCAATCTGTGGCTATTTCAGCTGCATGTGTTTATGCTTAGCTTTTCATTATGTAGTTATAATTAGGACAGGGCTTAAATTTTGAGACAGGACTTGAACAAATTTTCCATTGCAGGACTGAGCCCAGGAGCAGGAGTACTTCTAAGGAACAATGTAGTTTGGCAGGCACTGAATTCCTTCCTCCTCACTCACCTGTAACTCAAGGAGCTATGTCCAGTTCACTGATCATCTTCATCATCATCATCATCCTTTATTTTTATGCTGCCCAATATAAAGCCCTAAACAGCTAGGACCTGGCTATCTAAAGGACCATCCGCTACCATCTATACTTACCCACCCATAAGATCTAGGCAGGAGGTTCTTCTAAAAGAACCATCCCTTAAGGAGATAAAGGGGATGGTAAATAGAAGAAGGGCCTTCTCAGTGGCTGCCCCTCAACTATGGGGGTAACAGGGTCCCCAAAGAAACTCACCCGGCACCAACTTTGCCTTCATTTTGGTGCCAGGTGAAGATGTTTCTTTTCTCTGAATACAAGAGTCTTGAAATTCACTATTAATTTGGACATCTGTTGTTCTGCTTACTGGATGTAAATTTTATTGCAATTTTAACTGTTTTCAATGTTGTTTTTTTTAGTATTTTATTGTAAGTTGCCTAGATAGTCCATCTGGATTCGTGGGCAGCATACAAATTCAGGGATAAATAAATAAATAAATAAATAAGCGAAAGTTCTCAGGGCAGTTTACAACAGGGTTTTGTGAGCCTATGTCTAAAATGTTCCCATTTTAAATGTTGTGGCATCCAGGGTGAACATACAAACTCTCAGCAAGTACTGGATGCTTCCAATCGTGCTGTGTGGTTTTTTTCTTTCCAAAACTGATTGATGGCAAATCCATCATAATCTAATATGAATATGTCAATACATGCAGGACTGTTTGCTGGGAGAAAAACAAATGAGCCACTCCTTGCTTGGCTTCAGAGCACTTAGGATTATTTCAAGGTTTCTTTAACAACTACAACAACACAGTTCCCACCCTTCTGGGGAGGTCCTTCTCTTGGTCCCACCACCCTCATGGGGCTGTTTGATGGGAATATTGGAGAAGGCCACCTAAGCAGCTGCCATGAGGCTCTGGAAGTCCCTTCCTAGGGAGGCTAGGTTGGTGCCTTCCCTGTTAGGTTTCCAAAAGCAGACAAGCGTTCCAGCATACATTGTTCTGATCCTATTTAGGAGCTAGGCTTCAGCTCAGATAGCTCCTCACAGTTTGGACAAAGCCTGGAGTGGATGGACCACCTGTCTGACAACAGAGCCACCAGTTTCCACCACCCAAAGCTGCTTAGGATCCCCCTTTGCACCTCCCACACCACACAGAACAGTGGGGAGTGGCGAGGGGGAGTGGAGCTATGGACTGTAGGTCTGGTGTCCATGGCCCTGCACCCCACCACCCCACATCTACCCCATGGGGCTGATGGGATGCTAAGAGAGCAGGCCAGCAGGGTCGTGGGGAAGAAATATAGATTGCCCCAAGCTGCTGGGGGGCGGGGAGCAGAGGCTCTAATGGTGACTGTAATAAATAAAAGGTAACTGTAACTTCTAGGTGGGGAAGGAGGAGATGCCAGCTATGGATGAGGAGGCAGTGAAGGGTCGTAGCTCTGGTGGCTTGAGCCAGCATTTGATTAGTGGGTATCCTTGCCTCTCAGTTGAAGAGTGAAGATGAGCTCTGTGAAATGCAGACTGTATCCCTTTTCCTTTTCATCTGTAGCTAATTCTAATTTCTCTGTGCAGAGAGTCTCCATCAAAAGGCAGCACAATATCAGTTAGCTGGTAAAGTTACGAGGTGTCCTTCTGCGGGATTTCAAAGCAAACACCTAAAGCCTGTTATATACTGCCATGATTACCATCTGGCACTTGGTTTTCAAATCACATATGAACCCAAATCCGTCCTGGCTTGACCTAATCTTAGGTCAGCAAGGATTTACTATTTATTTCATGCCTCACATCCTTCTGCAACTGCCGGGGCCCTGCGGATGACTGCAGTTCCATGCCTGTCAGCTGGGCTTATAAGTCAGCATTTAAACTTCCCACAGTGCCCTGGAGTGTCAGCACGTATCGCCTCCTGCCTTCCGGTGACAGGTAAGCCCAGGTGAGGACTGCTGTGAAAGATCAGTTCTACCAGAAGGGATTTTGTCCAGGGATGACCCTTCATCTGTCATGTTGCAGGCCTCTTTTCCACAATAAAGCTTTAAAATGGCATTATAAGCAAATGTTCAACAACGGCAGAGACAATATTAAAACAGTAACAGAACAGGCATAGCTCAGACATGGATGAACTGTGCAGGATTTCAACTGATGAATGAAAAGTTCTGGCATTTCAGAATAACCCCACTCCATTCACCAAAGAGACTTTGTCTTGTCATGTTATTACCACTGGTTTGGGGACTAAGGAAGTTTGCAGGTTTCTAGAGGAACCTGACATAAATAGTCAGTAAGATATTAAAATAGCTGTACCATTGCCAAGGACATTTTATGCATTTCTTTCAAAAATTCAGAGCCAGATTAGATGCATTTAGGTGGTGGCTAGATGAGGCAGAGGCTTGCAGAACTTGAAAAACAGTGTCCTTGAAAAGACAGTGATTTATAAGGCATCAAGAGCTGTGTCACATTCAGACATGGAATAAATTACTTATGCTTCTTTGGCTACTGGTGGTTGCCCAGCCAAGTCACTTAGTGCTGATGTGTCTCCTTCTCTTCTTACTAATGCCTTCCTACTGGAGAGCCACAATCTACTTGGAACCCCATCTATAGCATTTACACTTCAAAAGAAAGCTCAGTAAAAGGTCTTCCGGAAGAATCTAGAGCATGACCCTGGAAGTAGTATGAGCAGCATCTAGAAATGGCTGAGACTTGTTCAGGCACTCCATCTCACAGACCTGATTACCCAGAGCTATTTAGGATTAGCTTCAGGTGCTCTGGGGTCTGGTCCAATACTCAAACACATCCTTTTGGGCTCTTGTACATCTGAGCTTCTCCTTCCCAGACTGACTTTGGCAATATGGAAAGGACCAGGGCCCTTGAGTTTCCATGGGAGTAGCATATAGGCCCCAAACACTTTTAACTGCAAGGCAACACCCAGGGTTGCCCAGAACCATAGTCATTGTAGTTTGCATGATTCCCAGTGCCTCTAGATGTTGCTCTGAGTGTATCCCACAGTCCTCCAATGATACTGGGAATGAAAATGACATTTCCCATAGTTCTCTGGAGCCCCTATTCTGTTTGCTTCTGACGTTTAGGTCCTATCTACGACCAAGTCCAACACCGTAGAAAACAAAGACCAACTAACAATACACACACTCTACTCAATTACTGTGGTTGCTACAGGCGATCAAGTTGTCTCTGACTTATGGGAGCCCTTTGAGTGAGTGCCCTTCAAAATGTCCTGTGCTTAACAGCTGTTCTCAGCCCTTGAAAACCCAAGGGAGGCTGTGGCTTCCTTTGTGGAACTGATCCAGTTCATAGTTGGTCTTTGCTTTCTTCTCCCACCTTTGACTTTCCTACCATTATTGTCAGTAGCCCAGTTACTTCTATCCCCAAATTTAGTCTGGATGCAGACTAGGGATCAGTCCACTTATCAGTAATTGGGAGTACTATGTGAGGTGCTTGCTCGCCTGCCTGCCTGCCCCACCTTCCTTCCTTCCAGATGTGTCACTTCTTGCATTCTGGCGTCCTTCTGTTCTATCATTCAACAATCAGCTGATAATATTATATTCCTTATCCCTAGATTTGACCATGGCGCATCCAGATGGATTGCCACTTTATGCTCAGAATGCTATTTCCTCCCTTAGACACTTTTGGCTATCTATTTCTTCTGAGACCAACAGTATTTCAGTTTTATTGTATCTTCTTCTATCAGGACAGTTTGGTCTTCCTGACAAGAACTCCATCTCCATTTATCATTTATTTTAATAATTGTGTGCCCTGCTTGTCTGGGATTGCGGTTTACAATTATAAGCATTTTCAGCAGCCTGTTAATGTTAATGTATAGGATGCTCTGTAGTGTTTCTGTGATATCATTTGCTGCCTCTTATCGTGTTATGATTTTGGTGCTATTATTGCATCATTCATTACTGTGAAAATAGAATTTACTACAATTCTGGTGGTGGATGCATGTGTTAAATCATGAAATACTAACATGCAAAATTAAATGTTTGAAAGGGGCCCTACAATAAAATGCTGCATTAATTGTTGTCGTTATGTGTCCTGCCCTTGACAGCTGTCTTCAGCTCTTGTAAATTGAAGGCTGTGGCAGGCTAAGAGAAACCAGACTAAGATGCATCCACACTTTTCAGGAGTAACAGTCACATCAGGAGAAAAGAATGGATCTCTCTAATAGTGATGGGGCGAAGAAACTCCTGAAGGGCAGCTACAGCGCAACTGTGGTAGTTGAAGGTGACACTGGTGGACAATCTTTCACAGACAACAGCAGTGACGCTGATGCTAACTCTGTCGAGTACTGCTCAAAAGAAGGCCATTTTGGAATGTTCTTACCTTGAACAATCCAAAATGAAACAAGGGATAAGGCCAGAAGTTGAGACTTCTAGCTTGGAAAGCACTCACCTAGCTCCTTGGGAAGAGCAGATGACTGCCATGAATACTTCTGTTGCTAATGATGCAACTAGGTCAAAGCCAAAAGGAAGTCTGGTGGCTGACATGCACAAGGGTGAAAGGAAAGCCAGCTGCTGCACAGCACATGCAACTGGAGTATGGAACATGAGAAGAAGGAATCAAACCAAACGGCGCATGTGCACACTCAGGTTAAATTTGCATCGTGCCCTTGCAATATCCTTATGGACCTAATTGTTGCTGTATCAAAGAAGGTAATTGTGGTGGTTTGACATGATTTTGTCTTAAGAAATTGATGGCGATTAGCAGCAATCTCCTCATCTATTCGGAAATACACAAACGGATTCTGCTATAATGTATTCTAACCATTTCCCAACTCTGCACTTTTTCTCCCTTGATGTCTGTTCCCCATGAATGGTTAGTGTTGTGTTTAGCATGTTGGAAAAATTGATGTTCCCAATTCAGACCATATAAGAGGATACTGTATTTAGTTGAATTCATTCATCCCACTAACATATATGGAGGTTGAATTTTCTAAGTGTTGGTTATTTGCTAAGGGTCCTGTGATTTAATCATTCATAGCAATTATGAATTAAGGCTACTGAATAAACATGACAGACAATTAATAGATTCTTTGTTGAATTCTCATATGGAACCAGATGGTCTAATGATGCATGCGAACAGATCATTTATTTCATTTGGAAAATTGAATGTTGAATAAAGAATCAGATATTTGTAATTAAGGGGCCTACCAAATGCTGAAGCAAATGCAGAACAGAATCAAAAGGATGTTGTTGAAGGCTCTCCCAACCCCCGCAGCTTTTTGGTAGATAAGCATTTAATTGCAATTTATTGTAACATGAAGGAAAAATAATCATTTCAGAAATGATTGAGATTATCATTGATATATGGCAGTACAGTAAGCCAAATATGTCATTTTTGTCTTCAAAATATACATCAAATAAACAGTTGTCTATATGATCAAAATTTAAACGTTTATAATGCACAAAATATCTTTTTGATCTATAAAATGTTTTCAATAATTTATTCATTTATTTAAAAATTTTCTATGCCATCCATTACTAAAAAAAGTCTCTGGGTGGCTTACAAGGAAAGATAGTAAAAATGTTGCACTGTACAGAAAAGAACTCACAGAAGCCACCCTGTCAAGTTCTTTTTAAGCAATTTAACTGTTTCTGCTGCTTTCCATATTTTAATACAATTTCTCATTCTGGAAGTTTGTTCTTTTTAACATGCAGGTGGCGCAGTGGTTTAAACCGCTGTGCTGCTGGGCTGGTTGATCGAAAGGTCGCCGGTTCGAATCTGCACATGGAGTGAGCTCCCATGCTCCGTCCCAGCTCCTGCCAACCTTGCAGTTCGAAAGCATGCAAATGCAAGTAGATGAAAAGGTACCACTCCGGTGGGCAGGTAACAGCGTTCCGTGCACTTTGGTGTTTAGTCATGCTGGCCACATGACCACGGAGACTGTCTGCGGACAAACGCTGGCTCCCTCGGCTAGGAAACGGAGATGAGCACCGCCCCCTAGAGTCAGGCATGACTGGACGTAACGTCAAGGGGAAACCTTTACCTTTATTCATCCCATGCTATGCAATATGCATTCCAATGCTTGAGTCAGTTCACCCACACCTGTGGATCCAACCTAACCATGCATCCCTCCAGGCACGGAGAACCCGATGCTTCCTTTCTCCGAACCCTTCCACTGGGAATCTGCTGCCGCCGCCGCTGTGTGAAGCAGAGAGAGTGGTGGCCATTCATGAACTGCCAAAAAAGGGGGCATGCATCACCAAAGAAGAGGTAGTGCCCTCCCATTTGTGCCCCCATGTCCAAGACAAAAATTGGACATGCACATATTTAGAGAAATAGGTGCAAATGTATAAACAATAATTCTAATCTAACCAGAAATGCAATACATCTCATCACAGTGACCAGGTAATTGGCATACACAGAAACAGAAACAGAGCGAGTCAGAAGGCGCCTCCCAGGCCATCTAGTTTGACCTCTGGCACCAGCCGGCTCCGCTCACAACATGCCCACATACCTGCATGTTTCCCTTGTTTTTTAGATACTAACTGTTTACAGGCACATTTTATGCTTTTTAACAAATCTTTAAGCTAGAACAAGAGGAGACAGCACTTCAAACAGAGGGCAGCTCTTTGACCATCCTTCCTATAGAAGACTGTCCTCTGTACGTAAAAGAAGGCAGTTCTCAGTTTTGGCTCATGCTGAAATGCAGCTTATTGGTTATTGTTTCACAACAGATGTCAGCTGTACATTACCCCTCCCTGCACATAGAATATCTCTCTACTTCGAGTCGAAGCTGCACTTGTTCTCTGCCATGCCATAAATGTGCTGCTGAAAATAACAGACGTTTAGCATGTGAAACCAAGTGCCTGGCCAAGGACGCTGTGAAATGTTTGCAAATAGTAAGAGTAGCTCCCGTTTCCATGATACTGATCTTTGTGCTGAACAGCCAGCTAGTACGTGCACATGCCTTCAGGCCATTGTTCAGTGAGCCCACATATAAAGCCATAATGCCTGCTTGGGGGTTTGGGGCACAGCAGTACTACATCACATCGTGAGAAGTCCCCTAGAGGGGAAAGCCTAATTTTAGAGGCATGGAAAGATCCTTATGGAAAGCTGTGGTGCTAATTTGCTGGAGGTTTCAGCACAGGTTCTCCACTTTCAAAGGAGACTGAGATGCCTTGTAGTGCCCTCCCATTTGTGCCCCCAAAGTGCCTTGGTTTGGGGTCACAAAAGCAGTTCATGGAACGAGTCTTGTGCAAATTGTGGGACAGTGTGCTACCCTGCTCAGTTTAAAGGGAGAAAACTGTAAAGGGCAGGAGGCTGAAAACGTGCGTACTTTGTCACTGGGCAGATTTTGGCAGTATGCTAGAAGGATCGGACTTTAGGTTTCCTTGTGTATACCTAATGCAGCAGAATCTGAGCTGGGGGGGTGGGGGCGGGGGGAGGGCTTAACCCAACATGCAGCCGGAAGGTAATGTAGTACAGTTAAGTATTATTTTGGTATTGCTTTTGTGTTATTTTTACTGCCAGGGAGTGGGAAAGTCAGTCATGGGCTTTCCAGGCTTGGGTGCCAAAGTGACTTGTCCAGCCTTGGGTACAATGCACTGACTTTGGGGCAAAGGCACCGTTTGCTACTCCTTCTCCGGCAGCCTGCCACATGTCTTGGCCAGCACCTGGTATCATTCTTCCTGCCTGATGCAACTGCTCTGCAGCATCCTCAGGACTAAAACAGACATTGCAGCTACATCTTTCTTCCATGTTTCCTCTAAGAGAAGACATGGCCCTCCCTGATTTGGATTAGGACACCAGCTTGGTGGGTATGGGCCCGCTAACCTTCCTTGACACCAGCCCATCACCAATTGCCAGCTTCTCTTGTGCCTGCAACTCTTGTTGCAAAGCGCAGGCCCATAAACAAGTAGATCAACATTTTTCAATAGAATTTAGCGCTCTGGAGGCCCTGTGTGGACTACATCCACAGAGAAGGGAAAGGTTAAAACTACCTACACTGGGATCTCAGTCTGGATCAGGTCCCTTTGCACCTACATTAGAATAAACTTGAAAAAAGAGGAAATAACTCTAGCTCTTTCTTTAAAGGAATATTATTCTGGCCCTCATACTGGACAGATTTCTTCATTACAGTGGCCCAGAGTGCCCTCTGATCCACTTGGTCCCGACAGTCACTGACTTCTATGCAGGCCCCTGCTTGTTTCTTTGCTGGCTGCCATGTTCTGCTTTTGTCCTTGCTGAACTGCCCCCAGCAAGATCCTGTCTGAGAACTCCTTGCCTTCTCCTGAGGCAGAGTGCAGAAGCTTGCTTCTTCCATCTTCTTGCCTTCTCTTCCAACGGAGCAACCCATTTATACTTTCTGTAGCTGGAGCATATGGCAGAAAATGAACCTGGCACACACATTGTGGGTCACAACCACTTCCCTATTGTTGTTCAGCTTGTTTGCACCCTAAGCTTTGTCTTCACTGATTCGGTAGTGTTTGGTTCTTTACTCCTTGGCCTGCTGCTCGAAGGCCACCTGAGCTCCTGCATGATGTGCTCTTGTTTAGCAGATGGCCCTTTGGTGGAGGCCGCATGGGGTGGTCAAAGCCCATTTGGTTCACAGTGATCTCCTTTGTCTTGGGCTGTGCTGCTGACCGGGAATGCAGTCCGACGGCTTCCTTACCAGCCTGGTGTTTATTCCTAGGCATGCATCAGTACAGCCATGTGGACAGAAATGCAAGAGTTATAAAAACTGTGGTGGCTGGGAAATGGCTGTTGCCACAGAAGCCCCTTCTGACAAAAAGATCTTCAAATAATGTTCCAAATATGTAGTCACAATTTAACAGTAATTATTCTAGTAGAAGACACGGGTTAACAGATGCTTGCCCTTTAGTTTTCCTTTGAAATAATCTCAGGAATATCATCATAAAAATATAAAGCAGGTGACCACAACCTCTTTGGATGCATTTGGGAATTTGAGGAAGTGCAGAAGGCCGCACCACAAAATGCCTGATCAGCATATCACTGCCTTGCCATCTACCTGTTGCATCTAGGAATCTTGTGCCTTGTGCAGCAAAAATGTTTATTTTCTTCCTTCCGAGACAAGCAATATCTCTTTGATAAGGGTTTGTCGGATTCAGCTGATTGCTAGTGGTGTAATAGAGCTAATGCTTCTTTTACATGTATATTTTGGCAATGCCCAGGAGTTGCTTCTTTTTTGGAGGAGGCTATCATGCAGATAAATTTTATATTTGAGCAAACTTTAACCTGCAATCTTTTAAACAGTCCACTTGCTTCATGGAAATTAACAAAAGGTCATTGCAGATGGATTCTCTATGCAGATGGATTTTGACAGCTAGAAGACTGATATCACCACCTTGGAAGGGTAAACAGTCCCCTCCTACAATGCAATGTATTGAAGACCTTTGCAATACTTTCTATATAAGAACAGGTACCATAGAGATGCCAACTTCAAATGAATATTTATTTGCATATCAGGTTCACTTTTGTTGAAGCCTTTGCATAATTGAGAGAAAGTTGTATGTATCTAATACAAATCTATGCACATATATTTTAAAATTGGGGAACCATTAAAAAGAACATTTGGATGTCCATGGGCCCCACAGTGCCCCACCCACCCAGAAAATGGCTTCATTAGCATTAGCTTTCCTTATCAATACAAAAATACTGGAATTTAATACCTCTGTTGCTGTACTGTCTATATTTTCTTTACTCATACAGCAAAAGATGAAGGTTGCCACACTCTGCAAGGTGCCATAGACCAAGTCCGCATTGCTGGAGGCTATCCAGGGTGTGGGATTTGAAGAAACCTTCCTCTTCACTAGATTGCACTGTCTCACAAGTTGCCATTGAAGGAGTTCATGGAATGTTTCCAAAAGCAAAGGACAAAGCGAAAGGGGAAGGGCAGAATAATATTTCCTCAGTTGAAATGTGTGAGTAATTTTAAAGGAAGCCAAAACAGTTTTGAGAAGAGAAGCAAGATTTCTCAAGGGCAAGGTGGAAGCTGGGGGTGTTGTGTACTATGCAAAGCTGCAGGAAGATGCTGCCTAAAGTAGTGCTTGGAATGAATTTGGAAGATGCTTCTTAGATGAAAGCCTTAACAAATAATAAATAGATAAATAATGCGGGATGTCAAAGGAATCTGGATAAAGCGAACAACATTTCTCTGCTGGGTTCTCTGCATCCCTAGACTGCATAGGTGCATTTTCCTGAAAAGTCTGGACAGAAACAACTGTGCATTGAGCTGGAGGATAAGGAGATCCGAATTGCTCCGCTGTGTGTTTTACTTCTTTTCTCATATCAGAGAGGCAGATTCTCACCACCATCACACATCCCTGTGTGAAGAAATAAGGGAGAAGCAAATGGAAGAGTTCCCCATTCATCCACTGGCAGGGAAAGCACTACCTGGAGAACGGCTTGAATAGATGCGCCGGTTGTTTGTGGCTGAAACATTGCCCGCCATCTCTGTGATGCAGTTCGCAAATGATATGCCTCTGGGATTCTAGGCCAGCTTTGCCAGGCGCATTGTTTTGCAGGATTGCATCCGTGACGACAGCATCAGACCACGGAGCCAGATCTCGGATAGCTGCCCTCATATATCTCCGTCAGGGGCGCCTTAGGAGGCGAGCGTGGGGTTATTGAGCTCGGCAGGTGCACGGCTCCGCAGCACGCAGCACGGCCCACTGACATCATGCCATCCATCTTCTCTGCGAGCCGCTGAGCAGCTGCGCCGAGCTGAGCCAGCAGCCCCCACGCTTCCCAGGTTGCATGGGGCTGTGCTCGCAGCCTCCTGGATCCCCCCAGCAAGGCCCTCCGTCCCCATGCAGCGCTGGCAAACGCGAGCAGCCCTCCCACCACCCGGTCCCCAGGAGGGCTGCTGCCCCAGCCCGTTGCGCTGCAGCGTGATCCAGCCACACAGGATGCCAGTGCTCTTGGGGGCAGAGGAAGGAGAGGCAACATTCATGCACTCGGGATGCTTTGCATGGGAAACTGCAATGCAGCGTAACGTCACACAGAAGCAGGAAACCTGATGCTGAACTTTCAAAACAAAAGTAGGGGCTTGAGAGAAGAGCTGAGATCAATTTTGTCTTGCAGAGGTTTAAGTGCTCCCTCTAACGATGGAAAATGGCCTTTAGCCATGGGAGAAAGTGTGTGATTCCTTCTTCCTCTGTTGTAATAAGCCCAGGAGGTGATTCATGTTTATCAAACGGGTATCTTATCTTTCTTGGGATGTGCGTCATGTCAGGTTTATTGCACTGAATGTGGATTTACTACAGTCAGATATCTTGGGGGAAACTGAGCATGTTCTTTGCAGAAGCGCTGGTAATTTTCCTACATGTTGAAAAAAATCAGTGATTCACCAGCCTGATTCCTTTTATATTGCATAGCAGGAACAATGTTTTAGAGGGTGTGTGTCTATCACACTCACTCATGCACACACACACACACACACACACACACAGAGGCCACTGCTTTCATATCAAGTGTCTAGTGCAGACTTGTAGCATAGCAACATAGCTCTAGGTATGGCAAAATGTCCTTGCTGCACCGCCACTTTTCTCGAGGTTACAGCGAGAAAAATAAAACGCAACGATCGCTGGTGCTGACGTGGGACCACCTTGCACCAGCATCATATCGTGTAACCGAATATCATTAAGGCTGTTCTTCCTGCTTCAGATTGGCCATGAGACGATGACTAGGAATTGAGAAATAAGGACTTTCCTGAGGAAAGGGCTACGTACTTGTTGAATCCTATGACCTCACTCCTGAATAGCACATTGAGAAGGCCAAAATGTCAAGTGGAGCAGCCTCCTTGTAGGGAATGATGGACAGGCTCAAGGCAACCATGAGAGGCACAATTAAAAACGGAAAGCAAGGGGGCAACCCCCAGCCAGGACTGTGCATGCTCAGTTAGCCATGGGCGACTGAACGTCTTTTGGAAAAGAAAACTGAGGCCATGTTGTGGAGGCAGGAATGCTCTGATTGGAGGGAATGATTAATTAGCACCCACAAAGGGGTGTTTGCATCATGCCAAAATATTTTGTTGTGGATCCTGCTTCTACCAAGCTAATGGGACAACCAGGCTTTAGCTGGGTGTGTGTCTTCTACATGACATGCTATGGAGTGATGATGGTACAGAGCAGACTGACTGGCTCTTTTGCAGGGGAAATCATAGCAATGCTTGTGAATATATTATCTTCTTTCGCCATCCGTTAGCTGAGAAATTCTCTGTGCTAGTTGCTAAATATGTCAAAATAGCAAAGAATCTGCCCCTAGCTGCAACTTTTCCTTCTTCCTTCTTCGAATATTGTCATTTATCACAAGATGTTTACAGTTCTAATCATATAAAAATTTACTTGGCATCCCTGGATGCAACAGGATTTCTCTTGTGTAAATAAGTTTAGGATTTCACTGAGCTTTCCTCAGCTGCTTAGTGAGAAGTTCCCCACTGTCGGGTGGAAGGGTTCCAGCATGGGTAAGACCATCCGTAGCTTTGTGCAACATCACAGACAAACACCATACGCCAACCAGGCACACTGAAAAAGCTTAGACAAATGCACTAATGTCTTGGGTAACTTCTCTGTTCATTTTCAGCGACAGACAGAAAGATATTAAAGGCAACCTGCGCACCAGAGCACCCTGTCTCTGAGTATATGGCCTAGTTTGCACAATGAATCAGCCCACACTTGACCTTGGGTTGTTTGGGAGCACATGCGGATGAGCGAGGAAGTGTGCTGGCTCCCCCTTGCTTGCTTGCTTGCTTGCTTGCTTGCTTTTGGTGCTCTGATCCCACCCCCGGATTTTGCTCCATGATGCATGTGTCCAGAAATCTGGGTTGCTGAGGAAGAAACAAACCTGATGTCTATCCCATGGTTTGTTCGTGTGTTAAACTCTGGGCTGTTTCCTCCTCAGCTGCCTGGAGGTTTAGTCTTTTGAATCACAGGGAGCACCCCAGGAATTGGGTGCCCCTGAACTGCTTTGCATGCTCAGAGTAGGTGAATGCTCATACTTGCACTCTTCCAAACAACCAAATGGTTAGCAAAATGTTCCATTTTGTGAACCAAATATATAACTTTTGGTTAGTATTTCAGCTGAAAGGAAATTTTAGTTGACTTTTTCTGCAAAAATCAAATCATTAACATCTTTCAGATGTTGACATAAACATGCTGTGGTTATTTTTTTTCTGCAGTTTATATTCAAATGTGTTGAAAAAGTTAAAAAGTGTAAATGTGTTTTTTAAAAAAATTGAAAAGGTATTCTACAACTACATTCACACTATCCTTCTCCTCGGTTTCCTAAACTGTGGCAGGTATCGTGGCTACATACTCTTGCTTTGCTCCAGGCCAGCTTCAGTGCAAAGATCCTAGCTTGCATTGAGGCATAGTTCCTGTTATGTCTTAACTGAGTAACACTGGCTTAATGTCAGTTAACAGACCAGGGGAGAAAGCCTGGCTTATTTCCCCTTCCGTGATCATGCAAACCCTGTCCATGTGTCAGTGCACTACTTTAGGGAAGAATTCCTTAGTTCCACTACTGTTACTAACTGAAAATGCAGGTGCTATGAGGCTTTCCCAGCTTGTGTGACTGCCTCCGGACTAAACTCATGTGGTGACTTATTTCGCAGCAGCAAAGGATGCCGGCTAGTTCACCATGCAGGTGACGACCGTCTTCTTCCGAGCATGATTATCGCTTATAAATATAATCAACCCTCCAGATGTCCCAAGGAGCAATTTTGTGACATGTTAATATCGCTTGCATAGCCCACCCCCCTGCAACTGCATTGCCAAATGGCGCTTCCAGGTCATGGGGGCGGGGCTGGCTCGCCCCTTGACCCCTGTGCAATACGCAAGGCCATTCACAGATTGTATGTGAATTGTATGTGATTGTATGTGCGGATTGTATGTGTGCTCTGCCACCCTGTAGGCCTGATGCAGGTTGCATCAGTGTGGTTGACCAGATGGCCAGGACAGCTTCCCTACCTCAGTCATGCTCTCATTTGTCTAGTCCAACTGTGCAGAACCCCAGGCCTCGGGGAAGGGTGGCCATGTATTTTCTTTTACCAAATCGCCCTGTAGCTGCCGGGGGACAGTACTCTGTTTAGAAGAAACCAAAGGGCTGTTCGGTCCAAGCCTGCTTTAAAGATAAAGAACCATCTGAAGGAAGAGCGGGCCTTGTAGTTGCCCCCATTAGCAGTTGGACAGCAGGCTGAGCAAAGCACATAGGCCGCAAAGTTACTGGCAGTAGGAGATTAAAACTAGAATTTCAAAAGCGAAACCAAATTACTCAGCGCCTCGTCACCTGTTGCTGATGAAGGAAAAAGCATCCCATGCTGTCACTTCATGAATGGAAGGAGATCCCATTCATGGAAGGAACCCTCTTGCTCCATGAATAGAAGCTCCTTTCATTAATTGGATGTTTCCCAGTGTTGTCTCTATTTATACTACAGTATAGTGAACAATACTATGTCATTGCCTGGATACCATTTTGAGAATTATTTAAAATTCCACTCTGCTAAAATAAATTCCTTTGCCCATGTTGTTAATTTTTCTGTTTGAGGATTTTTCAGCAGTGAACAATATCCTGCTGTGATCTCTGAGATCACTGAAAAAGAGACTTTAAATAACAGTCCGTAGTTTGGATTTTGATGTGTCATTTGAGAAATGAATGCATTAAAGGCACAGAAGACTTACTATGGCTGTTCCTTTCTGAGTGAGTCTTAGAGAAATAGCATTTTCCACATTCATAAATCATTTTAGATTGCATTTTGCCTTTGATAAATGCTGAAAGAACTCATACCCCTTGAGAGCTTTAGCTTTTCTTAATTTTTATTTCAGCAGTTGACTTTGGTGACAATGACATCTTCTGGTTTGCCTTAATTGCTCTGACAAAGGCAAAGAATATAGTTTGAATTGGATCCAGCCCTCAGTTGGATCAGCTGTGCTAGTAGAGATGAACTAACCCAACCCTGTTCACTCCTTCCCACAGCAGCCCCTCTGTTCCCCTGAAAATGCCACCCAGAGGCTCTGCTGAATGAGGTGGGCTGTGGCACGAGGCAGCAAGGGGGTTCCCAACTCAGGCAAACTTTGCAGCGCGCATGTCCGACCTTGCTTGCATGATCTCCACAATAGAACTCATGGGAATCAGGTGGCTGGTCAAACCCTCACCGCTCTGCTGAGGGTGGCTTGTTGGAATGGTTAGCAAACCATAATGCGAACATGAGGATTTGCAGCCAGCAAATATATTTCTGTAAACTGGACCAGTGCAAATCTAGCTGGCACGTGTGGTTAACACACCACTATAGCTTAGGAACCCTTCTCATGTTGTGCAAACCAACCTTATCTTCCACTGATATGGTATCCCTATCACACGGTAAATTGAAATTGAGAGTTTTCACAATTATATTAAACTGGGAGTGTTGGACTGGGACTCAGGAGGGTTCTAGTTGCCTCTCAGCCATAAAGCTCATGATGTGACTTTGGGCCAGTGACAGACTCTCAAGCTAACTTACCTCACAGTGTTGTGACAATAAAATGGAGAGAAAGAGAATCTTGTAAGCAGCTTTGGGTTCCTTGTAAAAGGAAGAAAGATGAGGTATAAACATAATGTAATATTAACTAAAATTTGCTGTTGTTCTAGGCCACAAGTCATCTCTGACTTTGTGCGAATGCCTGCCCTCCAAAATCTCTTATTCTTGGCAGCCCTGTCAGCTCTTGTAACCTCAAGGTTGTGACTTCTTTTATGGAATTAATCCATCTTATAGTTGGCCTTCTTTCTTCTGCCTTTAAGTTCTCCTAGTATTATTGTCTCCCCTAGCAAGCCTTGTCTCTTCATTTTGAGTCCAAAGTTCAACACCCTCAGTTTCGTCATTTTTGGTTTTCAAGAAAAGTTCTGGCTTGATTTAGGAACCACTTGTTCATCTTTCTGTCAGTTGGGGGTATTCACAAAGTGTTCTACCAGTGCCATGTTTCAAATGTATCAACATTCTTCTTGTCAACTTTCTTTATCCAGTTTTCATACCTTTACATAGTGATCAGAAACACAGTGTTATGGAGAATCTTGGCCTTGGTCTTGGCCATCAAGTGAAATATTCTTATACTTGAGGATCTTTTCTAGCTCCTTCACTGCTGCCCTTCCAAGTCTCAGAAAGTTTCCAACCTGTGGCTCATTTTGGTTTTCTTATTTGTTGGCACGCTGCTGTTAGATTTGGACTGATTTAGTCTGTGCCCATTTTTCCTTTCCAAGTGCTTTCACTTCACTTTCACTTCACTTTCTATGATACAGAATAAATCATCACTGATCCATCATCATTTCAGGTCCTTCCACACAAGATTCTTCTTCAAAGGAGCCTGCCATCTTTTTATCTCTTATCCTGTGTATTCTTTCTGCTTTCTCCTTATTTTCTCCTGGTCAGACAGTACGTCCTCTGTTAGTCTTTCAGCATTTCTGATCTAGGATTGAATTTCCCTTTAACTTCTTAAATCTTCTGGAAGAGGTTTTTCCTCTCTTCTTGTTCTCTTCTATTTCTTTGCACTGGCCATTGTAATAGTTCTTTTTGTCTCTATGTGATATTTGCTGAAAAGTTGCATTCAGAATTCTGAATGCCCTGTTTTTGTCACCTTTTGCTTTTTGCTTATTCTTAGCAATTGTGTTTCTTCTATTATCCATCTAGGCTTTTTCTTTCTTTTTGCTACAGGAATTGTCTTTTGGCACTCTCCCCTAATAATGTCTCTGGTTTCAGTCCACAGTTCTTCTGGCTCACAGTCAAATGAGTTGAGTAATGCAAATCTGTTCTTTTTGTGGAGTTTAAATTCCTCAAGAATGTTTCTGAAGTTGTATTTTGGCACTGTGCTTCTGCGAGTGATCTTTTTCACCTTTAATTCTGGATATTAATAGTTCATGGTCACTGCCACAATTTGCTTCCAATCTTGTTTTTGCAGCAAGAATACAACTTCTCCATCTCTTACTTCAAATATAGTGGTCTATTGGATTTCTGTATTGGCCATCTGGTGATGCCCATGTGTACATTGTCTGACTGGTTGTCTGGAGTATCGGTTGTCTTTTATTTGCAACAAAAAGGTGGTTGGCTTTATAGAATCCTATGAGTCATTCTCGTGCTTCACTACTGACCCCTAGGCCGAATTCTCCCATGACATTTGAGTTTTATTTGTTTCCTACCACTGCATTCCAGATACCTATATGTACCAGCATGTCTTGGTTTTGGTGTGTTATTAATTTCCTCTTGGGTACTGGCAGAAAAAAAAAATTCTTCTTCAGCATCTGCTGTTGGAGTATAGATCTGAATTGTTGGTAGGTTTTCTGCAAATTGTAATTGATATGACTCAGTCAGACTTTGATTTATAGCCCCTTGCCTTAGTCTTGTCTTAGTATTGGAGCCACTCCATTTCTTCTGCATTTGTCATTTCCAGAGTAAAATACTTTCTGTTTAGCTGTCTGAAAATGTCCCATTCTGGTCTGCTTTAGTTCACTCACACAAAGTACTGTGATGTTTAACCACTCTGTTTCTTGCTTTACAGTTTCTAGTTTTCCTTGATTCCTGCTTCTCATATTCCATGCTCGTTGTGCAGCATCAGATGGTCCTTTCACCTCTGTGCATGTCAGCCACCGGATTTCTTTTTGGTTTTGGTCTATTTATTTATTTAAAACTTTGGTATGCCATCACTACATGCCTTGGCATCTCAGGACGGCTTACAATACATACAATTAAAATACAATAAAATGATCTTTATAAATAACAAATTCAATAAAAGATTACATAAAAACACAGAAAACAAAGAGAGTGGCTGTTCAATAATAAAATATTAGTTTTTAAAATAGCAATTAAATAAAAAGTTTTAACCTGGCGCCGAAAAGAATATAAACTCAGCACCAGGCACACCTCTCCGAGGAGTGCATCCCTTAATCTGGGTGCCACCAGTCTAGTCATGTCATTAGTGGCAGAGCTATTCATAGTTTTCCCTTGGTCTTTCCCAGTCGCTCACTGAGTGTAGTGTTGCAGTGAGGTCTGCAGGGAAGTCCAGGATCTTGTGTGGTGGGAAGATTGTGCAACCGGCAACCTTCTTCTGCATAATGTGCCACGGAAACAAAGGCTGCAAGCGCATGCACAGGAGAGGGACACTGCTTGTACAGTGGTTGCACAGGGCTTTGATTCGTGGTGAGTGCAGTGCAAAGGCTGGGAGCACTCCCCACGAACATGGGCTCATGGCTGCCGCAAAGCAGACTGGAGTCCAGGGAGCTGAGCCCAAAGAATCATTGCCTTCTTCCGTGCAATGAATTAGCTTGAACATCACTGCCATTGTGTATTGTGAAGAACGCCCTCTGCCAGTGTCCGCTTCAACTACTGCCGCCGCCTCCCAATCGCTGTCCTTCCAGAGTTTCTCTGTCCCCAGCACCATCAGAGACATCCATTCTCTTCTGCTGATCTGACCATTACTCCTGGGGGAGGTGGATGCATCTAAGTTTGGTGTCTCAGCGTTGACCATTCCACCTTGGGTAAACCTAGTTAGAGGGTCTGGCCTCCTGGCAGCGTTAGCCTCGGCTTCTCTGACACTCTCAAACCTCCTCACTATGGTGAGGTGTGCATCTATGAGGGGGGATATGTCAAAGCATCAGTGGCAAAATACACCTGTGCAGTCCAGGGAAGACCTACATTCAGTTGTTTCCAATCAACTGTCCTGAGACTTTTGTAAAGGATGGGACAACAATGCTCCAAGTAAGTAAGTAAGTAAGTAAGTGTTACAACCAGGCTCTAGGCATGTCTATTTGGTATAGTTAATGGTGACATCTTTAGTTTTAGAACTGCAACCTTATTAGGGACTTCCATGGTATATTTATGATTGTCACCATCAGCTGGCATGGAAATACAGTTTGAGCAATTAGCGGAGGCTAGGGATATCCCCCAG
This sequence comes from Varanus salvator macromaculatus, assembly GCA_023646645.1. Taxonomy (NCBI): domain Eukaryota; kingdom Metazoa; phylum Chordata; class Lepidosauria; order Squamata; family Varanidae; genus Varanus; species Varanus salvator. Next base: position 94,484,518 of record JAIXND010000674.1, read on the forward strand.
AACTAGAAGAGCTTTTCTTCCTTTGAGCATCAATCCTGTCTACACCTCTGGATTAGGTGCAACCATCCTGCAACCATCCCCTCCTGATAGATCTAGGTGTGGGTAATGTGTACACCTGCATTTAGCCCCAGGGTTGCCGCAAGCATGGGCAGAAGCTCCCCGAGGGCCTCCAGGAACCTCCTGACCCTACGCTTAGGATGTTCCCTTCTCACAATCTGGGTTGCAGAAGGACTAGAACATATGGATAAAACCTGATAGACCCTTCTCTAATGAGTAAAAGAAGAAACAGAAGCAATCTGTGTGTGCACCAAGGAGGTCCTCCAGAAATGTGGCTCAAAACGTTTAGTTCAGAATAAAGAACACCAGTGAAATTATTATTTTAAAATCCCAATACATCAAAAGCAAAGGTAGCATCGAACCCTGTGCTGCTACATTGAATCCCACTGTGCTATCAAACAAATATGGGGATATTTACGTGTAATCTGTTTTATACTTGCAACTTATAATATCTCTTCCCCTGCCTTACAGCAAATGAATCAATTACTCAAGAGTCAATCTTGCCTGTTTGCTTTCATTTGGAAGAACTGAGTCCACCACCTTCAGGTGGTTTCTTGTCCCATGCTGGAAACTGCATCACTCATGCCATTCATGTTCTCCGTCAGGGAAAGGGCAGATGCATATTTGTTTGTTTATTTGTTTGTTTGTTTAGAATACTTTTATACCATTTGTCAACTGAAGGGCTCTCTGAAATGGTTTATAATAATATTTTAACAGTTTCCAATATGAAACAGAAGGTCATCAGACGTCATTTTGCTGAGGATTCATCACATTCTCTGCTTCTTGCCATGAACCACCTTTCAGGGTGTTCTGCAAATGGGAAAGCGCATTACACCTACTGTAATTATTGTTCTCTGCAGAAAATTGTGAAGCCAGGAGATGACAAATGTGTGTGTCACATCACTGAGGAATATACCAAATACCATGAAGTAGGACTTTTTGCTGATTTACTTTCAGTTCTTCATCAAACATTTATTAATTAAACTTTCTCTAGGATCTGTCAACGGGTGTGTGATTAGTCTTTCCATTCTCAAAAGAAACCCAATAAATATGCTGATTATGAAGCAATGTAGCAAAAGGGTAAAGAGGACTTTTTAAATATTTGTGATTAGCTTTGCTCATAAATCCAGTTAATGGCATGTGGAACTCCAGTCAAGAGGAGTGTATGAAAATGTTGTCTACAGTCATGGAAACTGACATTTATGTAGCTCCTGAGTTCATTTTCGGTTCCACCTGATTTAATGAGGAGATTGCTCAGCTCTAAGAACATACATTCAGCATCATCAAGATGTCATAGCCAATATGTTATTTGTAGTTGCAGTTCTTCTGCAAAGACATGGCATGAAGTGAAACAGAACGTGAAGGACTTGTGCCTATCGAAAAGAAAAGCATTTCCTCCCAGTAAGGTCAGGATGTACTGGGGATGCAGGCTAAGGAAGATGGCAGCAAGCCTCCAAAGGGGAGGATTATGGGCTCCCCGTGTGGTGTGGAAGGACCACACAGGGGAACAAGGCCTCAGGGCTTCTCCCAACAGCTGGATGTCTGACTTGAGCCCTGCAACAGAGGCACTGCAGATGGAGAGGGAGGAAGACTAGAGCACTGGTCCACTAACAGACCTGCTCTCCTCCCCTTCTCACCCCGCAAATACCCCCTTTACGCCTTCTCTGAGGTTGCTCTTACAACCTCAGAGACACATCCGGCTGATGTGGTTCTTGCCACGCTGGCTGTGCAAGGTGGATCTTACCACTGGCTCCGGTAGACGCTGTCCAAGGGTCTGATGAAATTGCACCTCTTTTCTTGAAAGATGAGAGATTTAACACAGACTTTCCACAACAACTTTCCTGGAAATGACTGACGATTTAGAACCAAACCAGATATGACCAAATCCGTATCTAGGTTCAGGGGTCCTGAAATGGATTGGGCCGCTAGCATGGAGAACAGTGGGGGCCTTATGGTTCCTTGCACCTGCTTTAGAGTAAATATAAATCCCCACAGGTGCTGGGTGCACATTTAAAGTAATGTCTCTTTTGCCCTTAAGGGCACAATCCACTGCCATCCACTTTCAAAGCACATAAGCCTCAGAGCATGACACTCACAGTGGGTTCCCTCCCTCAGTGAAGTCCACATTTCCACTAGCATGTGTCCCTTTCCCCCTTGTTGGTAGTATTTGCCTGATTGACAGAGGGGACCCAGTGAGCAAGTTGGCAGGGGCATCTGCTGCTCTTCCTTCTCCTGGCCTCCATTGTTTGAGCCACTGGGAGAGGCCAGTGGGCCAGCAGGTTGCTCAGGGAAGTGGAGGAGCAACGTCAGAGCGTTGGTGCTCTGAGCCCTCGGCAAGTACCCAAACATGCCTTCCTTTGATGGCAACACTGACGGAAAGTGTTAGAGGTTAAAGCTAACATGTCCTCTGTTTATTTTCTTATCTGCACTTCTATATTTTTGTAAATTATCTTCACTTTTTTGTTTAATTAATTTGCTTTGAGATTTCATTTTGCTCTGCATGAGTGCCTTGGTTCTCTCCAACAAGATCCTGCAAAGGTCTGTGCTGAGTTTCAGGTGAGGGGTGGGATGAACTGGGTGGCTAGAAAGGGGGAGCTTGAAGAGGGATGATTGAATACTCCAGTTAGATTCCCCCCATAATACTTAAGGATCTTCTTCTCTTTATGATCATAAGAACATAAGAGAAGCCATGCTGAATCAGACCATCTAGTCCAGCACTCTGTACACACGGTGGCAAACCAGCTTTCCCCAGGATCGCTCAGGTAGGAGGGCTGCAAGATCTCCTCCTGCCCAGCCTCTTCATGCAGGCAGGCCCCCTCTGAGAAAGGAGGCAGCACTCAGCCAGTGAGGCTAGTAGCCATTGGTAGCCTCCTCCCTCATGAATCTGTCCAATCACTTTTTAAAGCCATCCAGATGGGCAGCCATCACCACTTCCTGTGGTAACGACTTCCATAGTTTAACTGTATGCTGTGTGAAGAAGCTCTTACTCGTATCTGTCCTAAACCTCCCACCCACCAGCTTCATGGGGTGGCCCTGGGTCCTGAAGAGTGTTATGGGAGAGGGAGAAAAATCTCTCCTTTACTTTCTCTGCACCATACATTACTGTAAACACCTCTGTTCAGTCTCTTCTTACTTGCCTTTTTTTCTAAGTTGAAACTTTAACACAGTAGGTGGTGGCAGCTACTTTCTGGCTGCATAATTTGGTTACCAGGTCTCTTTCCAGCAGTTATATGCTGGATAGTTCTGCCCCAAAAGGGTTATACCTCTGGTTCCCCCTACTTCAGCTCTTTGGTTTTGATCCTATTTTAGCTACAATGTGTCTGTGTTTCTATTATTATATATTGTTACAGTTATAGAAAATGTTTCAAAAATACATTATTGTTTAAGAAACACAGTATGTCAAGGCAGCCAGTCAATCTAGGAACATGGGGATGAATGAAGCCCCAGTGGTACAGCTGGAAAGCTGCTGTCCAGCTTTCCTAGGGATGCCCTGCGATGCCAGTACAAGGAGAGGAGTACTGAGAACTCTCCGAACAGGCTGAGTAGGGTCACACTTAGTCTGACAAAGAGCCACTAAGGGAGTGTCGAATTCCCCCATGGCCCCAAAAGCATGCATAGCCACAACCTCAGGAGGGGCATCTGAGCAGGATTTCCCAGCCCCATCCATAGTGATTTCATTGTGGATCATGGAAGATGAACGATAGACTCTCAACACAAATTCTATGGGAGCTTTATACAAAAGTGGTCTGGAGCCATGTGGGAAGCTCAGGCATCTTCTCCCTATATGGGAAATGCCAAACCACTCTTCCTTTTAGAAAGTGGCTTGTTTCTTGAGTTCATAATCTGTAAGATGTGAACTGGTCTTGAGATCTTCAAGAAGAGGAGGACTGGTTACTACAAAGGGCAGAAGTTCCCAGGAAAAACAGCACACCATGGAACCCAGTATATTCTCAGTTGACAATGAGGCTGGTTGACTAACCCAGACAACCCTGTTTAGAAACAGAAAATATGGCTGCACTCTTAAGTGACATCGTGTAACTTCCCAGCAAGTTTTCGCAGCAAAGCAGGCATGCCTCAAGAAACATCCAAAAATATGTCTTGTTGAGAGAGAAGCCAAGACAATTCAGGAACACATCTGCATTTGTGAGACTGTCATTCTAAAAAGACTGATTGGTCTCTTTCAGATGATGTCTTTTGTCTTGTGCCTCAAGGAGGCAACATTACATTCTCACCAAGTCTATTTGAATATCCATTTTTAATAGGCACCTAACCCTGAGGAGCCTTTCAATGCTATGTGTTACCTTAAGTGTCGGTGAGAATACTGTTTTTTTTAACTGTCAAAATTGTTCCTGTTGAATTATAATTTAATCTCTGCATTAGCAAACAAAGTTGGCAGGATAGTTTTGTGGTATCTGAAAACTTTTAGGATTATCTGAGGTGACATTGAGATGCAATAGTATCTTAGCACCATCTGTTCTCTTCTAAATTCTCCTAGGAGGGAGGGGGCAGGAAGAGACATGAACTAGTTATTTATTTCAAACCCAATGTTTTATTGCTTTTGCATCTGTCAGGCTGCACACATTATTCACCCTGATCTCTTTCTAGACTTGTTGACACCTTTGGCCAAGTTCTTTCCTTGGTTACATATAAACACATGGTTGGGTAGGATGAAATGTAACTGGAGACATGATCTATCATGATACAGTTGCCAATCAGTCCTCTCCAGCCCCCATCCTGGTTTTTCGCATCATCCATTTGAGCTTTCACCTCGTTTACCTCCCTGGAGATAGAGAAACAAACTTCAGAGTTGTTGCTTCTCAAATGCCTTAAGAACTAATGCAATTCTGAGGAACACCGTGAAAGTAAACTCTTGCATTTGGAACTTCCTTTCAGAAGAATGAATAAAAATACCTTGGGGCAGATGAAAGGAAAAGCAGAGGCCTGCAGATTGTATTTTTCTTCATAGAGTTCAAATGAGGAGAAGGACTCCAGAAGTTGGAAGTACTCTCTGTGGCCTCACACTTTGCTTTTACCTGCCCCAGTAGGAAGGAAAAACAGTTAGCAATTTTGCTGCTTGAGACAGAACTACAAATAATGGCCTTACATGTCCAGCTCCATGGTACCCACAGTGGCCTCTGTTAATTTGGCATCAGAGGCAGAAAATCTTACAAGCGCCTCTTCACTATTCACTAGAAACAGAACAATTTGCTGCACTCTTGTGGCTGCCCAAAACAAGTGCCTGAGGTAACGGCCACTCTCTGGTAGAGCTAATTTACTTTCACTTTCCTTAAGAGGTTTGTCAGGTTTTATACAACTGCAAAAACCTGTTTGAGCCAAAAGTGTCGGTGGGTCAAAAATATGCAGAAAAGCATATACAAATATGCATTCGTAAAGTATTCTCTCAGTGGCATTAAGCTTGTTGTCTCCAGTGTAAGTAGGGGCATGTATGATCAAGGTGGCTAAGCATGTTATTAAATAAGGTCATGCTGTCATATTTGCATTCTTATGTCCATCATGGAAAAGTTCCAGAAAATTGTGTAAAAAGAGAAGGAGAATTTGAGGTGTGAGTTAATCTGACCTCTGGGAACTAGAGTGAAATCATTAATTGACAGATTGCTTGATTCCTAGATTGTGAGTTAATACAAGGTTGAAAGGAGATTATCATTCCAACCCTGGTTCCCCTTTCTGAAAGGGTGCTGGTTGGTGATGGCACAAAACAGAAATATGCAACCTTGCTTCACTTTTAGATCCAGCCTTCTCACATTGCCAATATGAGAGGTGTTTCTACACTTGGCTTAATTTTTAAAACTGTCTGCTGTCATAATGTAAAATGATAAAATGCATTGCAGATGGAAGTTGGGTTTCAGTGGAAATTATGTGTTGACCTCATGAAGTCAGTTTGCATTCTGAGTGACTATGAATATTCAGGTAAATGTGTTTTGTTGAAGGATTACTCAAAACAGAACCTGAACGTACAAAATGTACTCCTCTCTCTCTTTTAATTAATATTAAACCATTGCACTGGCTGTGATGAATTTGTGATGTGGAACTGATTTAATATTTCTCAGATATGATGTCATTAAAGAACTTGGTGAACACCATTAACTTTTCTTCAAGGGACATGAACGCATAATAAAAGCATTTTTTTTAAAAAAATGCACAGATGAAAGAATGGTTGATGTACTCAAGCTTTGTTCCTCACCCTCTGATTTTGACAAACTTTCAACCTGTATAGATAATGGCTTCTTGCTTTGCAAAAGACAATTAAAAACCCCAAGTAATTTGTAAAGACTGACTTGTAGATTTCAGATCTTTTAGCTGAAATGCAAAGGCAGGTATGGAAAATTCATTTCTGTAGTGCATTAGAATATGCAGATAACTCAGTTTCATTTTCTTTTAATCCAATGAGGAGTTATTGGCCTGTTAGCTGGAATCATGCAAAATGAAATAAATGCAGCAAGTTTTTTTCACAGTATTGCCTTCTATGTGTTCTGGAAGAAAACCTAAAATTCAACCTAGAGCAATAAAAAAAATCATTATTTTTAGTACACTTTCTACTAAATTTATAGGACCTTGCAGTCCATTCTGAACATTCTGCTTCTGTATCACTGAAAAGATCTGACTGCTGTCCCCACAGGATTCTACCTAAGTCAAGTCCAAGAAGAATTTGGATGTCTGTAGGAATGTTGGGAAAAACCAAACAGTGTTAACCTTTTTCTAGCTACCATACCTTGTCTAAGCAGAAGCCATGATTAATTTGGGGTGAAATATTTGTAGGAACTTCAAAGATTTTCCTCTTTAAAAAAAACTATCACAGAAGGTGCAGGGATATGGCAAGAGGCAAGCTGGTGGACAGCAGATATCCAGTCTCTAGTCTGGTCCAGTTTTCAGAACAGGAAGATTAATATGCTCCAAATACAACTAAAGTTTTAGGACTGTTGATATTTAATATAGTTGCTTTGAGGATTTCTAAACTACTTTGTAATACAAACAAGTAGTATTTGAAAGGGTATCTCATGCTGAGGATACATAGTTGTGACAAATGATAAAAGCTTTTGGTAGTCCATCTTTCCTGAAAGCCAAACACACACCCCTTTCAAAATAGGAAGACAGAGGCAGAAAGGGCTGGGTAAAAGAATAATGGTCACTCAATCAGTGATCTTTTTGTCTTTGTTCTAAATATCCAATTATGGGGATTGTAATCTTATTTTAAATGAAGTCCCATGTCTAGCCTCAAGACATTTTATGTGCTCTCTGAAAATATAGATCTTTGTAGTCATTCTCCCTTAGTCTAATAAGTAACACATGTTCTTAGTAGTACCAGATACTTTAAGAATATAAGAACATGAGAAGAGCCCCACTGGATCAGGCCAAAGGTCCATCTAGCCCAGGATTTCTTTCATGCTGTGGCCATCCAGCTGACTTTGGACCCTAGCTAGAGAATGCAGACTGCTTCACCCCATATATCATCCTCATTTCCTTCTAATGTCTAGCCTTGAGGTGTTCAGAGCTTCATATGAAGTTGGACAATAACAACAATGGACAAAAATAAGCTTCAGATTTTATAATATTTTTCTGTAATTACAAGTGGTTTCCTAGCAGCAACACCACTGAAAATGGAGGCCTATTATGTTGTGCCTTAAAGCCTACCCAGCTACTGAGAACATTGAAATAGCTCTTTATTTCTTTTATCACACATTAATCATTCCTCTCCAGTAATGGATTTGTTCTATTATCCCTTTCCTTAACAGGCTTTGATCACAGGCTTTGATCTTAAAGCCTTCTTATTCACTGAGGAATCGGCATTTGAAATGTGTGTGAGGGTCTATCAGATGCATTTAGGAATCTTCCACTATCTGCCTTTCTGGTTTTTGTCTGAGTGTGTCCTCCAGCAGAATTGGTGTCACCAAGGAAATGGTTTCCTTCGTCAACTACACTTCCATATCTGCTCTGGAGGGTTGGGAGGGATGTGGAGCAGATTTGAAGGAGGGGATTATGGGAGTACAGAAGAGAGGAGGAAGAAAAGTCCCGTTGGGGTAACAGACATCTGTTTATATGGCCTTAGGTGAAACCTTATGTTTGTCTAAATTCTGGAGCAAATAGAGTGGGATTTAGTGAGCAGGGGCACACGTCCTTGAAAGCAACCCCATTGAGCTCGCAGTGGAATCCTAAACACACCCAAACAGAATAATCTCCATCAGATCTATTTATTTAAAACATTTCTGTCCCGTCCTTTGCACAGCCTCAGGATGGCTTAGTTAAATAATCATATAAAATACAGTTTTGGAAGGACTTATTTCTGAGTAAACCTGATTAGGATCACAGTGTAGAGGTGAGCAGGTTTATGTGCAGAACACACAGAAATGCATTACTTTCCACCCTAATGGTGCTGACCTTGGTAGCTCATGGGGCTCAGAGAAATCAATTGCCTGAAAGCTGGAAAGCAACGAGCTACCCTGGGGACACTGGAAAGCAATCAGATGCCCTGAGATACCCCATCTATCACCCCACTTACCAAATAAATGCATCTTCTCCTATGCTTGGGTCTCCACATTACAGTGTCTGGTCACTCAGCCAGTGTACTGAATTTTATTAGCCTGTCCCCTTTACCATAAATGGTTTTTGTTTTATGTTTTGATTTTAGACTTTTACATGGTATTTTATCATGGTTTTAATAGTTGGCCTTTATGTTTTTAATTGTTGTTAGCTGCCCAGAATGGTGGCAAAATTTAGGCTTAAGTTGAAGAAAGTGGGGAAAAGCACTAGGCCACTCAGGTATGACCTAAATCATATCCCTGATGAATATACAGTAGAGGTGACAAATAGATTTAAGGAATTAAATCTGATAGACAGAGTGCCTGAAGAACTATGGACGGAGGTTCGCAACCAGTATAAAAATGGAAGACATTTATAAATGTATCAGTGATTCTGGCATCAAGCCCATCCAATAATTACTGCTCATTCCACTGTATTGGAAATTGATTCCAAAGTGTTCCTATTCACATTGTTTCATGGTGCTTTCTAGTTGTATCCACCAACTGCCAGATTTGTATTTTACTCCTCTTTAAAGCAGTGGTGAGTTAGGCACAGCAACAATTCAAAACCATACCGTGGCATAACAAGCAGCACAGCACTTTCCAGATCTTCAGCTATTTTCTCTCTTAGGTACTCTTTGTAAAAGAACATTGTGCCTTAGAGCTGCTTTCTTCAAGAACATGTCCTTGCTCCTCCAAAACAAAGAAGAAAATAGATTCTACTATAAAGTCTGATAAAAGTTACAGTAGGGTTGCCTCGTCTAGGGACAGTGTAGTTAGCATTAGAGGGAATAAACACATGTGAAGTCAGTTTAGAAATTTGTTTCAGAAGTATGGTTTTCATTTGCCTGAATTAGGAAATGTGGTTTTGCTAAGACATTTTAAGTTACAAGTTTTAGCTGCAATTGCCTGAGCAAGATTTTCTGGTTTAGTCATGTGTAACTGATGCTAGCCTTGGGTGGATTTTGGGTGATTTTTAGTGATTTTTTACCTGAATCTGCTGTTTAACATCTACATGAAACCACTGGGAGAGGTGATTTGGAGGTAAGGACTAAGGTGCCATCTGTACATTGATGACACCCATCTTTACAGCTCATTCTCATCTAACCCAGGTGAGGTGCTTTCCATTCTAAGTCACTCCCTGAGCTCAATAATGGACTGAATGCAGAGCAACAAATCCAGATAAGACAGAGGTACTGTTGCTGGACGGTCTGTCTGCCCAGAAGGTGGGCCTTCAACTTGTCTGGGATGGGTCTCACTCCCTCTGAAGGACAGGGTCTGTAGCTTGGGGGTGTTCCTGGACCCAAAACTATCACTTGAGTCTCAGGTGGACTTGGTGGCCAGGAGTACCTTCTTTCAGCTGCAATTAATTTACCACCTGCAGCTCTAGCCTTCCTGAGCAAGCTCTAACTCTTGTGGTAACCTCTTGACTGGACTATTGTAACATGCTATATGTGGGGCTGCCCTTGAAGATGGTCTGGAAACTTCAACTGGTACAAAAAAGTGTGTCGCAACTGCTTGTGTGAGCAGAACCACAAACCCATGTGACCCCCAGTCTGTATCATCTACATTGGTTACCAGTTGCACTTGTTTGAATATATAAAGCCCTAAACAGCTTGGGACCAGGTACCTGAGGGACTGCCTGCTCCTACACATACCTATCCAGCCCATAAGATATGTTTTGGAGGCCCTTCTGAAAGAGCCACCCTCCAAGGAGTTAAGGGGGATAGCTAATAGGAGAGGGGTCTTCTCAGTAGTTGAGTCCCACATGTGGAACAGCCTCCCGAAAGCAGTTCTCCTGGCACATTTACTACAATCTTTTTAGGGTCAATAAAAAACAACTTTATTTTCTGGACATTTTAATAATTGATTTTATCTTGACATTTTTAAAGTCAAGTGTTTGTTTATATAGTATCAGTGTTTTAATCTACACTGTTTTAAATTATTATCCCTCAGCTGTATACGGGGTTTTTTTCATTTTGGATATTGTTATGTGTTTTATTTGACTGCTCTTTTTTGATTACTATATTGTGTTTTTTATTCTAGTGTAATCCACTTAAAGATCCCTTGGGCTAATAATGAGGATATAAGTTGAATAATGAAACAAAGCAAAACAAAATACAAAAACGAATTCCTTCTGAGAGCTTTTGTACACTTTGAGGCTATTTAGCTTTCTATAGAGCTGCTCCCATAGATGCTTTACTTAGAGTTCCCAATCAAGGTATTTCTTTACCGTTTTTCTGATGTAAAGGCAATGTAAATTGCTTATTGATTGCCAAGCATTTTTACCTCTATACTTATGCTTTTATACCACTCTGAATTAATAAGATTACACCCGTCAAACTCATTCACCTGGACAGTCACTTAAGGAAGCCCAGTGCATGAAGCTGGTGCTGGTTCCAGGTCTGTGAAGGCCCTTGCTCAGGAAGGCCCTGTGCCCTCCAAGAGGTGTTTTTCTCAGCACCATGATCCCCAGCTGCTATTGCTCCACATCCTCTTCCTCATAACTGCTGCCACTTGCTTGCTTAACAAGTGAGGGGCCAGTGAGTAAGTAGCTGCTCTTCCTTCTTGCCACCACTGTTGCCTGGGGCAGAGCAGGGGAGAGGAGAACAAGCAAGTAACGTCGCTTCAACACACCTGGGGACTCAGAACAAGGAATCCTGGAAAGTTAGATGCAGTAGGAAAAAAGCACATTTGTGAGATCCTGCAAGGAGTTAAGCTCAATGCATGACCACTTGCTGAATCTCGTAGCAAGGTAAGTCTGTATGATGTTTCTGCACATGGATCAGAGTTATGCTCAGACATGTGATTCTGTGCACAGGAAAGGATGCAGTGGTGGGGAAACTAAAAATATAATGGGATCATTTTATTTAAAGTAATTCCATACAGCTCATCATGTAAAGACATATGCAAGCAGTGCACAACATTAAAAACCATACACACCACCACAGAAATGTGATATAAAGATGTAAAAATAAGTAAAACACAAAAAGTGGCCATCAGCTAAAACACAAGAGGCCCAAGGTTCTTAAATCTGCCCACAAACTGGATACAAGTTAGACCAACTGTGTTGGTGGAAATGTTTCCTCTCTTCCCACCTCCTGCCCCTAGCAGCTCCTTCAGGCACCTGGAAATACCACCTGGAGAGTCTAAAAACCTTGCTAGATGGGGTCAGCTGTGGAGTTGGGAGAACGTGGTTCCCCCCAAATCTGATGGAGTCACCTTCTTTGAGTGGGACTCTAATTCTTGAGAAAAGCTGATCCTGGATCCAGCCCACCCTGATTCAGTACTTGGGGTGAGCCATTTGGTGGTCCATGTCTTGTAGAATCATTTTGTAGGACATACCTGACCGGCTGGCATTCGGCAGGAGCTGGCTAGTCATGTCCCAAGCATCCACACATCAGAGAATCACTGTCCTTCAGCCCAGTCCTAGGTGAGCCAGCCTCCCAGGTAAGTGCAGGGATCACCTGAATTTATATGTGCCAATCTGCATTTGTTGCAGGAATTTCAACCCAATGAGTGTCTGTATAAAAGGTTTAAAGGGGATGCCCCCCTGCCTTCTGGATCAATTGCCATTCTGCTGTGATCAAACTTATCCTCAAGAATAAAGCTACTGTTTTTCAATCTTTCACCCTCGTTGTTCTTAATTGGGCTGAGTGGGCCAAGTCCAGACCCCTCTTATCCAACAGTTTCCTTGCTGTGTTCCTTCAAACAGCCAAGTCAGCCTGGTTTGGATGACAGGATGAGAGGTCGGTAATACACAAACAGTGCTGAGCAGTGCGGCTTCAAAGAGCCCCAGCGCCTGGCAAACTGGACCATGGAACGCTGCGCACCAGCTGCTGCATCCTGCGTTGAGCACCAGTGGCAGGGGAGACAAGCGGGCGCTCCCCATTTCTCCGGGTCCAGCAGGTAAACACTGTCAGCAACGGAACTGGCAATCGCTGCCTAGAGCCGAGCAGCACAGCTAGCAGTTCTTGTGATGAGAGTTACTGCAGTTCTTGCAGGAGAAAAGCAATCCTGTGCCTGTCCAGATGGTTAACTTATACAAACAGTTTTGTTTTGGTTTTTTGCAGGCGGCTGGATTTTGCAGAGCCAGTGAGACAGTGGCGGGGGAAGCATTCTAGCTCACTTTCAGGTTAGCCTACACACATCCTTCCTTTCTGTCTTGCTTTTCTGTGGTGATGCAGAGTTGAGCAGTTAGGGTTTACAGTTATGGCCCATGACTGAGACACAGAAGCCTGAAACATGTGGTTTTCATTTTCAGTTCTTGTGCAGTTCTACTATGTGATAGACTGAAATTGTTACTATGATACCTTAGGCTGTTGGCAGTGATGATGATGGTGATCAGTGGAACCAGCTGCCTAGAGAGTCGGTGGGCTCTGCCACACTAGAGACATTCAGGAAGAAACTGGACAGCCATCTGAGTGGGATGGAGTAAGTTGGTGTCCTGCAAGAGCAGGGGATTGGACTAGATGGCCTTCACAGCACCTTCCAACTCTACTATTCTATGATTCTATGATTGTATGATATAATCCTTAAATCAAAACCTAGTAGATACAAAACAGCTCTTAGGGGAATTAACTGGAGTGGATAATGGAGGGGAGAGATTAGTTAGAAGGTAAGACACCTGTTACCTGGGGCTAAGCAAAGACCAGATGAAAGACAAGAGGAAGCTTTAGAGGGATGTTATAGCAAACAGTGAGCGTTGCATAGCTGAGGGCCCAGATCATTGTACAATATATTTGTGTTTATTTAAAAATAGCTCCTTATTTGGAAAGCTAGCAAACAGCTGGGCAGCAAAAGTTATGTAACCAAGTATTTAGATCCATAGTAAATGAGCGGGGATGACCTAAGAAAACAAAAGAGTCATTCCTCCTGGGAGGCTGGCTTTGGGCCAGTTCTAGTATATGTGGTGCTTCTATTGATTGTAGGTGGAGGGACCTTTTCAGTAGAAGGGCTGCATTTAAATCTGGCAAGGTTCTTGGGAAGATGCTCCATTTGTGGGCAGGGGCAGCGTGGGTGGAGCCAAGATGAGACGTTTCCTATTGGCCATGCCAGAGTTTCATGATGGAGTGCGCTGCCCTGTCCTCTGCAGGCGATCCCTGTGAGCCCAAGGGATGGTGGCGAAAATGGGTTTCCGTGCGCTCTGTGCACAGGTCTTTGTTGCTTCCACCACGCAGAATCCAGGCGCCTTCTGTGCCTAGTTTCCTTCTCCAAAAACTAACAGAGCATGGCAGTTCTTGCGAGGCACAATAGGCCTTTTCTTTTCAGTGCTTCACTGGAATATAGCCAAGCAAGTTAAACGCTTTCCGTATCTAAATATAATTTTTCATAGAGATATGGATGGGACAAACATACTGAGGGATTAAACTGCAAATCCTTAATCAACATACTGGCACATTTTTATGAGGTTTGAAAGGGATGATCTGGTTTCCCTAACTTGAATCTGGGAAGCAAAACTTTTCTCACAAACTATTTATGCAACTGGGTTTTTCTTTTTACAAATAGGCATACTTTGGAAATTATAAAGAGAAGGCAGGTGTTTGATTCAAAAACCAAAAACCAATACATCCTTGTTGGAGAGAGGGGTTTTTATTTATTTATTATATTTATATTCCATCTTTTTTTCCTTTCAAGGAACACAAGGCGTCTTGCACCATTCTCCTCCCACTGCTGTCAGTCTTATCCCCACACTGACATCTCTGTAAGGTAGGTTGGGCTGAGACTCTGTGACTGCCCCAAAGTCAGCCAGGTGTCTCTATGGCTGAGTGGGGACAAGAACCCAGATTTCCTGAGTCCCAGTCCTCCGCTCTAAACCACTACACCAAGGTGGCTGTCAGCTTTCTGCCCCCCACCCCATATCTCCTGAAATATTTGCATGCCAGCAGAAGTGTCATACTAGTTTATCATGATGCCATGCAAAATAACTTTATGTACAGGCCTGGAAGATGCCTGCTCTGAAAGATTCCTAACTTGGATGTGTAATAGGTTATGTACCAGGCTGTGTTCTGTTTTTGCAAATTAAGTTATTCTATAATAATAATAATTGAAATTATAATATATATTACATAAAATATTAATTGCTATATATTTATTATATAACTCAATCAGTCCTTTATATATTTTATATTTAATACAATTATTTTAGAATGAATATTTATGTTTTATATAAACTATTTTACATTAATTTTCTATGTTAATATACTCTCTACCTGTTTTTATCTGCTAGCACTTTAGTCTTTCTACCTATTGTTATTAACAAAATATAACAATATACCATATATAAAGCCATTCATACAAATGTGTACTATGTTGTATGTATTAATATAGATATATATTAAATTATACGCATTTAATGCATATAAATATATATGGAGGGTTAGATTCAGCAATCAGAGGCTGTTATAAATATGATATTGGCTGATGATATTTTAAATTTGTATTTATGCATTTATTTTCGATACTGCCCAATAGCCAAAGCTTTTTATCCCTAACCTGAGCCCATGGAGAGCCAGATGGGGAAGAATTCAGCCCTCCAACCGAAAGGCAGGTTCTGCACCCCTGTGCTAAAGTCAGGAGCAAACAGGAGGGCTTTGTTTTATTATTAATCACAGAGATAAACAACAGGAATAAAGAAGCAGAGAGCTGATTTTTAAGTGGAGAACAAAATGGTATCATTGTTAACGAGTCTTGAGCTGATGCATATCTAAAATAGGCATATGTGGGCACCACAGCAGACATTTTCATTTTTACTTTATCTAAATGGTGTCAATTCAATCGTCAGGCAAACTAAAACTGCAACGCTGCAATGTTTGTTTTATGAAATCTAAGTTAAGTTTTCACTTGGGCACCAGAAAGAGAGCTCAGTCAGTTAAATCCTATCATTTCTGAACAACCATTTTCATGCTTGCTTTCCAGTTCTCCATTTTATTGGATATATGTCAGCAGAGTCCATTCTGAGCATTTGTTCAACTGGACAAGAAGCTGCTGCAGCCCCCCCACCATCCCCCGCGCACGTGCATCTCCCAAAATGTTTCCAGTGCTAAATAAATAAATAGGAATGTGAAAGAAGAGGAAAAATGAGAATAATTAGAGAAATTTAAGGGAAAGAGAGACAGGAAAAAGAGAAGAAAGGGAAAAGGGAAAATGGTGATGCCTGGCAAAGAATGGGTAAATTTATTTTCCTCTTCAAACTATATTTGAGGATTGGAGCACAAGTAGTCTAACCAAGGGGCTGAGAACCCTCTCCTCCACTGGTAATTCTGGTGGCTAGAATTCATGCTTCCGCAGGGTGGCTGTTGTCCTGCAAGATATGGGGAAGGTCCTCCATGGCGTATGGGGAGAAACGGGTTCCAAAGCGGCTGCGGCACAGAGGCCCCTCTCCAAATGGCAGCTCCAGAACAGCAGGGCTGCACTGCTATCCTTAACGTGCAAATCTGTGGCAAAGGCTTGGGAGCAACTGATGCAACAGAGAGAGGTCTGGCTTCACACACATTTTCATGCTGCCTGTAAAGCACCTGGGAATAAGTTCACCAGGAATCGGAGCAGAATCTTTTAGAAGCTGGACACTTGACTATGAGAAGATGATGACTTCTTGTTCTGCCTTGAACTTTCCCTTCCCCAGTGAGTCTTGCCTTCTCGTGAGGTATGTGAAATACGGCAGCCTTACTTTTGTCATTTTTACTTCCAGGGCCTTGATTTGATCTTGACCCCCGCAGCCTCCCGTCCCGCTTGTCTTTCTGTCAGTCCAGGGAATTCACAAAGCTCCCCTCCAGCACCACGCTTGAATGCATCTATTTTCTTCCTGTCGGCTTTCCTCACTGTCCAGCTTCCACACCCATACGCAGTGATCAAGAATACAACAACATGAATGATCTTGGCCTTGGTCTCCAGTAAACATCCTCACACTTGGTGATCTTTTCTATCACCTTCATTTGCTGCCTTTCCAAGTCTCACTTGTCTTCTAATTTGTATACCTTGGCTGCAACCTCCCCTTGAATTGATGTCGGAGCGAAGGCATGCAATTTTTTTTACAATTTCAAGTTCCTCCTTGTTGAAGTGAAAGTTGTATAATTCTTCTGCAGTCATGAGTTTTGTTTTCTTAATGTTCAGCCACTGTCCTGCTTTTGTGCTTCCTTCTTTCACTTTTATCAGAAGTCATTTCAATTATTCGTTGCTTCCTGCCAGTAATAATTGTACCTTACTCAAGTCCAGACTCCCAGCAGTATAAAAATCTTTGTTTCCATTGCACCATTTTTTCCAACTGCACAGAATGTGCCCAGCTGGACATTAGAATAAACCCTGTTTTTGTAATTTCTCTTTAACTTTCCCCAGTATCTTCATGGTAAACTTGCTTGGAAGGGCCTGTCCTTTGCCTTCTGCCTTTTTATACTCTGAAAGTTTTGGAGTCTATTCAAGAAATTGTCATAATGTCTAAGATTGGTGCCTAAAAATACATGGAAATTGGAGCTACTTTCATGATTAGACTCAAATACTTCCGTAGCAGTAATTTTTCTTTATGAGGTGTAGGATACATTATACCATGATTCATCTTGACATTTTTTTAAAGAAATCACCGACTGTGGGCAGTTTTAATGTTGTATAGTTTGGGACCAAGATATCTGAAGGACATCCTAGTCCCATGTCTGCTGCCTACTGAGATGCTCAGGTTAACATCTCAGACCCTGCTCTATTTTCGCTCGGCGTCCTTTTCATTCATGGAACGGCAACTGTGCAACATCTTTCCAAAGGAAGACAACGTACTTGAATCGCTTCCTCTTTTTCAATGGATGGGAAAAACCCAGCTGTTCGAGAGGAACCTTGTGGTGAGAGCAAACCATCTTTATGTTGCTGCCACAGCTGCAATGTGATGGTTTTGCTTCTCTTAGGCTTTTGGGTTTGATGCTCTGGGTTCTGTATTTACTTTTGAAAGTTACTCTGGTCTTTTTATGCAATTATATTCTTTTAATGTCTTATACTGTATTCTTTTTATGTTTTATATTGTTATGTGATGGTTGCTAGCTGGCTTGGGGGTTCATTAAGACTGAAAAGCAGCATAGAAACACAGGAACACCTTTGGATTTGTATCCAAGAATTGATTTCATTTCTCCTCATAGCACATTTCAACAGACATTGTGGTGCCTCAGCAAAGGGGTTGGTTTCTCCCTTGCTACTCGTCCTCAGTAGCAGCATCATATTGGGGAAACAATGGCTAGCAACAGGCATGAAAAAAATGCATAGAAAGGTCCATATGCAAGGTGGATTTTTCAAAACATGTTTATGCCCACTGAAGTGGTAACATCTACAGCAAAAATTAAACTGCATAAAGATTAAGCTCAGCAGATGCTTAGTTCTACGGATATACGTTGCTGAAGATCCCCAGATGTTGGTATGAGTATTGCTTTCCTCTGTGGACATCAGCACACCTTGGAAGCAAATGCTTTTTGAAACAATTCCCCTTCAGAAATCCGCATCTCAGCTAAACTTCCCATTTTTAATAGAATCAAGGTCTCACTGTCACATTACATAGTGCCTAGGGATGTAAGGCTCTTGTTAAATTTATTCTGCCTGCATTTTGCAGATTGTCAGGCATGTTTTGTTTTGTTGTTCGGTGACAGATCAAATCAGGGTATTTTTAAGGATATGCAAGACTTTCATTCCGCTTACACATGGGCACATTAAGCCAAGTGCACATTAGTGCAAATGCAAATTTATGGAAATACCTCCCCCTCCCAAAAACATGAAAACCGGTCTGTGAGTCTTCAGAATCTATGTAACTTGGAAATAAAACAGTCTTATTCCAGACCCCACAGGTTGGATTAATAGAAATCTGACCCCATTTGAATCCATTATGGCTTTCTCTGACATCCTTAGCAAAGTTTCTTGCTTTCCTGTCTCTGGATACTTTTTTTTTTTTTTTTTTTGCCACAGCTCTATTTCCTTAAACCTCCTGCCTGCTTAAGGACAAGCATGAGTCGTATACGTATAAGCAGAAATGCCTTTGCAGCAGGAAATATGTGGCACAAAGTCCAGGATGGCACCTGAGAATCCTCCCAAGAGATATTAGCAATGGCTATGGAGGCACTTTTTAAAGGGCAAGAAAAGTGTTGCCATTAGGAGGTGGGAGGTGTTTGTACAAACCAAGGATTGGTGGGGTAGGGTATGTAGGGAATATGGAAATAATTGCAAGATCCTTAGATCTTTGTCCAGTGAATGCTATAATTTAATGTGAAAGAACTTTTCTAAATTTGGCCCCTTGCCCAATTTGTTCCAAACTACTTTGAAAGTTACCCTAGTTACCCTTGCCCTATTATAATCAAGATAATTTGAAAAGGTGCTCTGATTACCCCTTTTCAGTTTAAGCATTTTGTTTTCCTTGGTTTGTTCTATCTTGCTAATGGCTTTTCAAATAGCTTGTCTTATGTAGTGAAAGCCACAGAAGAAATTTAGACCATAAAGGCAATGTTTAACTTACTTTTATTAAGCTTTAGGAAGAAATTAAGTTCAAATTAATACACATACAAAAAAACACCCTCAACTACAGATACATAAAGGATACACAAAACAAGGTTCCCACTCACCAATATTTTTCGGGTAAAGGCCCTGGTAATTCCTCAATGCAACATAATGGACTTGCGTCTCACCTTGGTTTTGGAAGAAGTGGATGCCAAGGTCAAGGTGAGGTCAGACTTGATATCCTTTCCCCTTTGCCCATTATCCTAAAATGCACACTTTATCTATTACCATATATAGAAATCTTAAAACATCTGCTTGATGATAGATTCTTTCATGGTAGTCAAGAACTCTTGGAGAACCCTTTCTCTATTCTTGGAGTGCCTTCTCTTGTGCATAATAATGACATGTTGCATGTATAATTCTTCACATTGATGGAAATAACTCACATTTCTTAACATGTCCTCTGTGGTTTTTACAGTATCCTTCTTCCTTCATGGGGCATAACCCACAACCATTTCTCATCAAGTTCCTGTTTGCTTGACCGTTTATCATTTTCAAAATCACAAATTTAGACAGCTCATCACTTTCCAGACTCCAAACAAACTTTGCTTTAGCAAACTTCGCTTTAGCAATTCAATACATGTAGGTATTACCGTTAGCAAAGCCTCTATCGTAGGCTGATATAGCCCTGGCCTCGATGAGCAGTACCCATTTGTAGCTTCAGCTACCCACTCTCCCATAGATCATTCACACATGTGCACTGGCAGGCACACATGCTCTTCACAGACACATCATTCACGCACAGAACTGCTTTTCCAGGAGAAATTCACCTTGCAAGAATATTCTAGCATTGATTATATGCCAAGTGCTGTTGGTGGCATTGACATTGGCAACAGTCTACGTATTATTGCTCTTAATTAAAGGTGAAGGTTAGAAACAGCAACATTTGACAGCCTTTCATTCTGTCACAAGATATACACCCACACACCATGCTTCTATGTGCACACACTCTTCCCAGTTCCACTGCCTCAGCTGATCCATGCAGAGCAGGTGAGGGGAGATATTTTCCCTCCACACACTGAGACAAGCTCCCTTTCTTACTGCTTAGGAGGGGAAAGCTCTTGTCTCAGATCAGCAGCTGATCAGAGATAAGTCCTGTTTTCTTGGGAAGAGGGTGGGTGGATGGCCTGGTGCAGTAGGCAGGAAATCCCCCACAAGATGTGCATGGCCAGTAGGCAGGACGTTTTCCATGCCTGCCTTGCAGACAGGAAGGGTTTGACACTTCATGTGGATGGTGATGTCCTCAAACCTTCCATCCACATGCAAGGGAGCATTGCCCTTTCTTCACCTGCTGGAGATAATATCATTTGCAGGCCAACATATTAATATACTTCTAGCAACTTGGTGTATGGACCCAGAGAAGGAACAGAAATGTTCTTCAGTAATTACATATGTATACCCTACTGCTCTTCCTTTTGCAAGAAACCAAAGGTGGATTCCAATTTATCCTTCTCTCCATTTTATCCTCTCAACAACCACCCTGTGAGGTTGGTTAGGCTGAGAGCTGGCCCAGAGTCACCCAGGGAGCTTCATAGCTGAGTGGGAACTAGAACCAAGATCTCCCAAGTCCCAGTCCAACATATTAATCCCTGGGTCACATTAGCTTTCTTCCTCATTAGCACCTCTTCTTCATCTCTTTCACATGCAGTGTTGTTGTAATCATGAGTAGGGTAATCACCCGTGGATCACAAAAAAGAAAATATGCATCAGAAAAAGAAAGCACCTATTTGTGTAACATGTGCATACATATATATATGAAAGTTTGGAAAATATTATGATTTAAATAGAAATATAGTCCATTGCTCTGTAGCGTGGAAGACTGCTCCAGGTGACCTGTGTGTCTTGCCGGGTCTGCTGCCCAGGTGCTCCTGCTGACACCTTCAAGGCCCAGCTCTTCCTTCTCACGGTTCTTCAGCTTCATACCAGACTTTAACTGGACTACCCTTTGGACAGAAGACATTTTCAGGCAAAGGAGTCTGTAAAAGAAGACACATTGCTATGCTAATTCATGCAGATGAGGGAGCTGTGTGCATCCAATCTGATTGAATTGCAGTCTCAGGGGCAATGTTATTTTTCAGATCTCCCTCTTCCAAAGCTAGAAAGAGAGATCCACAGCTAGTGCTTCTTCAGCACTTAAGAAGCATTGAGCATTGGCTATGGGCAGTATAGAAATGAAATAATAACAACAGCAGCAGCAGCAACTACAGTGTCAAAGAGCACAAAAAGGAGACACACTGCGGGCATTCCATGGGTGCTCCATGTGTGTTCTTGAACAGCTTGGAATCCTCAGGATCCAAAGCCATCTCAATCCCTAACACACCCTTGGAATGGGGACAGAAGTTGAAGTTGGAATAGCTTCCTGCACTGAAATCCATGTGAGAGAAAAAAAAAAAAAAAGGAAAGAAAATTGCTGGAAACATGCAGATCCAAAAGAAAGAAAGGCATACCACTGTCTGCCCCACTGGCATGAGCCAATGGGACACTAGAGATGGGAACTCTTCTGCCTCCACTCCTCTCCTTACAGGAGCGTTCTGTCAGCTGCCTGAAATGCCACATTTCACTACTCAGCTCTGAACCCTAATCTCTACTTTAAAAGCTTGATTCTTCCACTTCCCAAATGTCTTGAAATATGAGAAGTTTTCTCAAGCTGCTTGCTTTGTGTCAGACAACACATGGCCATGCGCCATGCTGTTCTCTTCCTCAATGTCTCTCTTTACCTCTGCCCAGATGAATAACGCCTTGGACTGGTTTCAGAAGTTTTGAGGCTTGACTAATAAAGCTAAAAGAATCAGAAATCTCACAGAAATGCAGAGGGAAAATGCCATCTATGTGCTAGAACTGTGACAAAAAACTGGGGTTTGACTGCAAATAAGTCTGGTCGGTGTGAAGGGTGAAATTCTCACATTATGTTACATGATTTAGATAATATTATGACTTAATTCATCAGCAGTATATCTGGTTTACTTAGCTTCTGTGGCTATTTCCATTCAACTGAATAAAATGTACTTGATTAAAATAAGCTGCGACAAAACAACAACAAACATAATCTAGTTTATAGCCATGAGCAACAGTTAACTAAATTGCACTGCCTGATGATTTGTAGACAGCTTGTGCCATTCTCGTTGCTTCTGTAAGATTTGCACGGTTGCAGAATGAGGCCATACCTTAGTGAGGACATTTACACATAGGCAGGTAAACCAGAGAATCCATTTGATAAACTCAGGCCTCAAATACGAGGCCTCGCATATAACTAACTGGTTTAACCAAACGTGGCTTTTGTTAAATTACTCCTAAGGGTCACTTCACTGTGGATTATTAATCCGAGTGTGATGTGCTGGTTTCATCAGAAAAAAGGCCGACAACTCTCAGGGTGGGGCTGTGGGACATTTTTAACCCTGTGTAAACGTGCATAGGATTGTGCCCTTAATTATTTTTCAGCCTCTGTTCCTCTGTAGTGTGAGAGTCTGGCTTTCCTTTGGTAGATTCCAGATGCAGCACTCAGGCTGCAATCTGATGGCCTCCTGACCTCTAGCTACGCAGATTCCTATGGGCCTCCCAGCCTTCTTCCCTTTCCCCCTCCACCTGCATGACTGAAAATGACTGTCTGGAAGAGCGGGGCAGGGAGAGGCACCCTGGTGGTGAAGATCCGCATCAGCACACAGATCATCCAATGGCTCTGGCCACTGGATGCAGCTTAGGACCAAGTTGGGGGCTTACATGCATCTGAAGGCGGGGGGGGGGGGTGCACTGGGCTGTGCCCTAAGAGAAGGTTTTTGATGGCAACGCACAGTATTTATTTATTTATTATTTATTTATTTAAATATTTGTATCCCGCCCCTTGCAGCAGCCTCAGGGCGGCTCACAACAGCTAAACAGTGATGTGTTCAACTCCTTTCCTCCATGTCTTGAGTCACGTCCTACACAAGTGTTTGCTTTCAGGTCCAAGTTGAGTCTCAAGAGATTTTCGAATCAAGTCTGAACTGCCAACTTGCACAGAAAGAAAGAAGCTGGTGTGCATGTGCATGTGCGAGGGGTGGATGGGAGAGTTGCGACCCCACCAGGGCAAAAGGAGGAGCTGAAGCCTCGCCTCGCCTCGCCTTCCGCGATTGAAACCCCCCCCCCCGCCCTGTGCCCTTGTCGCTCCTCCCTCCGCTTCGCTTCCCTCGTGCCAGAAGAAAAGCTGAGGCCTTGCTTCCCCCTGCTGCTACTCCTGTCCGCCTTCCAGGTTAGCCTGCCCTCCTCTGTCATTACAAATGCAGATCATGATTCACTCATAAAAAATGTAAAAATCTCCAGTCAAGGCACTTGCTCCTTCTTGCCAAGTCAAGTTTGAGTCAGGTTGCATCAGCGACTTGACTCAGACTTGGGAGCAAGTCACTTGACTTGAGTCCTCAGCACAGGTAAGGGATACTAATTAGCTTACTTCAAACCACAACACGTCAGCTGAGTTCCATGTGGGCGGTCTGTCGCTCCCGCTTTTGGATTTCAGACCGGCAAAGAATGAATGTGTGGATCCAAAAAGGAGCATATGGTCAGCAGTGTATTAACAGCAAACAGGCATTCCTAAAGTACAACCGTGCAGAGGGGAAGCCAGTTTAAGGCTGACTACAAGGAAACAAAGCATACCCAGAGTGCATTATGGAGTTGGTGTCAGGCAGGGAGGGGAAGGAGACTTTGAATGGAGATATGCAGGAACCATATAGGAGCACACAAGGACAATACAGAAACATCAAGAAATCATTAGGGAAACTTTATAAAAACATCATGATGCATTGAGAGCTTGAGTGACAGATAAAAAAAATTAAACAATCAGAACTTAGAGAATGTAACAGGATTCTATGTTTGCTTTTCATAGTCTGAGGTAGGAAATTCCCTAAAGCCAATGTGTGAGCTGGCCTGGTACTTGAACCTCAGGCAGGTTGCATTTGCATTTGCAAGAGTATCCATTCCCTGATGCTGATAACAAGAAGTGCATGCACATTCCAGCCACTTGGCAGAGTGATACATTTTGTGGATCCCATCCAGTGACATCCTATAACCCCCCTGCGGCTGTGCCCTGCACTGAGAGCGATTAGCTGGCAAGTGAATCATTCACGTATCCTGGGGCTTGCCTCCTTTTCCTGTACAAGGAAGCAGGATGGAAAAACCCTGCAGATTTGGAAGGGGGTGGGGGAAGGGAGGCAAAGATTTTTGTATTCCAAAATATAAAACTATAACTTTTATTGAGATAACGCCAACAATCTCTGCCCCAAAGTCCTGCCCAGATGAGGAGGGGAGGGCCCACACCACGTAGCAGTGGAGCCCCAGGAGCTGCTCTGCGCTTTCACATTGTCTGGATTTGGGAAGTGTGAGGAATCCATTCTGGGGGTGGGAATCTGTCAGATTCCCCGAGCTCAGATCCTCAGGCTCCAGTCCACTTTGTTGTGGCCTCGGCTCTGAGTTCCTGGTGGGCACCCCCAGCACTCGTCTGCAGTTGAGCCCCACTCACTGTGCAAGCAATAGCCCTCTTGCCCTTGTGCTGAAACCCCGATGCAGAAAAGGCTTCTGTGCATGGGGCTTCTAGGAACTCAGCCCCAAGCCAGTGCTGCATCCTCATTCCACGCTACATGCAGCAGTGCTGCTGCGCCTGACAGGGGAGTTTGTTCACCCTGGATGCACCTCCATGTAACACTTCCCGGGCAGCTCCCCTCTTCTGCAGAGGCCTTTGTGCAGCTGCTCTGCGTGTGGAAAGTTTGTTGGTGGTGCAGCTTTCATTCCGCAAGCATCTGCAGGCTTCCCCTCAGCTCAGCTTGCTTTCGAAGACCCAGCCAAGCACAAGAAAGTCCGTGAATGCAGGAGGGATGCACTTGGCCAGGTTTTGTCCCAACCCTCATCTAAATAATGCCTTACGGACAGCGGCAGTGCAATGTTGCTAAGTTCGCATTCACAGAGAAATAAGCAGGAGACCTGTCTGCCAACTTTCTTCAGGAGGAGGAGGAGAAATTCTCCAACGGTTTTGCACAGATAAGGCTCACTTCTGGCAGCAGTTGTAGGACAGGTAGTTTCTTTTGTCCTTTGTGCTCCACTGCAGGTCGCAGCTGCACCAGCTGTGCTGGCATCCCGGTGCTCATTTTGCATCCTCCACAATGCCAGTGAGGGGGCAGGACCATGTCTGGCGTCAAGAAAGAGGTGGAAGTGGCCCTGGGCCAGAACGCACCCTCCAATTTCTGGAAAGCATTCTTCCTTCCCCATGGAAGAGGGCCCCATTTTCCTTCCTCATGCTCAGGTCCTTTTATAATTTGCTTGGTGGTGTTTCTGATCTTACCTAATCACTGTGAAGTGGCAGAAGGTACCGTGTGTGTTTGCCACTTCTCTCCTTTGCCGTGCAGTTCCTGATCGAAAAAGCCCCATGGGTGGAATGACATCAAGATGTCTCCCCCTGGGTGGCAAGTCTGGAAAGCCAAGCAGGCTACAGGTGCCACAGAGGTATTAGGACACCCTCAGCCACTTCATAACTAAAGGAAACACCAGA
Source organism: Varanus salvator macromaculatus (assembly GCA_023646645.1). NCBI lineage: Eukaryota > Metazoa > Chordata > Lepidosauria > Squamata > Varanidae > Varanus > Varanus salvator. The sequence continues at coordinate 94,510,135 of JAIXND010000674.1, forward strand.
ACCATGGCCCAAACCCCAGGTAATTTGTCTTACATTTCTTTTCCTTTGAATTTCTTTTGAAAGCAATTCCTTTCCCATCAAAATAAATGAGAATGGTCAAAATAATGTGGGGCATAGCACTGTTTTAAGTGCAGCAAAACCAGGATGTTTTCATATGCCTAGTCCATTCCCTTATATGTTAGCGTCTAGAAAACCTAGCATATATTACAGCTGGATCTGAATTTCAATCAATTTAGGGTGGTATAAGATGTCCCACAATAACCTTTTTCCAGCATGGAGAAGTATTTTGAAATACCAAAATACTCAGAACCTGGAAACATGCATTACCCCCTACCCTCATTTTAGCATCTATGGTAATTAACATTTCTGAATCTTTAAAGATCACACATTTTTTCTTTTCATTCAGTAAGAATAAAAACAGCGATTCTGAGCCAAAGAGGCAAAACATCAACACAAACTGGGATAAAACTGGGAAGACACATACATAATTTTTGAACACTAGTGTTGTTCATTTTGGGAGTTTGCAAATGTCTGCTGTGAAAGGCCATGGGTGGCATGACTCCCCATCTGCTACAGTCATCTTGACAATGGATGTCATCTCACAGCTTTTCAGTTTTGGGGTGAAGGACACTTAGCTCCTGTCATGACCTATAATGACTTCAAAAGGATATGGAACATTTTGTGCCCCAATACATTTCCACTGGGTGGGGTAAGAAAAGCACCCAATGGTCACTGTTACGCAGATTTGATGCCCTGCCGTGTTTTGGTTTATAGAAAGGAAACCGTCAAAAGCAGAAACGTAGGAGCTTTATTTAACACCATGCAGGTGACAAAGCCCTAGAAGGGCTAGATTGTAGGTCTACTTACGTGTAAATCACACAGCAAAATGTGAGCCTGGGAAAAGAAAGAGAACTCTATGCGAATGAATGGCATATAAATGCTCAAATAAATAAATAAATAAAACCCCCCATGATGCTCAATGAAGCAGTGGGCGGTATTCCCAATGTAGGAATTGGCAAGGGAAGAACTGCGGCTGAGTGACTGAGCCCCTACTTTGTTCCCGAAGGTCCCCACTTCTCCAGGTGGGGATGGGAAAGTCCTGCCTGAAACCCTGGACAGCTGCTGTCAGCCAGTGTGGGCAGCACCGCACTAGATGAACCAATGGGCTTCAGCAGAAGGACAGCGCTTGCTGCCCAAGAGAGCTTCACCTCCCATCTTGTCTCTTGCAGGGTTCTGCCTATCCTGCCTATGCCCTCCAGATTTGCTCTGAGGTCTTGGGGGTGCAATGGCCCGACCTTATGGACCTATGATGTTTTGTTAGGTTTTTTTTTGTTGTGGGGGAGGAGGGAGTAGGTTTGTCTAATCATAAAGGTAAAGGTAAAGGTTTCCCCTTGACGTTACGTCCAGTCATGCCTGACTCTAGGGGGCGGTGCTCATCTCCGTTTCCTGGCCGAGGGAGCCAGCGTTTGTCCGCAGACAGTCTCCGTGGTCATGTGGCCGGCATGACTAAACACTGAAGTGCACAGAACGCTGTTACCTGCCCACCGAAGTGGTTCCTTTTTATCTACTTGCATTTGCATGCTTTCAAACTGCAAGGTTGGCAGGAGCTGGGATGGAGCAACGGGGACTCACTTGTTGTGCAATTTGAACCAGTGACCTTTCGATCAACCAGCCCAGCAGCACGGTGGTTTAAACCACTGCGCCACCTGCAGTCCCTTGTCTAATCATATATACTTCCTAATTAATTTAGCATAGTATTTAAAGCCATGCATTCTACCCAGGAAGTTGGGTGTTGGCTCATGAGAACTCCCCACCCCCTTTTTTTTAACATGACAAAGACATTCCTTTGCAATTTTCACACAATTACCTCATTTACCCACTTTTGTTCAGGAAGGAAAATAATTAGGCAATGCAGGGATTTCCGTGGTACAATCAATTAAAGGACATTCATCTAAAAGTGTGTGGAAATAGTTGGTGAAGAGTTCAAAATGTACACTCGTTAGTCAAAACAATTCTATTACCATGCTTGCAATATTCCTGGAACAGATTTGGTCTGTTTTTAGCATAGGTAGAGTAAAGCTAGGACAAGCCAAGTTTTTAGTGAATTGTCTGCTTGCCAGATATCACAGGGTGCTCTTAAAACCTCACTTTCAAAATATCCAAGAAATAATTGCCAATGAAATAAATGTGTCCCAGTCACTTTTCCAGTATAGGCTTCCACAAACCAAAGAACTGATCCTCACTGGCACATTTGTTGTTTGCCTATATCCTACCTTCAATAAAAGCAATATTTTAAGGATGGCTCACAAAAAAACAGCATTTGAAAATATTGCATCATATAAAATTAATACATAGCAGGTAAATGCAACATGAATATCCATCCAAAAAGACCTTATGGAATAAAAGCTTCTTCACCCCACATCTAAAACTGGAAAAGGGGGGCTTAATGGAGTTCTTGAAGTAGTGAATTTCACCCTGGCAGAGCCACCACTGAGAAGGCCCAGTCCCTGTTCCCCATGCACCTAAAGTTGGCTAGTGTGAGGTCAGGAAGCACCATTCCAATGCTGAGCCCAGGGCATGGGTTTGTTTGGAAGGATGTAAGCAATTCTTCAAGTAACTTGCTGCAGGATGGCTTAAGGATTCAAAGACTATCATCAGCACTTTAACTGAGCCAGGTAACATGGCAAGGAATGAGGCAGAGGCAGAAATGTCACGGCATCAATCTTGTCTGGATTGATAGCGTCCTTTTTGTCCCATCAGATTATTCTTTATCTTTATAATAGATAACACTGTCCTCACAGAACTGCTCCAAATCATTCATTCAGCTGATACAGTATAGTTAAAAATGTGACGTTCCCAGTGCAAGTTCCTGTCTAACAGGGCCGACCTGATGATTACGCTAGGCCAGAGACAGAGCGAGAAAGAGAGAGGGTTCAGGTGGAAGATGCCAGAAGCCAGGGAGGGGCGGCAAGGTGATGGAGGGCAGAACTTGGTGTGCTGCATGGCCTGTCCTGCACCACCAAAGCAAGCGTGTTGCCTGCAGGGGCAGTGGGGGGGGGGCATGTTCCATTGCCAGTGCTGAATTAAGATGGAATTGCCAGACTGGTTGGCAGGATGAAGGGCAGGAGAGCCAACTGGTCTGCTTCAGGCAGGAAAATTACTTGGGCTGCCTTAGCTGCCTATCATTCAGGAGGTGGCAAGCCTCTCACTAGCCACTGATGGAATCCTGAAAGACATTTAGTACTTTATATGCATATTTTCAAATGATTGTTACTTTCTGCCCAACATATGCTGAGGTCATCCATAAAGTGGGCATGCCTATATGGGCAGTTTTGATGAATTTCGTTTTTCATAGAATCAGAGGAGAGCTGAAAAGAGCCAGGGGGTCCAACACCCTGCTGAATGAAGGACTCCAAGTTAAACCACCCCTCTCAGATGGCTGTCCGGCTGCATCTTGAATGCCTCCAGTGTGGGAGAGTCCACAACCTCCCCAAGTTATTGGTTCCACTGTTGTACTACTCAGAAAAAGTCAGGGAATTTCCCCTAATATCCAGCCAGAATCTGGCTTCCTGTATCCTGAGCCCATTATTCTGTCTCCTGCATACTGGGATGAATGAGAAGAGATCTTGTCCTTCCTCTTTGTGACTGCCTTTCAAGTCCTTGTAGAGGACTATCATATCTCCCCTCAGTCTTCCCCTCCTGAGGCTAAAAATGGCCATTTCTTTCAAGCTCTCCTCTGTCCCTGGATTATCCTCGTTGCCCTCCTCTGAACCCTTTCTGGCTTGTCTGCCCATTTCCTAAACTAAGGCACCTAGAACTGGGCACAGTACTCCAGATGGGGCCTAGCCAGTAAGGTGGTGGTAGGTGAGCAGTATCTCTGCAGTGTTTCTGTAAATAGTATAATAAATTGGTGTTGATTTTTTACCACAGAATTTTGCCTTAACTTTTAGTTTTGTGCATTCCCTCCAGCTCAACAGATATACTGCTCTTTTTCTTCTAAGCCTCAAAGACATACTACCTGCCTGCAACACAAAGGTAATTTGAAAATTTGTCAACTCTTGGTCTATGTTTTTGGTTGAAATGTCCCATAGCTGCCATCATTGTAGAATACACAAGATTATCTTTGTGGCTGGTTTAAGCATGGCAGAGAGTTTCTACAATTACATGGCAGCTCTGCTGTCTATCCTGGCTGTCCATCAAGAGAAAAACAACAGTGCTTCTAACTTAGTTTACCTTCATTCCATGGATCTTATCTTCCTGCAACATGTTTGTACCTCCCACCTGTTCAGCAAGCGGCGGGATTTGTTTTTGCTGCTGGAACACATAACTGGATAGATCTGCCTAGTCAGAGGTTGTCCTGACAGGATTTCATTTCTTTGTCTTGTCTAATGCTCTCAACAAGATAAAAAAGATGAAGAAGCCGCTAACAGTTCTTGTCAAACAAGACGGATCTAAGCAAAACCTTCATTCAGCAATCATGACCCAAACAAGGAATCAGGCAAATAGGTTATCGAGGCCTTATCTTGTGTTTCCGCCCTCACAACTGCTGGTGTCATTTATAAAGCTTTCCATGGCTACATTTTTCTTATGACCAAGAAACAGAATGTCTCACCTGACACAGAATTATCTTTGCCTCCTTTGGACAGCTTACTGAAATGGTGGCCGGTGGTGGGGAAGATTGAGGAGTATTATGAAGCACTCAGCCTTTGCTAACATGATGCATTAGGCTCATCGCCAGAGCCGCGGACGCTGGAATGAATGCCAAGGCCCACCACGGTGGCCATGGCGCAGCTTGTGCGGCCTCCACAGTTCAGCTGGCATGGCAGTGGAGACACCAAGCAGCTCTCTGGGTCAGTGCAGGGCAGGGGCGCTCCTGCTTAGCTATTTCTATACTGCCCAACGCCTGAAGCTTCTGGGTGGTTCACAGCACTTCACAAAAATCACAAACCATGGGTGCAAGATAATAAAACCAGTTTGCATGTAAACCAGTTTAAACAGCTACAAACTGTTCCTTTAGACCCATTAAAGAGAGCTGGCAAAAATGCCTCAGCCCATGCCATTAAGCACCTGGGAGTAGAGGACAACTTTAAGCTGGTGCCAACAAGATTGGCACCAGGTCATGGGGACACCACTGAGAAGGTCATCTTCCTCTCCACCATCTTCTGAGACTCTCTCAGGGGCCAGGTTATCTGAGGGAGCGCTTTCTCCATATGTACCAGCCTGAGTCTTAGTCTGAAGTCCTGTTCTGTGTTCCTCACTAATAAAGTGAGTGGAGAATTGTAGGAAGAGGACTTTTTCAATCATTGAGCCCCAACTCTGGAATTCAATTCCGCTGGAGGCTTGGTTGGTGCCCAGTCATCTTTCTTTTGGGCTCCACCTTAGGACATTTTTGTTCCATTGCTATTCTGACAGGTAAATGTTTGGTTGATTTTTAATGGTGATTTTAAGATGTTACACCATGCTGCTGCCTTATGATTTTATTAATTTATGCTAGACATTGATATTAATTACATTCTTATTGGTTTTTGTCCTTATTTTTGGATCTCCATGCATGATTTTTATCTTATTTTTTTGTTTTCTCATCTTTATTTCATCTTACTATCAGTAGTAAGATTTTAATTACAGATTTTAATTGTTTATTGGTTTTATTGTGAACTGTGGATTTTATTGTGTTGTATACTGTATTGTAAGGGACTGCGGGTGGCGCAGTGGGTTAAACTGCTGAGCCGCTGGGCTGGTTGATCGAAAGGTTGACAGTTCGAATCTGCAGATGGGGTGAGTTCCTGTGCTTTGTCCCAGCTCCTGCCAACTCTGTCCCCGCACCCCCCAGTTCAAAAGCATACAAATGCAAGTCAATAAATAGGTACCACTCCGGTGGGCAGGTAACAGTGTTCCATGCACTTCGGTGTTTAGGCATGCTGGCCACATGACCACAGAGACTGTCTGCGGACAAACGCTGGCTCCCTCGGCCAGGAAACGGAGATGAGCACCGCCCCCTAGAGTCAGACATGACTGGACTTTAATATCATGGGGAAACCTTTACCTTTACCTTGTACTGTATTGTATGTTATGTTTGGATTTTATTGTGTTGTGAGCTACCCAGGGAGTCTATGGCCAATGAATAAATAAATAACGTATTTTGATTGCGGCGTCCGGTTGAGAGATGTGCTGTCAGGTATTGAGGTCCCAAGCCATCGGTACTGCCAGGGAAATGATGCCAGCCTTGAGTACAAAGCACATGTGTGGCACTTGGGCTAGCATCCGTCACTTCACAGTGCTGGCTGGTACACACACATGGGCTGGAAGCTGTCCTGTGGCAGAGGGAGCAGACGTGACTTAATTGCAGTGTGCCCTGGTCTGCCCAGCCATATTCATGGCACCAGGCAAGGCTGGCAGTGCTGACCAGTGGGCCAAGAGCTCTTCTTAGCACCACAGTGGTCCCCAATCTAGTGAGAGGAGAGCCAGAGGCTCATACCAAATAGAGTTGTGATGCAGCTGCAGGATTCCCCAGTCCTGCCACTCCACCATGGAGCTGGGCCTGTTAAATAAATAAATAAATAAATAAGTGTGTGTGTGTGTGTGTGTGTGTGTGTGTGTGTGTGTAGTGCGTAAGACATCTAAAACATCTACTCTGTTTTATTGTAAGACTGTCCTGAGACCATTGGTAGTGGATGGTTTGCAAAAGTTTTAAATAAATAAATAAAAGTCACTAGGGCTTTTTTAAAGCAGAACTGAAGAGGACAGCTCTTTCAAACCTTCAAAGAGATGATGGCCCTCTGGAAGTGCTTGAAACAAAAGACTATTTTGTAAAGGAAGACGTGTGGCCACCTTGTGACCTGGCTGCAGGACTAGGTACACTGATGGCCAACATCTATGCCACATTCTAACAACTACACCAAACTGGATCTCTAGACTTCTGGCTTTGTGTGAAAGCTATTTGCAACCAAACTGTTGGCATGTGAGTAACTAGTTGAAATACAGAGGTTTCAAGATTTTTCCATTGTATAGAGACAGCATTAATATGAGGCAGCAATCAGGGATTGTTGGAACAGCATCTTGCATAGCTTATTTTTTATTTGATGCATACTTTTGAAAGAACAGTATCTAGGATTGGATCCAGACTTAGTGATAATTATAGTAGAGCCATCGGGAATCACCACAAAGTCATTACAGAATAGTGTGTCATTTATTTCAATGGGTTTATTCTAAGTGTGACCACTTTCTTGCTAGTGAGACTGTGTTGAAACCTGTGGCAAACTGCACTGGGGTGATACACAATAACGCTTCAACAGCTCCCCCGCCCCCTTTGTAAAGGAGCCCTCGTTTGACAAGCCTTCTTTGTTGGATTTGATACTTGTAAAGCGAATATGTGAAGATGAGAATGAAAGGTCTCTGTTTTAGCTTACATTTTCCCCTGATTATTCTTCACACAATCTGCCTCCTTGACTCAAGGATTTGGCTCCAGACTTAATGCATGGAGAAGGTCCCTGGAATGTCCAGCCTGCAAACTCTACCTGGAAACAGTGCTGATTCAAAATGACAAGTAATGCTCATCTGGCACACAGGTGGAGAAGCATACCTTGAATGTTTATTGTTTGGGCAGTTGCCTGTGACCTGACCTTGAATCTTATTTTATCAGGTGTTAAGGTCAGCCTGTAGAATCGGGAGTTGTGCACAGAGAGGCTATATGCAACTTTTCTATGGTGACACCTAATGGGAGTTGACATTCAGCTGAGAAACAACAGAAAAATCTTAAAATATATTTTGACTGGGATGATAATGAGCATGATAGGGCTGAATCCAGCCAGCAGAAGAATGTATCCTTCTCTTTCAAACCTTCCAAATGGCTGTCTCATAAAATCCACAGCACCCTTAAGGACTCAACAATATTGTCAGGACAGGATAGTGCAATTCCTTAAAAAGCTTTACTGTGTGAATTTGAAACGTGTTTTGCTACTCAGGCTTGCTCTGGGTCACTGATGGCTGCCCTGAAGGTATCTGAGTCATCCTTTCCACGGAGTTAGTTTCCTTGAGAGGAGAAAGGAGTGGAGACTTATAATACATCTGCAATATCTGTTATGTCACATTTCTCCTGCTCTCAAAAAAAACCCCAAAACAAAACAAAACAAAGAACAGCCACAACAACAAACCCACAAAAATCTCACTGAATGTGCTGGTTAATCACAGAAGCAAACTTGGAGGGTCAGGACATTACCCAAAGAAGCTGTAAATAACCAGGAGGAGGGCTGGTGAGCGTGTAGATACATCTTTCAAGTAGAAAAGGGCTTAATACAAGAGAAGCGGAGTGTGCATGCACTGGCCCTCTTCCATCGGTTCCTGTTCCTTGCAGTTTCCTGGAAGGCAGAAAATCAATACATGCATTTGTACCACTACAGCTGTCTTGGCTCGTCTTTGATGTCAAAGTGCTGAGTACTGCCTGGTTCCCTTGCCCTTTGGGAAAATGTTCATAATCGCTTGTTGCATCCCCGCTATTAGAATAATGGAACCCTTATCCCAGGCAGTCATGACTGATCTGCCAGCCCAGCATTACCCTGTTCTGGTTTCGCTTCCTCACCATTATCGTCCAGTGAAAATTTTAAATTCTTGTACAACTTTGTACATCGATACAAATTCCTGCACACATTTGTGCATCATTATGCTCTGATGAAGTTTTGGTTTCCTTGAGGCTATCCATCTGGCATTGTTTCTTGCATGCTGCACAACACAGCTGAGAACTTCCAGCCCACAGTCTGAATCCCATTTCGGAGACGCTCTCAACGGCCACATTACAGTAGTGGAGAGAAACAAAGGCAAAAAGGTGGTGCCAAAATTAAAAGCTGCTAACATCTTGTAGCTCAACACTCTTATTTTCAGTAATAAACACTTTGGAAAAGTATCCTAAGAAAACAAGTACAGTTATCCATGCTGTGGTGACCTCTTCGCTGGCTTCTGCAATGCATTATGTTATACTTGGGGCTGCCTTTGAAGATGGTCCAGAAATGTCAGTGGCACTGGGGCAGCAAGATTACTAAAGTTACTGACCAGTGTGATCATATTAGGGGAGTACTTTTCCATCTGCTCTGGCTGCCCATAGAAACGTGTGAGGAATCTGGTTTGCGGGTGATAAGCCATTGGATTTTCTTGGCATGGCTCCCGGGACTCTGGCCTGCTTTCTCTTTGTCCTAAGGGCAACGGACACTACTCATGCACCTTCTGTGAAGGCACAATTTGGTATCCATGCACATGACTTGCAGGCTTTGCATACCTTGTGCAAGGATAATTCAATGTGAAGAAAGGGGCTGCTCATGATCCGGAGCATTCATGGACTGGACCTTGGCTCAACCCATTTCCTAGGCCAGGACCGAGTGTGGGAAAGAGGTCCAGAGAGCACAAGATCTTCCCATCCCTAGTGGCCAGTCCAGGTGCAGGTCCAGCTCAAAGTGCTGGCATTTACAAATGGCTTGGGGCCAGGTTACTGGCCATATCATCTCCTCTGATCTATAGCTATCTGAACCCTAACATCAGTCTCAGTAGTCTTGCTGTGGGAGTCCCTGACAAGGGAAGTCAGGTGAATTTCATGCTGCAGTTTTAAACTCTTAAGCCTTTAAGCTCAACAAATTTGTTGCATTAGATGATTTTAACAGTTGTGAATTTCCCTGGGAGATACCAATATCTGTGTCTTTCTTACAGAAAGGATGAAATCTATTGGTAGCCCCTCATGTGCCACCTGCAAATTTTGGAAGGTTGAAAGCCTTCCCAAAGGGGAAAGGGGAGTCCGTCTGCATGTGGGGAAGACTGATTGTAATTTACCTGTAGTACTTTATCACAGTTCTTGCAAAGGAGACAATTTATAGGAGCGCTCCAGTTGTGTAAACATGCCATATGGCAAAGGGACATAAAAAATGGCTGTTACAGCCACAGTGGATACTTGCATATGTCTAAGTGAGGCCTTGTGGAGGAGTCTATTGTAGATGCAGAAGACCAGAAAGGATGCAGAACATTGTAAGTGGGCAGTCAGAACCTGGTGACAGTACAAGATGCAAACAGAGGCCAGAACTACTAAATGCTTAAGGAAATTCTCCTAGGCATGTTTAAACAGAAGAAATCCTACTATTCCTAGCTTTTTCCAGCCAGCATGTAGGACTTCTCCTGTCCAAACATGCATAGGATTGCATGTTCTGTGGAGAGAAGTATTTGTGAGCCTGTCCTTCGCTAGCTATTGCCGTCCACATGTCAATCTGAGATTCTGAAATCATGCTTGCCCAAATGTTTTCTTCACTGCTGTTGTTTTAATCAAAACTGGAGGAAAAACACAGAAAACATGACCATAGCAACTAAACTGAAACAGTTGCTTGGTATCCAAACATCAAGCCTATATATACTGCAGTGGAGGATGCTGTATGGAGGATTATACAGTCTGTTTCCATGGAAAATACTCTCATAAAATCTACTTCCTGCTGTTTTACTACAGGGAGTAAATATGAAGCAAAAACAATGTCTTGAGCTTCAACAGGGTGACATCAAGTATAGAAAACCAGTAGACTTTTGCCAGTGCTCTAATCTTCCTATTCAGAAACCAGCTGTATTCAGGAATCTTTCCCCCTCCTTCTGGCTTTCTTCTTTTTGTTCAATCAGCAAAAAGAACAGGAGTGGAAAGAGCAAGAAATTAAAAGAAATAGACAGAGGGAAGGCTGATTTTAAAACAACAGCAACAATAACATTCCTGTCCCACTGCTCAGGTAAGAACCTCTCAGAGCGGCTAACAGAACTGAAACATAAAAACCATATAACTACATTCAGAAAAGATGTTGGTGGTCTAAGTCCTTTGCCCCTGCCTGCAAGGAGGAGAGACTGAATTGCTTCCAGGTTGCATCATAGGCTAGCAGAGCCTGCATCCTCCCTTCTTCCCATCTCTGAGGTTGCTCCTACCATAGAATTGCACCCTTAACAGCCCAGCATGTCGAACATTGCTGAATGCTGAAACCGTCACTAAAGGAGTGGTAGCGGTAATAGCAACTATGGTGGTGATGATGTATCACAGTGTGAAAGAAACAGTGGCTGTGATTGTCCATGCCAGTTCTCTACGATTAGGCCCTTGTGTAATTGGCAGAAACTCCAGACAATTTAACTAGAATTTTCAGAAGTTCAGATGTGGGGGTGTAGTATGTTTAATTTAATTAATTGAATGTGATCACCCCTATTTGTTTCTGCCCGACTGCTGCTTATTATGTTGGGATGATTCTTTTTGCCTATATAGTAGTGGGACAGAACGTTGTCAAGGCAAAGGACACCCAGCAATGATGCACAGATCTTTGATTCCCTTTGCACAGTACAGTAATGTATGTATTTACTGGGGAGCCTAGGTAGCATAGGCAGTTTCCCCCGAACCACCTTCTTTGTCTGAACAGTGGGACATCTGATCCAGGCAATGTATAGGGTCTTGTCTTTCCCCCTTCCTTTGTTTTTTAATTTGATTCAATATTATGAATTGCTGTTTATCTCATTATGAAGCTTGGAGAACTTTCTGTGCTTCCTTCCTGCAAGGAATTCCATAAGAAGAGAAGAGAAGAGAAGAGAAGAGAAGAGAAGAGAAGAGAAGAGA